>PVIH01001669.1:111660-132009 GCA_004025045.1 Sigmodon hispidus
GAACAACACTGCTGCGGATGACAAACAGCCCTATGAAAAGAAGGCTGCCAAGCTGAAGGAAAAATACGAAAAGGATATTGCTGCTTACAGAGCTAAAGGAAAACCCGATGCAGCGAAAAAGGGGGTGGTCAAGGCTGAAAAGAGCAAGAAAAAGAAGGAAGAGGAAGATGATGAGGAGGATGAAGAGGATGAGGAAGAGAAGGAAGAAGAGGAAGATGAAGATGAAGAAGAGGATGATGATGATGAATAAGTTGGTTCTAGCGCAGTTTTTTTCTTGTCTATAAATCATTTAAACCCCCTGTACACAACTCACTCCTTTTAAAGAAAAAAATTGAAATGTAAAAAAAAAGCCCACTTAACATTACATTACAAAATGCACGACATAAAAATCATTTAAAATGACAAGCACCCTATTCTGAAAGACACAATTCCACTGTTATACAACTAATTTAAGAAGTGATATTTTCAGAGGATGGAGAGATGGCTCAGTAATTAAGAACGAACGTTGTCCTTGCAGAAGACTCCGTATAGTTCTCAGCACCCACACTGGATGACATAACCACCCACCAGCGATTCCACCTCCAGGAGTATCCAACGCCCCTGGCCTTGGGTACCACTACACAAACATGCACATCAAAGTGAGATAAATCAGTTTTTTGTTTTTTTGTTTTTGGTTTTTCTTTTTTTTTTTTAAATTTTTTAACTTTATTTATTTATTTGCCTTGGTGTTTTGCCTGGAACTGGAACTACAGACAGTTATGAGCTGCCATGTGGGTGCTGGGAATCGAACCCGGGTCCTCTGGAAGAGCAGAGGGTGCTCTTAACCACTGAGCCATCTCTCCAGCCCCGATAAATCAGTTTTAAAAAAGTGATGGCTGAATAATATTTCTTTATACTTTCTATAGTTTTTCTGAAGCATCTATATAATGATAATATGATTAAGAATTTGATAAATATGAAAAATGTATTAGGGTGTTTTATGCGATGAGAAACTGGTTACATATAAAGATTCTGACTTCTCTTTTTGTATGCTCATAATTACAACACTGCTTTTTGTTTGTGGGTTATGATCTTTTGCCTTAGCCTCCCTGGTGCTCGTATTACAGGTGTACACCAAGCCTGGCTTAATTCTGTTACCTTAAGTAAAGCTACTTAAACTTTCTCCATGCCTGATCCTTTTACATCTGAGAATTGTGTAGGTGTACGTGTGTGGTATGTCTATGTTCAAAGCTGTGTTTCAAAAACAAGTATACCCCTATATTAAAATAAAACCAATTTAAAGAGATGTGAAGACTCAATCTTAGGCAAACACATTTTGTTTCAAAGTAAGAGGTCATTATTTATGTAATAGCTGCTTTAATTTCCAAAGGTCTAGGCCACCTACCAGGACCACGATGTTCCCCTGAAAGAACTCACAAGCCCCAAGGGTCCTTTCTCCTACTACACAGGAAAGACCTACCATGAGGTATAGCACATGCAGGCTTGGTAAATACAGTGCCCTGTGGCTGAATCACCTGTGCTCACCTCAACCTCCGGAAACAAAGAGAAGTGGAGCCCCCACCTACACATGGGCTTCCTGCTGGAGGTCAGGGGAAAGACTTCTCATACATCAAAAAATGTCTTAAGTTTCTATTTCCTCAGTTTCCTCAGTGGTAATCAAAGGGAAAGGAAAAAATTACCTGTGTTTATTTCCTCAATTTTCCATAAGGGAGAGAGAAAAATATCTTAAATCCACTCCCAATCTATTTCCTCAAAGGGAGGAAATGCACGTGACTTAGGAAGGCTGTTGGTGTTTGGTGTAACATGACTGCTGCATACTGCTGTAACTCCTCATACAGCACCCTGGGCAGAGGGGCCCACTCACAGCAGCTCCGTGGAATGCAGATGCTGGCTTGCCACCAATGAAGGCCATCTCTTCCCAGTGAGCATTTGAGGATTCCTCCCTACGGCCTTTGCACACAGAGACTCCCTATTAACTTCAATTTATTGCAATTCTTGAGGAAATGGGAAATAATCAGGAGCCATTTTCAATTAAAAGTTGCTTTCAAAATATTTTAAATCACAGCATGGAACTGTTCTCATGAGCAGCCTCAAGTTCTCCTTCATTCATACAGCAATGTACTTACTCAGTGATTCATTCAATCTCCTACAGAGCTCCCATACAGATCAGTCACAATCCTGTGTTTGCGGGTGCCAATGAGGATCCAACCCAAGCTAGTTCCAAAGAGCCTTGCAAGACAACCAGGCATAAAAAGACCTCATGGATGGGTCATTGATGATATGAGAGGATTGATCTGTAATAGCCTTCACTCTCTCTCATCCTCCATGCATTTATTATGAATTCATCCTTTCAAAACAAAGTTTCCTGAAAGTAAGCTTTATATGGTAACCAAATGATTCCCTGAGGAAAATGAACAGCTGGGATCCTACTCAAAGTTGAAAAGACTGGTGATTCACTCCTCTGTTCCAGAGAAGAAGTGAGGTCATAAAGACTTTTTTAGGTGCTGGTGATTAAACTTGGAGTTCTTTTTTAAAATATTTATCTTTATTTTATGTGAACTGGTGTTTTGTCTGCATGTATAACTGTGTAAGGATGTCAGATCTTAGAATTACAGACAGTTGCTAGCTGCCATGTGGATGCTGGGAATCAAACTCACGTCTTCTAGAAGAACAGTCAGTGCTCTTAACCACTCAGCCATCTCTACAGCCCCCAAACATGGAGTTCTCAAACAGGGAGTAGCATGCACTCTACTACCAAGTATCCCTCAAGTGGACTTTGTATAAAAGGAAAAAGGAGCCTGGCATGGTGGCACGCACCTTTAATCCTAGCACTCAGGAGACAGAGGCAAGTGGATCTCTGTGAGTTTGAGGCTAGTCTGGTCTACAGAATGAGCTCAGGACAACCAGGGCTACACAGAGAAACTCTGTCACAAAAAACCCAAACCCAAACCAAACCAAACCAAAACAAAACAAGAAGGAACAAGCCAGGATGCAGACATTTCCCATCTCTGCTACCTTACACTATACAGAATATACAGAGAATAGCCAACTGAGTTTATGTCCTGTGTTACAATCCCACCAACAGATTGGATACTCAGTACTCAATGGAATTAGCTTTTCATTTTTAATTGACTGGAAAACTTGCCGGGAAGTTTGCTCTGACAGTCCATTAGGCAGAAAACACAATGATAAAAGATGGTTCAATAATTACCAGTGAGAACTGGAAAAGAAAACTGCTCATGAAATAGGTTATTTTGTGAAGCTACTTGAAGCTGGGGCTGGAGGCAAGGAATGCTGTGTGGGGCTGAGCCTTGGGAAGCCTGCCCCCTTGTAAGCCCTCCACTCCAAGGCCATCACCTTCAGTAGATGAGGTCATAACAAACTGTAACAAATCATTCCCTGCTACAAGCTGGTAAGTCACGGGACAAGGCTTAGCTTCTGCCGCCCAGCACGTTACCCGTGTGCACAGAACCATGTTAACAACACGACCTCAGTCAAAGGACTCCAAGCTTTCTCTGACAGAGAGCAAAGCCTGCATCTCAAAAATCATTGTTAACTGTTGAGGTAGCAACTAAGCACAATTCAGTAAACAGCACGGGCTCAGTAGTTGCACTCTCTGGAAAATAACTTCTTGGACATATGCAAAAGTGTATCCATAAACTTGATGATCTCAGAACAATTTTATCTAAAAAACAGAAATTAGTTAAATATACTTTATGAGCTAAAATAGCTATAAATTATAGTATCCAATAGCCCTTAAAAGTAACAACAGAGAAAAAAAAACACTTTTTATTTATTTATTTATTTATTTATTTATTTATTTATTTATTTGCCTTGGTGTTTGCCTGGAACTGGAACTACAGACAGTTGCTAGCTGCCATGTGGGTGCTGGGAATTGAACCCGGGTCCTCTGGGAGAGCAGACGGTGCTCTTAACCACTGAGCCATCTCTCCAGCCCCTTCCCAATTTTTTTTAATAGTAAAGCAATATATTTGTAGAGTTGAAAAACCATTGTGAGGTAAAGAATATTACACACATATACAACAAATAATAATTTATACTAGAAAAATATAACACTAGAGTGAGTTTTCTTAGTAAAAATCTTACACATTTGTATGACAGATACTCACTTCCATATTTTTAGCTATTAAAATCTAGATTCTTTTATCTGAGTTATCATTGAACTTTTCACTATTGCAATTTTTTTTGTTTTAAAAAGCAAAAAGTAGTCACAAATTTGGAAATAAGATTTTTAAAGGCTTTGGGGGAGGGGCTGGAGAGATGGCTCAGTGGTTAAGAGCACTGAGTACTCTTTCAGAGGTGCTGAGTTCAATTCCCAGCAACCACATGGTGGCTCACAACCATCTATAATGAGATCTGGTGCCCTGTTCTGGTTTTCAGGGGCACATGCAGACAGAACATTGTATACATAATAAATAAATTAATCTTTTTTAAAAAAGGCTTTGGGGAGAAATGTCATAAAAGCAAAGGAGTAATGTGAATTCAGGAACCACACTGAGAGGCTCCTTTTCTCTCACAGCTGGGGTGGCAGCATCATGGTGAAGGGTTCTGCTGTGACCATGGGAAAATAACCATGAGCGAGAAGCTAAAAACTACAGTGGCGGATCTACCCAAGACCTTAAACTTCGTAAGTTCCTGGGTTCTAATCAGTCTAAAACATCAATAAAGTAATACAGCACTGACAATCATAGTGCGTCTTCCCCAAAGACAAATGACATTTGTGTAACCTGTGTCAAAAGGCAGAAGATTACAGTGCATATTTATATAACTAAGTAAATCTTCCTCTGATAGACAAAAATTAAAAGCAAGATTTTGTATACGTTTGTGTAAGTAGGTGTGTGTGATTGTAGTTTTTAAATTAGTTTGAGACAGGACCTCACTAAGTAGCTCCAGTGGGCCTCAAACCTGTAATGCCCCTGCTGTAGCCTCTCAACTGCTGAGATTCCAGGTGTTGCACCACCCTATCTGAGTTAAACTTTTATTTTTTAAAAAGAAGTGTTGAGTTATGAGTTTGAAGCTAGTCTAGACTACATAGTGAGTCCTGTCTCGATGAATGAATGAATGAATGATTAAATAAGATGAATGCGTAGTAAAGTCTAAACAGTCTGTCATGATCTCAGTAGTAAAATACTCTTGACTGTGATATGTGTATGGTGTGGGGAGCTGGGAAAGGGTAATCAGGCATTCTCTGAATTCTCTCTCAATTTGGCTGTAGCTTTTCTGTATCTACGAATGTCCCAAGATGAGAGTTTATTAAATACATAAAAATAACAAAACAATGATGGATAAAGTCCTGGTTGTCTATTTCTGAGACTCCTCATCCCCTACCCAAAGCCTGGGCAGCCTGGAAGATGACATTCACGGACTGGTTGGCTTGTAGCCCTTCCTGCCATTGCATGGATCCCTTGGCAGGACCTTCCGAGCCTCAGCTCACAGCAAAGGAGCCTGGCTCCCCCGATGCTGCCTCTCCTCTTAGTTGAAGCATGAAGAAAGTGGCCCTGGTTGCTGAGTTTTTGGAATCTGGGGATGAAAACAGTGTGGTCCCTCATCCCTCAGAATCCCAGCATTCTCAGGCCCGGAAACTCCCATTCTCACAGGAAGCTTTTCTGGGATGACTTCAACCACCAGATCCTAGGCATCAATTTATCTTGGTGCTGCATCCTTACTTTTCCCTGCAAGTTGCTAAGAGGAAATGAGAGAAGAGATGCACAGTTCCTGCCTACCTTGGTCTGAGGTGGAAACACCATCACTTTAAGACATTGCTTTTCCTCGTCCCTTCCTTCCTTCCTGTCATTCTTTCCTCCCTTCTCTTATTTTTTTTTCTTTCTCTACCACTACAATGTTCTTGCAGCTTCTCATTGTTTATTTGCTTCTGCTCCCAAGCAAGGTGACACTATGTAGCTAGACAGGATCTGAGCTCCTGGGCTCAACTAAGCGTCCAGCTTCTGTCGTCTCCAGAGTAGTTGAGCTTACAGGTACCCACCACTGCATCCAGCGAAAAGCATACTTTTTAAGGCCACTCTAGATTTTTGCTGTTACACTCAATGACAAAAACAAAAGAAAAAACAAACCCACCCATGTAATATCTGGAGAAGGCAGACAACAACTGTCAATAGCACAGACTGGGGACAGTTCAGGAGGCTGCAAATATTTACTGCATGTCCCATGGTGTATTTATCTTTCAGTGCAGGAGCAAAACAAATATTTGTTCCCACAGGCTCTCCAAGTGGGAGAGCGGGTAATAAGGAGAAAGGCTGCTCCCACCCAGCCTTTCCCACACTCTACAGATAAGAAGGTTGTGGCTCCAAACGTGTTGTCTGCATTTAAAAATACCTTGATTACAACACACATTCCTGAGCAGGAGGTCCTGTTTATCCATCGTGTCCCTCACATAAGGCTAGTGGTGTGTGTTTAAGGAGGGATTCAGCGCAGCTCTGTGGGTGAACACTGTAAGCAGTTGGTAAAAGTCCATTTGAGACACCAGGCTGGAGGCTATGCCCTGACTCATGCTTCTGGGGGCTACTTCACTCCATCTCATTTTAAAGTTGAGAAGATTAATACTATCCCATAACGACTGAAACCACATCCAGGGGTGGATTTGGAAACTCACCTAAAGATATTAAAAAATTAATACTATTTATTTTCAGTTGGTCCTGGAAGTACACATCTGTAATCCTAGCTTCTTGGGAGGCTAAGGTAAAGAATTACAGCATTAAGCCTTATCTAGGATGTGGAACAAGTTCAAGGTTAGAATGGACAACTTAGCAAAACCCATTCTGAAATATTTAAGAGGTTAAAAAAAATGGATGGAGATACAGCTCAGTGGTGGTGTGCTTGCCTAATGTGTGAGACCCTGGGTTCAATCCCTAGTACTGCCATTATAATTACAATATTTATTTACAATTTAAAAATTATTTTTCCTGTTTCAAAAAAGACACAGCTTTTTCTAAGGTGCTGCTTTATTAAATTTCACAGTTGGAAAGATTTGCTGAGATAGAAAAGGTTAAAATAAGATAGTTCATGTTGCATACAACACAAGGCTATAAAAAGCCTGTAGCCCTAGAAAGTATCCACCCCACTAGGGAGTAAAGAAGATAAAAACCTCTTTCTTCTCTCCTTGCCTACATACAAGTGCCACCAGCCCCAACACTGTTCTGCCGACAGAAAAGCTAACAATCATGCTCTCTAGATAAGCCTGCTCGATGTTGTTTCAATGGGAGAAGGAGAGGAAGTAGCCACCCAAGGCTGGAGTCTTGCCCTAAAGTCATAGCAGAAAAAGCAGGACCAGTTTGCTCAGGCAGACATTTTGAAGAGGTGACAAGTGCCTGCTGGCTTCCTCTGCAACTATCACGTGCTACAAAAGACACAACTTGGGGGCTGGAGAGATGGCTCAGCGGTTAAGAGCACCGTCTGCTCTTCCAGAGGACCCGGGTTTGATTCCCAGCACCCACATGGCAGCTAACAACTGTCTGTAGTTCCAGTTCCAGGCAAACACCAAGGCAAATAAATAAATAAATAATAAATAAAGTTTTTTTTTTTTAAAAAAAAAGACACAACTTACCCAGTGGACTGCCATCAATTGTCTGTGGCTCCTGCTTCCACTGTCCCATCAAGGTGCTTGCTTATGGCTGAGTGGCTACATGAACTCCACCTTCCTATACTGTGTTAGCACATATGTACCGCAAGCACTGCACAGCATGTGCGTCAGAGAAAAATTTAAACATAATCCACAATCTTACCAGATGGTTCCAAGGCTTTGGTTACATAGTTTCATACTCAGAAACATCACCCCTGCAAAGTCCACTTAATTACAAAAATTCTTGGGTGTAATTCTGTACATTTCAGCGTTGCTGTGTCATTATTCCACCTCCATGCTTCCTGTTTACAGCCACTGAAGTGATTTGAAATCCGTAATTCCATAAATGATAACCCAGTTTTCACTTAAAAATGGACCAAGCAAAACACGCACACACACACACACACACACACACACACACACACACACGTATATATATGCATGTATATATACAAACACAAAGATAAAATTTAAAAAAAAAGCTACACACAGACACAATTCTAAATGAATTGGACCCATCAGCTAATGGTAGTATTATTTATGGAGGTCATACAGGGGCAGCATCTTGCCACTTCTTTTATTATTTGCAAAAGAACTTTTCCTTTTGCCAACATTTTGTAAGCAGCACATGCACATTTTTATATTCACACAGTAATTTTCACAAAGTCAAAGAGATATATCAACTTCCAGAATGTCGATTTTGACTGTTCCAGAAACACTAAGAAGGTTTGGTCTCTATGTTCTTGGGTTAGCTGCGAAGCTAGATTCAAACTTAGTTCAAAGTCTGAACCCATTGAGATTGTGGCTCCCTAAGAACATTCCAGGCACTGTTAGCCACATGTAAGTAAGATATGTCTATATTTATATTCCCATGGATATGTGTGCATGTTTATTTTAGTGTGAATTAAAATAAATTATGCAACTAGCATATCTAATTTGGATTTTATGTACAACTTACTTGATTTTGCATCTGCTAAATGTTTTTAAAGAGCTAAGGGAAGAAACAGTCGAGTTCTCCTAAGGTTTAAGCAATCTGGCTTGTGCACTTGTGAGGGATGGAAGCCAAGCCTTTTCATTATTATTATTATTTTATTTATTTATCTTATTTATCCTATCTATCATCTATCTATCTATCATCTATCTATCAATTTTTGTTTTTTTCTGAGGTTTTTCACGGTTTCTCTGTGTAGCCCTGGCTGTCCTTGAACTCACTTTGTAGACCAGGCTAGCCTCGAATTCAGAACTCAGAGATCTGCCTGCCCTCTCCTCTGAGTGCTGAGATTAATGGTGTGGGCCACCATGCCACTTGCCTTGGCAGTTTCTTTACACTGGTCTCCATTGACTGAGGCAGCCTGTCTAAAGGAGCCCTAGTGGATATCTGGAATTCAGCACTTCACATCACTAAAGAAGAGCTTTTTCTGCTAGCCCTTTGCCACTGTCCCTTCCAACACACACACACACACACACACACACACACACACACACACACACACACACACACACACACACACGCCCCTGGAAGATTACCTAACATAAAGTCAAACAAATGATAGCTGGATATCTGTTAGACTGATCTGCAATTCACATCCATCATCTCCCCACCCCCAGTGACTCTTCAGGGAAGTTGGGGAGTTCTTCCTAGAGTGGTTACAGTGCACCTCTGGCAAATATACAATAGCCAGACATCAAAGTCCTGCTGATTTAGAAGGCTCTGGAGAAAACATCCTTTTGTTGACATAGTATTTTTAGTGTATCCTTTTTCCTTATTGTTGAGTTGACTTATAAATAACTACAACTTTTGGCGGTGGCTGGACACTAGGTGGCCCAGGTTGGTGTTCCATATTTTACCAAAGAACAACAACACTACGTTTCTAATGGCACAGGTAATAAATACATAAATACTTCCTTCTTGTAGAAACTTCAAACTTAAAGAATGATGTTCTAGTGCCCTGACCTGGATGGCATTATTATAAAGGACTAGTCTGCTCTGTTTAGATGTGTTTGTGTCCCTGAAAAGGGAGATATCTTATAGCTGCTTAGCTTAACACTCCAACGAGATCATCCTAAAATTTCTGTAATTTAAAAAGTGTATCCATAGATATGAGCAATTACTTTCTCTCCACTGCTAATGCATGCCTTCTTTGTTTGTCTTCACTGTATGGGCCAGTTGGCCCTTACCTCCCATCCTCCCACCTCCGCCTCTTGCATGTGGGGGTTGTAGGCGTATGCCATGGTGTCTGCTTTGGTCATCTTTCAGTATTAGAGCTACCTGCCTCCCTCCCTTCTCCTCTTCTCCTTCACCAACCATCTCGGTCTCATTAGTATGGATTTGTATTTTATGTCTCACAGTATGGATATACATTACATGTTTCATAGTGTGAATATGTATTTTACACTTAACACTGTGGAGATGTATTTTGATATTTCACAGCATGAAAAATGCATCCTATATTATACACCGTGAATACTTATTTATATTTCACAAAGTGAAAGATTTGTGTCACTCAGCCTTTGCGCTTTCTATACTTTTCTTGGAAAGCAAAGCTATAGAAGAACAAGATTTTCTTTAAGCTCTGTCCTTAGTCTCTAGAAAATAATACGTGTGATATGAAAGAGGGATTAGCTTCAGTTTCATGACTTCTGGGACAAGTCAAGTTAATAGAATACAGAGTCTACAGAATCTGGGCCCAGCTATGTGGCCTTTGGACTTGTTAAACACCTCTGAATTCAGCCTCATGCTGGCAAACTGAATAGTCGTATCTGCCTTTCCAGGTCACTGTCAAGACTGTGCCAGCAAAGGAAAAACAAAGACAAAACAAAACAAACAAACAAACAAAAAAAAACCAAACAAGTGGGCTTTGGAACATGGTGGCGTTTAGTGACAATGACATATTGCTCTGGCAGAGGTCTGCTCAACGTCAAAATGCAAACCACTTCCTACTGTGTAATTCTCCGGTTCTTGTTCAAAACTGACCCGTTTCCTTTGGAATAGCTGCTCAGCACTGACGTGGCATTCTGCAGTGAAAGGCGGGACCAGAGACACAGAGCCATTCCATACCTCTCAGGATTAGCTTTGTAAGCGCTGTCTGACACTGGGGCAGGAAGCTGGCTAAGACTGCTAGTGGGATCCTGCCTGTCTCTTGATTTTCCACAAATGACTAATGAAGAATAAATAAAAGGAACAAAATATTCCAGGTGAAGAATCAAAACAAAAAACAAGGGAAGGGGACATGAAGGCAACCCCAACAGCTGACATCACCAGGTTCCCGCCAATTTTCAGAATGCAAACAACTCTCTGGCCTTGATGTTAGAGAGGGCCTGAAAACAATGTGCCTGTGGGTTGAGGGGTGGCTAGGGGTGTCTGAATCAATTTCTCAGGATTACATGGTGTAAGAGGAAAACAGAAGGTGGGGGTTGTGGCAGGGTTGTTGTTTGGGGTCCTACAAGCCATGTCCCCTTTACCATTCTAGCCATCTCATCCTTCCCGGTTTATCTCTCACATCCCAAGGGGCAGCCAGCCTTTGCAGTCGTCCCTGTCCTTTGGTGATCCTCTCTTTGAATAAAGGCTATATGTGTTTTGCTCCTAGCCACACAGATTATAGGCAGGTGATGGGCTGCGTAAGGTAGGATGTATTTGATCAGGTCAGGTAAGATGGGTTATGCATACATCGAGATAACTTTCTCCTTCACTGGCATTAAAAATACAAGAGGTTTTGTGGAGAAGTCAGTGAGGCAAGGCGCTGAAGGTGGCCTCTAGATGACAGGAAGCCAACACCATTGGTCTTATAGTCAGAAGGAACTGAATATGGCCATTCTCTTGTGGAGCTCTGGATGAGAACATAGTCCTAGTCACTATGAAGGACCCATGTTAGGCCTCATTAACCAAAACCGAACCAGAACACAAGTGTGCTGCTGTTACAGATAACAAGGGAATTCCATCCGCTTGATCTTCTCCAGCAAGATCAAGATAGAACCACACACATGCTTGGTCCCCAGCAATGGAAGGAGAACTCCCACCACACCAGAGCTGGGCCAACAGGATGAGGCCTGAGTTGAAATGAACCCCATAACAAACATCACAAAAAACAGAGCTGCATCTGCGTTTCTTTGTTTTGTTCTTTTGCTCACCACAAGAAAGAATATACATTTTCAAATCAAATGTTACTTCATGGCCAGATGAACTTCCTGATTCATTTCCCAGCCCCCCAGGCCCCGCCTGCACCAGGCCCCACCTATGCCTGTGCTAAGTGTTGCCTTCAGCCTTAGCCTTCTTGAACAGCCAGCATGGTCAGAACATAATCCTTTCCTAACCTTCACGGCCTAGAGAATCAGAGAGCAGCTCAGGACAAGAATACCGACAGCTCTGCTGGATGACACATTGGTGTCACTGAAGACAGCAAGAGGGATCACGCTGCACTGAAGTTGACTCACAGGCAAAACCTGCAGCTTCACTGTGGTCATCTGCCACTAGATGCTCCCCTGTGATGCTGAATAAAGACAGATCACTGCTCTCTCCACATGGATCTGAGGTTCTCTGCTACCCTGGTGGCCCCAGGTTTATCCATTGCACTACTGAAGAAAGAACCCAGCCTTTCCTGGAACCATAATCCACTCAGCACACAGTAATTATTTAACAGCTAACAGGACAACGCATAATCTAGCTACCAGCCCTGAGTCCCACTGGGTCCCTAGCAATTCCTTTTGGGTTATAAGCCTGGGAGTTTTATTTGTGTTTGTCATTTAGTTTTTTTAAATTCTATTTTATATCTCAAAGGAGTGATGGAACATAAACATAATTGGAAAGAAATTAATAAAATAGGGGTGGAGGAAATAGGGAGTTAAGAAAACACCAGATACTGGTCTGTGTGTAGATACTTGGAACTGGGCTGAGAGGGTTAGTCATTAGAGAAGATGAAGAAGAGGCTCTGCTATTTATTCAGGTGATGCACTGACAGAGGTTGGGGGTAGTGGGCTCCGAGACAGGCATGAACATTGCAGCTGCAGCCACCTCCGCTGCTGCTCTGCTGCCGCCTCACTTTGAATGGGCCCCTACACTGCAGAATTATCTGCAGGAGGCTTGCAACAAGGCTTGCTTCTACACAAATCTTTTCCCCATACAATCCTCACCTCAGACCCAGCCTTGACTCAATTGTCTCAGTATCCCAAGCCTTGTGCCCCCTTTTCTTCCCTGTCAAATCTAAAGCCAAGAGTCACTCACAATGACAGGTTGCTCCTTAAGGTGTCTCCTTCCAAAGACATCATTTCAACAAGGAAAGCACCCTTTAAGTATCACAAAAATTGATTTCAAATTACTTGCATGGCGACCACCTCACTTAACACCTAATACCCAGCACATATTTATTTAACACATAGGTATTTACTGAATGGACCAGAAAAGAAATGATGGCTCAGATCCTCTCAATGTCATGCAATAAACCAGAAGTGGGATAACAGGCGAGGAGCTAGCCAGAATCCTAGTTTCTGATTGTACACTCAAGTGTCCAGTACTCTGATGAAGTCCTTTCCCAGCTGCTATGGAGCAGACCCAGGCAGGCCCTGTGCCTACTAGGTATGCACTCAACCATGGAGCTAACTAGCCCCTAACGTTCAAAACTGCAGACAGAAAATTGACCCACGGAGGTCAGAGGATCACTTGTGGGGGTCAGTTTCTCCATCTACTGTGTTGGTTCCAGGACTGAACTCAGGTCATGTTAGGCTTGGGTGGCATGCACTCTTACCTAAAAGCATCCCATTGGTCTGCAACAGGAGAATCTGAATTCAGAGGAAAGTAACTTCCTATTTTTCCAGAATTTATTCTGTGAAAACAGTTTCTTCTGCCTTAGAGGCAGTCAGATCCTACCTGCTCTGAAGCCTGATTCTGACTTTGAAATGTGCAAACTGTTACCTGGGTCCAGCCTCATCACCTACCTTCAGATCATTTCCCCCAAGCACACAGTGACCTCCTGTGCTCTCCAGGTAAAATGCTTGCATCCTGAGGGTAGGAAGGAACTTTTCTTTCCTCATCTAGTCTACCCAGAGTTATTTGTCTTCCACATAGTCCTTGAAAGCAATAAACTTTGAGTTCTAAAACTGCTGTGAAGTTCCTTGGAATCATTTTGTCTTGGACTTATAAATACAGGTTGCACACTGGTGATGAAGGAACGGCACAACACTTACCTTAGAGGACCTTGAGAGGCACCAGAGAGTCCCACACAGTGACATGCACCATCACAGGTACCATGGGCATGGGCAAAGTGCACGCCAGAACCAAACAAACTCCTGCTAGTGGTAGCACTCTGGAAAAAACCTGGAAGCAGCAACCTCCCTTAAAAGATGCTTTAAACAAAACATGTGAATATCATATTTAAAGTACTTGTGGGTTTATTTGTGGAGTCAGTGATGGGTCATCTAGGATTTCCTTTAAGACAATGAAAATAATCAAGCATGTGGCTATGGAAATGAGTAAAGAAAAAAATGTAAACTATGATACTGCTTTTCAGGGCAGGTGGCCAGCATGTGGGACTCTGTTATATTAATCTCCCAAATTTTGTGTAGGCTCAACAATTCCTACAATAAACAAAAGAAAAATGCTTGGATGATCATGATACATGTAAGGTCTGCTCTTGGGCAATTCATTTCATTCCTTGGGGCCTCAGTTTTCCTGGCTGTACAGTAGCTGTAACACCTTCTGGAGATGGTTTTTTAAGGACTAAATGATAAGATAAAATATGCACAAATGGGCCGGAACTGTAAGAGCACTCCCTCTGCCATAAAACATGGCAGAGCTGGACAATAATAGGCTTATTAGTTTTCCTATAAGGCGCCTCATTCAATGCGGCCACGACCCAGGCACTCCCAGGAGGTAGAGCACAGCTGAGCAGTTAGCATTTAGCCCTCCAAGGGTGACATCTCAGCACACTTGAGGAACCTGTGGCTTTTTCTGAAGGCTGAGCTCAACACTGATTATTATCAGCAGGTATCCAGTTCTTTCTTTGGTGAAACCACTCAGAGGGGTTTATTTTTATCTTAATTACAGGGAATCAAGCGTCCTTCGCCTCCTGCTGATATGAAAGCCAGCCTTTTATGAAGTTACTTTATTCTGCATGTTCCTGGGATGATAAAAATAACACCTCAGTGTCCTGTACCTACAGAATCTGGAAGTCTCTTTTCGGGGGAAGGGGAGGTGGGAACTTATATAATAATTCTTCAAGAGCCTACATGAACTGTTTACAACAGTAGCTAAAAAAACCAAAATAAGGGGCTGGAGAGATGGCTCAGAGGTTAAGAGCACCGGCTGTTCTTCCAGAGGACCCGGGTTTGATTCCCAGCACCCACATGGCAGCTAACAACTGTCTGTAGTTCCAGTTCCAGGCAAACACCAACATAAATAAATAATAAATAAATAAAGTTTTTTTTTTTTTAAAAAAAAACAAAACAAACAACTCCCCCCTTCCACACGTTCCATGAAGTTTCCGCAGCAAATTTACATGTAATCTGACTCTGTGATCATCTCTGGATTCATCTTTAGCTGTGTGGAAGCAACACTTCAGTCAACCATTTTCACTGCTGGAGGCCTGTCTGGCTCTTTTCATCTGTAACTCTGGTTACTCCACAAGGACCTGGGTGCAGATTCCCCTCACCTAGATAGGACAGTGGCCCCTGCAATACTAGTGCCATGGGGATGGGATAGAGACAGGAGCACCCTGGAACTTGGCTGCCAGTCAACTGGTGACCTCCAGTTTTAATGAGAGATTGTCTCCAAAACTTAGGCAGAGAAGAGCAGTTGAGGAAAGCACCCGACACCCACCTCTGGCCTGGGTGTGTAGACATGCACATGCAGAACTGGACCCATACATGCAGTACACACATGGTGGGTCAACACACACTAGTTGCTTCATGAATTTTTTTGCCCTAGTCACAGCTCTTACTCTAGACTCACACATTCTTCCCACAATGCTCTTGACTGGCTGCCGTAGGAAGCTACGCCAACTCTAGTGACCCAAAATAGATGGTCCTTCTTTACCTCTGGGTGAAACAACCAGAAATTTAAATCATCAGACAAAGAAAACACTTCCTATTTTTAGATACAAACCCTAAAGCAGTGCAACACTGGAAGAATGTCTCTGAAAACATTTTTTATCTAGCTTGACTGTTTCTAGAATTTGAAAAACAATGTATTCTAAAAATACTACCTCTGCATCCATCTTCCCTGACGCCCCCTGGACAGTGGCCTTTCTCTTTGACTGGGTCAGGAAGGGCCATTTGGCAATCCTGTCTCACAAGTGTGCTCTCAGCATTGTGGATCTTACCCACTCTGGTTCAATACCCAAAGTGAAGAGGCTTTATGCATTTTCCGGTTTCATGTCATCCTCCTTCCCTCCCCTACTCAACTGTCACAGAATCAGCAATGTTTCTAACCCTTATCTGCTTCTTTGTTTGGTGGACACAGGATCTGACCATGTAGCCCAGGCTGCCCTCAGACTCTCAACCCTCCTACCTCAGCCTCCTGACTGCTGGACGTCAGGCATGTGCTGCTATGACATCATCGCACACTGATAAAAGGAACTGCACCTCCTGGAATCTGAAACAATTTTCGTAATTCTTATTTAATGAAAGGGGTTTTAATCAATTAATAAAGTTCTTTGTTTGGAACTTAAGGCAAGTCTCTCTCATGCACGCACTTACACACACACACACACACACACACACACACACACACACACACACACATCATTTGAGGTCTATTTAATCGGCAGCTCTAAGCTACACCTGCCTGATATTCTGAGAAGCACTTGAGGAGAAATAATTAAACACATTCCAAGTTCCCAGAAATCAAATCCTAGATTTTAGTTATTCATCAATTATTATACTACATATACTATAAGCCAGATACTGTGACAGGCACTTCGTTCATACTAACTCTTTTAGTCCATTCTTACAACAATATGTGAGACAGGTACAATTATCATCTTCAGCATACAGAAAGGGAAACTGAGGCATGAAACAGGCCAAGGATCTTGTTTAAGATCTTGCAGCTCTTGAGCAGCTGGGTGGAGTGAAACTTGTTTTGCATCATCTACCCACTGGTAGGGATGTTCCCTTAGATTCCACCTGATTCCATCAGTACCAGGGGTAGTTATGTGGCCTCTCGGTCACTACTTCCTCCAGGCCTGCAGATGCTTCAGCTCCTTCTCTACTTCTCTTTTCCTCTATCTTTTCAGCTCCAGTTAAGGACAGAAACTGTGTGTTTAGACCTCTTCCCACAGGGCTACAAACTCCGCTCTGACTTCACTCTGCCTCAACTGGACAGCCTCCAGCTCCCCCACCCCTTGCACCAGTCTCTTTTCTCATGCTCTTTTTTTTTTCCCTTAAAAACAAACAAATAAATAAGCTTTGTTATAAGTATTATATGAAAATCTTGGCAGAAAAATCAGGAGTTACAGAGAAGCGAAAGTTAGAAAACTAAATTAGCCACAGCCTGTCCCCAGAGATAAGGGCATCACCGGTCACCACAGGCCTTTCCCTTCACAGAATAGCACTGGTGTGTCCACTATTTACTTATGAAGCTCTTTTGGTTTTAAGAATTGTTTTTTACTTTATATGTAAGAGTATTTTGTCTGTATGCATGTGGCCCTGAGTCCCCTGAAGCTCTTAGCTGATAAGCCCTCTCTCCAGCCCCTGAAGTTTTGTTTAGTTTTCTTTCCTTTCTTTCCTTTTCTTCTCTTCTCCTCCTCCTCTCCCCCCCCCCCACCATTTGATTTTTGAGACAGGGTTTCTCTGTAGGTCTGGAGCCTGCCCTGGAACTCTCTCTGTAGGCCAGGCTGGCATTGAACTCACAGAGATCTGCCTGGCTCTGCCACAGGAATGCTGGGATTAAAGGTGTATGCCACCATGGCCCAGCAACTTGGTTTTGTTTCTTGAGCAAGATTCAGGATTAATGTGAGGTAAATCAGGTCACATTTCTCCTGGTCAGACAGAAAACTTCAGCATCACTAGCTGCATCCAGCCTGTGGATTTGGTACCTAGACCCTGCCATCTGGTCTCCCCTTGAGGAACAGTCACTGCAGAAGGCCTGACTCTCCTCTATCTGACTCATTCAGGTTTCATCCCAATGTATCCCAGCCTCAGCCCCCAGCAAGGAAGTTCTACCCCCTGAAAGCAGAGACTGGGGGCACAGGTTTCTTCTGTAGAAACAAGGAATTTTCTCTGTGCTGAGGGTCTGCAAGTTCCCCGGGCTACCCAAGTTCCCCAGTCCTGCAACTTGACTCTCTTGGGCGATTTACCTCAAGGGGGCAGACTTTGAACACATGCTTCCCCGGATTCTCCCACAGGCAGCTTCTTGGGGTTGAAACAGATTCTGTAAAAGGGAACCCATGCACCCACTACACTAACCACCAATGGTCTCACCTCAGCACAGTACCAGTCCTCAAGAGACACAGCTGGCAAGTGTCTGGCCCCACATTTCGCATATACATTACCAGAAAGCCTCAGAACAGGGTTCTTTGTCTTTACTTCTGTGGATCAAAATCACAAAATCACTTGTTCATGAGATAAAGGTTAAAAACCTGAATAGAACTGCCTCAAGTTGCCTCGTGCTTTGAAATCTGTTAGTATAGTGCGTCATTGTTACTGGTCCGCTGGGGGAAGAAAATGGGAAGAATGTGGCTGATAATCTTCCCAGCCATGGCTGAGTTGGCTGCTTCAGTGGACCCTGATCTGTCACATGGCACTTTCTGGCTCAGCCTCTCCCGTTGTCTGAATGACTGCTTCCTAAAGACAATGCCTGGCTGCTCCAGACAGGCACAGGTCAACCATCACATTGGGAAGAGCAGTAGCCAGGACTAAGAACAGCCAGGAGTACCTGAGTACAGATCTAGACTTGACGTTCAGGGGGCCAGGTAGCTGTGTTTAAGAAAATAAAACCTCCCAGAATGGTTATCAAGTGCTGAATTTTATCCAAAGATAACAACCTGTATACATAATTAGATGCATGTCTTCCATTGAGCACTATCTAGCCAGGGATACCAGGGAAGAAACATGACACTGTAAAGGAAAATGAACTGCAAGTAGCAGGTCAAAAGGCACAAGCAAATAAGCTGGGTCACTGTACAGAGAAATTTTTCATGTTCCACCCTCAAAAATAGAATAGTTATCCAAATCTTAATTTTTCTCTTCCCTTTCTTTAGGTATTTCAGAAGTGCATACATACTATGTGTAGAACACGGTGCCAAGGCATCACAGACATTTTTACCATCCCTGAGTCAGAGAAGGGTTCTCAGTGGAACTCAGTTATAGACCTTGGAGGGACAGAATTCTGACAGCATACCACAGCATTCCCAGATCTGTGATATGGGGGACAGATGGCGACCAGGCTATCCTCAGAAAAAGTGTGTCAGCTCAGGTACAGTGGTGCTGTCTGGTCATCCCAGCACTCAGGGGCTGATGTCGGATGACCATAAGTTTGAGGCCAGCTTGAGTTACATAATAACATCTTATCTTAGAGAGGCGGGGTGGGAGGGGACTATGTTCTCTTGACTCTAAAATAAAAGGAAGTTCAATTGATGAAACTACACACACATTGGAGATAACTGTCCCGTTCAGTTCTTCTTGACGAGGTTGTGTATTGTTCACTCAATGGCACAGATGGGCGGCAGTGCAGCAGTGACCCTGATGCTAATAGGAAGACGTGAGATGGAGACCTGACAACCGAGTCAAGAACAAAAGCCCTTTGGAAGCAAAGCTGTAGAATTGAAAGGGCAGCAACAGGATGTCCAGGAAGAATTCCAGTGAGGACCAGCATCAATGTTCAGCCGAGACCAGGGGCCTTGAACCAAACCAATGACTGAGATGAACGCCCGCTTGTAAAAACATGTATGGATCAAGGGGTGTACTGTGAAACTCACTATGTCACGCTGCAGCTTCCAGGACAGCTTCCCCTCCTCCCCAGCCCCCTTCTCTTACTTTGTTTTATTTGGGGATGAGGGGACTTGGAAACATGATGTGAAAGACACAAAGCAAAGATGACAATAATAAAAGCAATGCCCTGGTTGATGTGATTGGTGTCAGGAAATGACAGTTCAGCAGAAAGCACAAGACAGGGGAGGGTGTGGGTGGGAGGAGCCTAGGCATAGACGGCGCTAGACACCCAAGAAAGCATTTCTGTGCTGTTGAGGTACTTGAGGGCTGCCCACTAAAGCCCATGGCATCTTTTTACAAAATATCTATACATGCCCCCAAAACAATAGCAGCTGAGTGTGGTGACACACACTTGTAATGACAGCAGTTGGGCGGCAGAGGCAGGAGAATCTCCATAAGTTTGAGGCTAGCCTGTTCTACAAAATGAATTTCAGGCCAGCAAAGCTAGATACCAAGATCTTGTCTTACAACAATAACACAAAGGTAGGGTCATGAAAGATTAGGGTAGGATGAGGGACAAAGGAATAGTCTCCCACAGCAGGAAAGACTGTCTTCTCACAGACACTGTTTAGCAGTACCAGCCTTGAGTAATAGTAAAGAACAAACAGACATTTTATAGAGCTCATTGTCCACTGATCCCTTAGCCGAGATGTTGTCTTCTTGCATGAACCAGGGGTGGCTACTCTCACCCCCCAACACCCCCCCCATCACGCACTTCTATATAGGAAAACCCATTATTTTGAAAGATAGTTATCGACATATTAAAAAACTAATTTACCACATGGGTTTCTCTGAACAGATGTGGCAGTGGGTCTAATCACTACTGTCATTTTGAA
>PVIH01001669.1:132109-167949 GCA_004025045.1 Sigmodon hispidus
TTTTTTTTTTTTTTTTTTTTTTTTTTTTTTTTTTTTTTTTTTTTTTTTTTTTTTTTTTTTTTTTTTTAAACTTTATTTATTTATTTGCCTTGGTGTTTGCCTGGAACTGGAACTACAGACAGTTGTTAGCTGCCATGTGGGTGCTGGGAATCGAACCCGGGTCCTCTGGAAGAGCAGACGGTGCTCTTAACCGCTGAGCTATCTCTCCAGCCCCAGGTTTATTCTTGTTTACAGAACAAAAATGGACATTTCAGTTGGAGGCTAGTAAAAATAAAAATATGGGTTTTTTTGGGGGGGGGTTTAAGTTTATAGATCTCTCTTTCTCTCTCTTCGTGTGTGTGTGTGTGTGTGTGTGTGTGTGTGTGTGTGTGTCTAAGACAAAGTAAAAAGTTGTGTGGTGGCAGGTGAGAAATGAACAATAGCAGCATTTCAGGGTCATTTCCAGGGCAGACGCTGGTGAAGAACTTCTGGAAGGAAAACATAGGTCATGGTTCTCACACTGCAGCCGGAGGAACAGATATGGGATGCTGCAAGCAGAGGGGAGCGTCTGTGAGGTGAGAGCAGAGGTGCCCTTAGCCTGGCTTTCCAGTGGACTGCAGGGAGAGCTCCCCTGTGGACAGAGCTCCTTCCGGGATGATCTCAGGCAGTGAAGCAGCTACTGGGCCAAGCACTCAGCTCCAGTGAGCCTTCAGGAAGTGTGGGCAGTGCCTGGTTCCTTCCCCTCTCTGGTACCTTCTGCTGGCATCTTGGCATCAACATCAGAGCCAAATCAAAGGGTCTCAGGTGTCACTCACCTTTGCAGAATCAAGGGGTTGTCCCTACATCACCTAGACAGGTTGGGCTAAAAGGGACATGACTCTTCTTTCATTTAGGTCTAGAGAAAGGAGAACAGCATGGATTCTTCAACTATTCAAAATGTAAAATCCTAGTCTGCCTGAATTAAAATGTGCTTCCTAGCAGGGCAGCTTACGTGTCTTGCTGGTGTGACAAAAGCATTTTATAGGAGGATTTCTTTGGATAGTTCTAATGGACAGTCAGTCCAGTGTGGTGTGGAAGTCATAGAGCCAGAGTTGGAGGCAGCAGGTCACACTGAATCCAATTAACGCAGTTTAGACAACCCTTCATAGGCAGGCCTGGAGGCTGGTCTCAGGGATTCCAGGTCCTGTCAAGTTGACAATCCATATTAGCTGACACACAAGGGATGCTGGGAAACTTGAGTCAGGCGTGAGTGTTAGCAATGGCTACAGTGGGGGCTTTGGACAGATTCTGAGCCTGAGGTGTCTCTGGGAACTACGGACTACCTACTTTTTAAAGGGAGCTTTCTCAGCAGTCAAGGGCTTGGGGGCTAGATTGGAAAGCCTACCCCTGCCTGGACCCTCTGGAGGAACTCGAACTCCTGTGTCATCTGTGGCAGGCAAGGAATAAAGCCTTCTTCCTAACCTGAAACTCCTGCAGAAGCATGCCTACTCTTCCCACACTGGAGAAGTTGCCTCATTCCTCTAAAGCTTACTGGAAACTTCTACCCTGTCTTGGTGGTTTTGTTTTTGAGACAGAATCTTACTAGGTAGGCTACAAAACTTGTGATCTACCTACCCCTTGCCCTTGCCTCCAGAGTGCTGGGATTACAGAAAGCTAGCATGCTTAGCTTTAAAAGAAGTCAGTGAAATTGTTTTTTTAACCTATGGGCTAGAGAGATAATTCTGTTAGTAAAGCACTTGCCTTGCAAGCCTGAGAACCCAAATTCAATCCCAGAATCCACTGTGTGGGGTGGGGGGTGAGGGAAGGGGAAGTGGGGTAGTGTGTGTTTGTAAGTCCAGCACTAGGGAGAGCCCAGGGCTCACTGGCCGGCCACCCCAGGCTATTTGACAAGTCCCAGGCCAGTGACAGACTCTGTGTCAAAAACCAGGCTAGATGGCCCCTGATGAATGAACATACACACCTATCTGTAGGTACATGAACATGCATACAAACACAGACATATGCACACAAACTCCAATTGATGACTACCAACTGGACAAACCTCATAGCCAGGGACAAAGTACACTAACACTGGGTTTTAACACTCTGGCCAATATAAAGCATAGGCAGACACACGGGTTCTCACCTACAGTTTGAAATGAAGCAAAAGAAGAGCAAACCTCAGACCTCCTCATCTTTCCATCTGCCATGTGGGAAGAAAAAAGGAATCCCATAGAGTTGGGGGGCAGGCGTGGGCGGGGCAGGGCAGGGCAGGGCTGTCCAGCAAGTGAGAGATTCATGGAAACCATAGAATGTCCTGTTCCCTTTCCACCAATCCATCTGGTTCCTTCTTTGTACCTGGGTCTACAAGACAAGTTCCTATGAGCTGCCCAAGACCATGAGAAACACAGGGAAGTACTTTCTTTACTCTGTGCTCTTGGTCAGACGAAGCAAAATTCCATCAACTTTATTTTCCTGGGTGACTGTGCAGAATGGGCGTCCATCTGTACCCACAGGATATACGAGCAATGCTGTTTTCATGCCTGGTATTTCTAACAGGATGACGATCCAGGCTGCCCTCTCCCCGGTGAACCTCTGGTGAGACCCCGTGGCTGAGAAACAGCTGACGAAGACTTCTTGCTTTTTATTTGGCCCTGATATTAGATTTTTTTTTTTTTAAGGGCAATGGACTAGATATTAGCACTCCTTCACTAGAAAATGTTTGTGGTCACAACTGAGTGTGCCTGTGACAGCTGCTGACAAAGAACTCCCACCTCAGAGGATCAAGTGGAACCTCGGAGTCAAACCTCCTCTAGCCCCCTCCTCCCCACTGCATCTAGACTGGCCTACTTCGCTCCTACTTATCTGGGACTTGGTTTGATTTTTCTAATGAATCACATTGGGTATGCTTTGAAAGGTGGCCTAATTAAAATATAGTGTTTGCCATAATAAAAAGGGCAAAGTACATAATAGAAAAGTGGAGCCTTCTCACTGCATATGCCTTCTTCTACCCTCTCAGGAAGTCGAGAGAATGACTGGAAGTCTTCACTCAGCAACCTGAAGAATCTTCCCAAACACAGACCATACCCTTACTTAGCATAGACTCCCCACAGCTGAAGCCCTAGGCACAGCCTTGAAGGTTCCTTCCATCACCTACCAGCTCTATCTGTGTAAGAACCACACAGTCCATTCTGCCACAAAGCCTTCGCACCTGCCATTCCCTGGTCACACTTCTCTCTTCCCATAGACCCAGTACTTTCTTTTCTTCTTTCTGCTTCCCCTTCCCCAAGGGAGACGCCCTGGGCCTCTCATGACTAAGTCAAGGTCCTTGGTTAAATATCCCAACAATAGCAGCATGATTCTTTCACATCTGAAGCTTTTTTTTTTCTCCTATTGTTATTATGTCCCTGCTGCCCAGACCATTAAAACACTCTCAGCCACGGGACTGTTATGACTTGAATAAAAAATGACCCCCAAAGACCATGTGCTGAAAACCTGGCTGCTTGTTCCTGGGCTTTGGGGAAACACTCACACCTCATTTGTAAAGGAGTGCAATGATGGATCTATAGTTTGATGAGCTTCAGAGATGGTGACAGAAACAGGAGGTGGGACCTAGTTGAAGGATGTGGATTCATCTGTGTCTATCTTCCACTTCCTGGTGACCATGAGGTTCTTTCTGTTCACCCTGGTCAGCCTTGACTAAAGCCATGTGTGAAAATAAACAAGCAGTCTTTAAGCAGACTCTCTTGAGTGCTTTGTCTGCAATGGGGAGTTAACCCGAGCCTTGACTGGCCTGCTCACCATGAGCAGGGAAGGCACAGGGCATGCCTAGTCAGTAAGGATATGAATGGATGAGAAGTAGAACCAAAGACACAGACGCAGCCCTTAAGCACTTTCCATGACAGAAATGTATTCCAAGTCACTTTTCCTAAGGGAAAGGGTCTCAGTAGCCCCTCTACACAGAAGATCTGAAGTACAACTGGAAACCTTTCCCATGGAAGCACACACGCCTCTTTGAGACCACGCTGCCACATGAACTATAGCATCATCTCAGTGTCTACTCAGTTAAACATCACCCTAAATTCAAACACAAACCCCCAAACCAAACAAACTCCCAGGTCTCAGAGGCAATTTTGTTCTTGACTCTGGTTTCCCAGGAGCCCACCCGTCATGTGTAACACATGGCAACACCTTCCACAAAACAATGCTGTTTTCATTGTTTTCCTCACCGGGCCCAGAAGAAGCCCATTTCTCATTTCAGAAAATCTCCCTTCCCACAGGGATGACCAGCACAATGGCCGGCACTCATTTCTGCATGCTGGCAGCAATTTTAAGTTCAGGTGTCCCGATTTTTGGTTGTGCATTGAAAGGAAATCATCACCAAGGAACACAGCAACATGTCAAATTGCAGCATGGCAGAAAACACAATGTTGTGAGGACACAGTTGTTAGAAAGGAGACCGACTGATTGATTCCATCTGCCTTAACTCAGAGTGAGTTGAGATTGAGCTCCCGACTGCTGTGGAGAATGCACAGTGAGAGATGTGTACCACAGTTTTCATTGACTCACTTTTTTTTTTTTAAAAAAAACTTTATTTATTTGCCTTGGTGTTTGCCTGGAACTGGAACTACAGACAGTTGTGAGCTGCCATGTGGGTGCTGGGAATCGAACCCGGGTCCTCTGGAAGAGCAGATGGTGCTCTTAACCGCTGAGCCATCTCTCCAGCCCCCCATTGACTCACTTTTAAGACCCCATCTCCTGAAGTTTCTGGAACCTCTTAAAGTAGCGTGTCAGCTGGGGAGTAACTATTCAAAACATAAGCCTATCAGTAACATTTCAGCTTCAAATTGTAACAGACACAGAGGAGTGAATGCTTGTGTGCCTCAAATTCATGAACTGAAATTCAGCCCCAGTGTGAAGGTATCCAGCAAGACCTCTAGGAGTTAATTCAGTCATGGAGGTAGGGCCCTCGTGCATGGGGTTTGGGCCCTTAAAGAGATCCTAATGAACTCATGTTCTTTTTCTTCCATATGAGAATACAAGAAGACTGCAACCCTGAAGGAGGTCCTTGCCAGAACACAGTCATGTTTCCTCCATCTTGTTCTCAGATCAGTGGTTGATAAGACGGGCCAGTCCATGGTACTTTTTAAAAGCAGCCTGAATGAGATCTCATAGAAAGCACACTTGTCTCTGTTAGCTATGAGTGAGTCATGTTTCTTTTTTTTTTTTTTAAAAAAACTTTTATTTATTTATTTAATTATTTGCCTCGGTGTTTGCCTGGAACTGGAACTACAGACAGTTGTTAGCTGCCATGTGGGTGCTGGGAATCGAACCCGGGTCCTCTGGAAGAGCAGACAGTGCTCTTAACCGCTGAGCCATCTCTCCAGCTCTCCAGCCCCCGAGTCATGTTTCTTTTGAGTTACCTGCTGATTTAAACAAACAAAACACACAGGCATGCCAGAGGCAGGCAGAGAGACAGACAGACAGACTGTTCCTAACTTTGGTATGATTAAGCAGATTAGATCTTCAAGTCATCCTAAGGTTCACTCAGAACCTTCTTACAGTTTTCTCCCCTCTTTGAGGCTTATGTGAATCTTAAGCTTACATATACTTTTCTTTTTCTAGTAAATTATTCCCACAAGGCAGGTAGGGGGCAGGCAGTCAGGGTCTCAGCACCTCCCCCTGAAAGGAGAGTGGGAAAGAATTCTTCTCCATCCAGTTGAGAGAACTGGGGAACACGAGCAGCTGCTAAAAGAGGCCCCACTGCATTTGAATGGGATTGGCTAGAACATAGTGAGGGCAGGCATTCCACTGGCTTAAACCCAGAATCTGCTCTTTCCCTGACTGTAGGTAAACAAGGCCTGACTGCTGACTAACAGCTCTTTCCAAATCTCCCACCTGGTAACCATGTGACAGACACAGGGACTGGTGGCAATGTCATTAAATGGAGAGAAAATGAGACCCAAGAATGGAATGTTGTTGATATTCACAGAAAATTCCCAGGCCTACCATATCCTGAGAGGCACTTGCAAGAGTGGCTAAGGCAGAAGGGGACCGCATTGGTCCTCTATGTGTGGTATGGATGGTAAGCATGCCACAGCAGCCTGCATCAGTAGGCTGATTCCTCTACCACCTCAGAGAGGCCTTGCTTTGTCTGTCACAAAGTCTGTATGGGTAGGTCTTGGTTTTCCTCCTGTTTTGTTGATTTTCATAAGAGAACAAAATGAAGGAATGTAAGTATGTGTGTAGAGGAAGAAAGAAAGACATTCTTCAAATGCTGCCAGAATTAATTGAGTTTTGTTTTCAGTAACTTTCAGAGATAACATGAGGCAATAAAGCAGTCATCCATTTATGTAACAAGTACTCATCAAACTTAGTCTGTGTCAGCTACTGTTATAGAAGTTCAAGGCGAAACAAAATAAAATAAGGCATATTCTAGTGTGAAGAGACAGATAATAAAATACATATGACCATGACACACCACAGCTTCCACTGTGAGATTTTTTTAAATTTAATTTTAATTTTTTATTATTTTTATTTTTTTGTTTTCTTTGGGGGGAGACTGCAAAAGTGGAGGACAGATATGGAGGAAGACGGAGATGAGTGGGCTTGGGGTTATGATGAAATCCACAAAGAATCAATGAAAAGTAAAATAAAATAAATATATAGAGAGATGGTGCGGCAGGTAAGGTAAATATGGGAGAGAAAAGGCCAGATATGAGAAGGGGATACTAATGTGAATGGTGGAATGGCTTTGCTATTTTCAATGAAAGGACAGAAAGATGCCTTTTTATGGACATCTGAAGGAAACCAAGGCAGAAGTCACATGAGTGGCTAACTGGGTTTCCACAAAGAGAAAAAGGGCCAATGCAAACAAAAGCCCTGAGGTACAAGGAATTATCCCGGCTGGAGGTCAGGATAATCTGGATACCTACCGGGAAGAAGGGACAGCGCAGTGACCCGTGAGAAGAGCAGTGCTGTGCTGGGGAGACACTAGGAGACAGTGTCAAAACCACTAACAACGTGGAAAGCATGGGGGGGACACAGATGGATTTATGCTTAGTTAAGATGAGCTGTGGAGTGGTCTGTGATCAAAGTGGTAACAGAGAGGCAAGGGCAGAGCAGGTAAGCCAGAGGCGCACATATATATAGTCCATCCACTATAGATAACGGCCCCCTGACACTGTCTGTCTGGAGCAGGTGATCATGGTTTGGGTCTGGCTCTGTGTAAAGGCAAACTGCCATCAGCTCTCACTCACAGGAGCATCACTGAAGGAAGCCAATGGCAGAGAGTCCTGCTGACTATTGGAGAAGTGGATTCTTCCAAACAATCTTTTGATTATTAATACTGAATGTCAACTTGCGACAGACTCGCCCTGCAGACAAGTCTCTGGGCATGCGTGTGAGGGATCTAGATTTGGCTGCAAGGAAGGGAAATGCTCGTTGAGAATTAGTGTCCATCACTAACTGCTTCCCGCATGCTGGCGCCACATAAAGGCTTCAAGCTCTTGCTGCTCTGCTTTCTGTACTGGGGAGGACTGAGCCCCCAAACTGTAAGACAAACAAACCTCCTCTTTTAGGTTGTTCTTATCAGGTGTTCTGTCACAGGAATAAGAAAAGTAATTAAGACACCAGGCATGGAAGTACAGGCCTGGACCCCTAGCCTCTCAGGAGGCTGGGTAGGAAGTCTGCAAATACAAGGCAAACCTGTGCAACTTAGTAGAAACCTTTCTCAAATGAGAAAGTAAAGAGTACTGGAGCATAACAGCTCAGTGGTAGTGAGTCTCTGCATTCAAATCCCAGTAACACACACACACACACACACACACACACACACACACACACACACACACAGGTATCCTCTCTATAGCAATATCAAAGGGAAAGGCTGCATGTCCCTGTTCCTTCATGGAGGCAGGTGTCGGACACCCAGAGTGAAAAATAAGGGAAGCAAACAAACAAACACCCAGCCTATGCTAGTGAAATCAGAATATGGACCCAGATCTAAGATGGGGCTTGGTACAAAGATCAAGTCATTTGGGAGACACTTAGTCAGGGGAGCATGGAAGGAAGCAGGGCTGGCACTGGCTCACTAAGATTAGTTATGTAATTTTCAAGTAGACCCAGGATGCCAGAGAGGGAATGAACATCTGTTTAAGGGTTTCAGAAACAGACTTTTAAAAATGGCTTATTGATTTATGTTTATGCGTACATGGTTTTGCCTGTGCATATATGCCTATGCACAGAGGCCAGAAGAAAGTGTTGGATCCCCTGGGACTGAACTTACTGATCGATGGTTTGGGAGCCCCCATGTAGGTGATGGGAGTCAAACCCAGGACCTCTGCAAGAGCAGTAGGGGCACTTACCCACTGAGCCATCTCTCCAGCCTGATGTGGGAGCCATTCTTTTTTTTTTTAATATTTATTTTTATTTTACGTGAATTGGTGTTTTGCCTGCATGTATAACTGTGTAAGGGAGTCAGATCTTGGAATTACAGACAGTTGTTAGCTGCCATGTGTATCCTGGGAATTGAACTCAGGACCTCTGGAAGAGCAGCCAGTGCTCTTAACTGCTGAGCCATCTCTCCAGCCCAAGCCATTCTTATTCAAACCACTGCGCTGGTATTTTTTGTGCTTACTACAAGCAGAGGGCTAAATTCTTCAGTAAACTAATTCATTTCCATCCTCCCAGCTTTAAGGAAGGATGTTGTTATGATCTCAGTTTTACAAGTGAGAAAACGAAGGTGCAGAGTCAAGTTCTATACCCAGGCCTCCCAAGACTGTAATTCTGATTATAAATCTAAATAGATATAACAGTGTGAGAACCTTCATTTAACCTTAGCCCCACCGAAGTCATCTTACTGGGAGCCCCAAAAGACAGCTATGCTGACCTGCACGTGCTGAAGCCATTAGCATCTGAGAGTCTCCTAAAAGTCCTGGGGTTTCTTTGTATTGAAAAGCTCACACAGTTTTTTGGCCCTTGACCTAATAATTCTAATAATTGACCAGGCCAAAAGTAAGATGTAATGTGCCTATGCTAACACTGGTCAAACCTGATGGCAGATGGCAGCCTCAGATCAACCTTCTGAAGGTGGGGTTCCTGCTACCTTACCCCAAAGGCTTCTACAGGCAGTATGAACAACAGTGCATTCCAAACATAAATGTCCACAGATTATAGATGAGCTCGTGCTAATGAAGGCTGATCGCTACAGTCTGCCAGGTCCCCTGGGCGATAAGAGCATTATTAAAATCTGCCACATAATTCATCAAGGCTTCCTGCTGACTAGGGGAAGGCTAATCTCCCTAGCTAGCAAGTTCCAGGATGGTCAACAAGAAACAAACCTGCAGAAACTATATCTTTTTTAATTATCTAGGCACTGTGAGAAGAGATAAAATAATCTTTGTTACTCTGTGTCTGGTTGAACAAATTCTAACAGAGAGTATGGCTTTGCCCCATGGGGACAGGAAAGCTTTCTCCCCCTTTACACACATGGGGAGTGCCCAATCACACCACAAGTCACTAGAATAAACGGAATGAAAACATGGGTGTGCCTGCTACATACTTCACAGGGTGCTAATGTGACCAACTAATGGCCCATCAGCCATCCTGTACTCAGCTGCAGAGCCAAAGGCTTCCCTCCCTTTCTTATCCTGGGCCGTGGAAGGAAGCTCTGCCATGCAATCTCCTGGGTTTGAACCTACAGTTTTGTTCTTTTTTTTTATAAAACTTTATTTATTTATTTATTTATTTATTTGCCTTGGTGTTTGCCTGGAACTAGAACTACAGACAGTTGTTAGCTGCCATGTGGGTGCTGGGAATCGAACCCGGGTCCTCTGGAAGAGCAGACGGTGCTCTTAACCGCTGAGCCATCTCTCCAGCCCCTGAACCTACAGTTTTTGAGTCTGAGGCGCAGCTCATGTGTCTAATCCTCAATGTCTTTATCTTCAGGGCCAGGGGGCGGCTTCAAGAGTTAAGTGAGGGATCTGAAAAGCACAGAGCATATGGATACTTACTTAAAGCACCTCTCAAGGTTGTGCTATCTGCTAACACAATAGGTCCACTAGCACAAGAATGTGGAGAGCAGACCAGGCTGCTGTGCCAGGCACTATCTCTATATAGATGAAGTGATGAAATGTGGGCAGCCTCACGCCCACCATGCAGCAAGCGCTCACTTAGTAGTGGTGTGTCTAACGGGTCTCCCTCCAATGGCCATGGTCTACTGTGAAAGACTCCAGCAATTAAGTCCTCGTGTCCCTGACCTTCTGATTCATGCTGACACTAGAAAACTAATGACTGTAAAATAAAATAAAGTTGTTCTGATACATCCTTCCGAGAGAACCAGACTGAGACTCATTCATTCATCCCAGACATGTTCACGAAGCAACTATGAAAAATACTGTTTGCTGTGAGAGTTCATGGGTTATCAGTAAACTTGTAAACAGAGCACAGCTATACCACACACTGTAATAAATTCAGGACAGTCTGTTGATTGATCAGAGTCCAAAAGATCTCCTAGCATTAAAGATCTGGACAAATACATTAATCTCAGTTTCCACCCTGGAATTTTTATATTCCACCGACTTTTCCTTTTATAATGCGCTGACTTTCCAGTGTTTCTTTCTCCCTTCCTTTCAGTCATCTATACAGTGGAAGAGATGCTAAGCCTATCTTTATCCAAGGTTCCTGAGCATCTACTATGGGTTATGGCCTGTGCCAGTTGCTGAATGCATGACAAAGGCAGAACCCAGACTTCCCTGTAAAGAGCTGAGACTGTCTGGGAAGAGTGAGAAGCAAGTAGGCATCACAATGCTGGGTGGTAATGGCTATAACAGGAACATGTCTGTGCTGTTGGAAGGAAAGGGAAATGGAATTGAGAGTGGCCAGAGAGAGAAATGCAAGAAACCTGAAAAGTCTTGGTGGGCAGCTGGATATAAAGGACACGTGCGAGAGCCAAGAGAGGCAAGAGTCAACACACACTGTTCTCCAAGTGTGTATTCCAGACACAGGGGTAACATGTGCCAAGGCCCAGTGACAAGATGGAGTGTAACGATGCTGAGAAACTGAAAGAAAACCAGCATGGAAAGCCTGTATATGGAGCAGGTGAAAGGCAGTGGCTCAGGTTAAAGCTGGGCAGTGGGCAGGGCTCAGATAGTGCCTGTTTTGAGAGTACTTATGGAGCCTGGAGATGGGTATTATAAACTGTCTGGTGGTATATGAAGACAGAGAAGCCAGGATGAGACCCTGGGCCTACACATTATGGTCTCCATTATGGAAGAAGCCCTGAGGTCACTCCCCTACACAAAGGCTGCAGCTAACCTGTTTCTCACCTCTCATTAGGAGAGGGAAAACACAAGATGTGAATATATCTAAACGCCTCACAGGGGGACAGAAGAGGCATTGTCACAACTCAAGGAACTCAAAAGCATCAGGTGTGGTACACATTCCCCAAGTATTCACTGCAGGAGCTTTAGTAGTGTTTATCTTGGTCCCTATAAATTGACAAAGAAAATATAGGAAGGATGTGCACATACCCTGCACCACTCCTGGGCCAAGTCTCAGGTCCGTACACCACCATCCTCACAGAAGCCTCACTAGGATGGAAAAGAACTATCAGTGCTGGCCTCATTGTCACCAGCCAAGAAGGCCCTCCGAAGAAGAGGAACAAATGCCCACAAGTACCTCCCAGACTTAGCGAGGGAATGGTGATACTTCACGAAGAGGGCCAGACAAGCTGAGAATGAGTCTCCCCTGCCAGGTCTATAGAAGCTTCTCAGCATCTCCAAGCTTCTCTTCCACCTCCCACTGGCAGAGAGACATAAGGCTGCTCAGAAGCTATCACCAGTGAGCCAGGAATTTCATATCTTGGACTTGATCCTGCTGAGTAAAGGGATTACACAAGCATATTCTTGGATGCCCATCAGTGGTATTTGTAACAGGGAAAAGTTTGTGCTTACATCAATTCCTAAAAAAAGATGGGATGAACGAATTTTTTTTTTAATTTTTTTTAATCTTTTTTTTAAGATTTATTTATTTGTTATGTATACAGTATATAGAAGAAGATATACTTCAGATGTCATCATAGATGGTTGTGAGCCACCATGTGGTTGCTGGGAATTGAACTCAGGACCTCTGGAAGAACAGTCAGTACTCTTAACCTCTGAGTCATCTCTCCAGCCCTGGGATGAACGAATTTGGTGCCTTCACTCGACAATGTAGTTGTTTAAAATAATGTTATCTGGGAATATTGTAGGATGCAGTGATGTACTCTCAAACAGTAAGAGTCCAAAAATAAATTGATATGTACCATGATCCCGACTTTTTTTTTTTAGATTTTATTTTATTTATTATGTATACAGTATACAGAAGAGGGTACCAGATCTCATTATAGATGGTTATGAGCCACCATGTGGTTGCTGGGAATTGAACTAAGGACCTCTGGAAGAACAGTCAGTGCTCTTAACCTCTGAGCCATCTCTCCAGCCCCAGTCCCAGCTTTTAAAGCTATATGAACTTATGGGCCTGTAAGATGGCATTTGCTATCAAACCTGATGACTTGGCTTCAATCCCCAGGATCCACAGGGTGGAAGAAGGAGAATCAACTCCTGTAAGTTGCCCTCTGACCTCCACACACATGCCACAACACATGTGTGTACACATACACATATAAATAAATAGAAAATTTAAAAATCATATGTGCTTACAGAAACTTAAAAGGCTGGCTTACAATATACACGGAATTTAGGAGCACACTAGTGCAGTAAATGTTCCAGCAGCAAACCTCAAACCCGATGGAGCACCAGGCTTGCAAAGGCTCCACTGCCAGGGAAACATTTCCTTGGTTGCACTACTGTCTTTCATTGTGTTTGAAATAGGATCACTTTATTCTCTTCTGTATGTCTAAAATATTTTGCAATGCAAAAATTATAAAGGGACACATAAAATGAAGGGCAACATGTTAAAAACACAGCTGCTGCTTTGAGGTGGGTCTGTCGAGTGTTCAACCCTTCACATCTCTCTGAGTTCCTACAGTGAACCCCTCTTCACCTTTCCAGGCGCATTATCACCGGGGTCGGCTGTGATATCCAGGCAGAGCTGAGTTCTCACATGTGGGAATAGCTGGCTCTCCTGCCAAAGCCTTCACAAGACATCAAAAACCTGGTTGATTTCCCACTTAGCATCTCTCACCAGTTAGGATCTAAACCAGCAGGACTACAGCAGGAGAAACTCTTCCCACAAGCACCCACTCATATCCTCTGACGTGCGACGAGATTCGGAGGCGGCTGCCAGGAGCCTTTCCTCTCTGCAAATTGTTCTCAAAAAATACATGCTGCCTTATTTTTCATTTCTGAAATAGTTTGTGCTCTATTCTTTCCGGAAGCTGGGGGCTCAGGCAATGGATCAATTCAAGTGGTGAAGGAAAATACGACATCAACTATTTTGCCAACTATGGAGACATTCCAGTCCCAACTGAAGCACAATTCTTTGGAGGCAGGTCATCCTCCCCTGGGCTTGCAGACCTTCTGTGTCCCCTTTAAAAGAAGTGCTCAACAAAAGGACTTGGTCAGGGTCCACAAATGCCCAGGAATCACATGTGACTTAAGAGGTTGCTATATAGCTCAGGTTAGCCTCAAACTCACAATTCTCCTGCCTCTGTTTCCCAAATGCAGGAACTAACTGCATATGTATGCTACTACATTCATCTTGACAGTTAATTTTTAATCAATGGGTGATTTCATTTGTGCAAACAATTCCTAGCTTTTTACATCCCAAATGTGTTTCTTTAAAAGGATTTACTCTTTAGGGGTCTCTCTCTCTCTCTCTCTCTCTCTCTCTCTCTCTCTCTCTCTCTCTCTCTCTGTCTCTGTCTCTGTCTCTGTCTCTCTCTGTCTCTCTCTGTCTCTCTCTGTCTCTCTCTGTCTCTCTCTCTGTCTGTCTCTGTCTCTCTCTCTCTGTGTATGTATGTGTCTGTCTGTCTGTGTCTATCTCTCCTTGTGTCTCTAATTATAGAGTATCTACTACTTTGTTCTCAGTATTAGGCTAAGACCGAATGGGAATCTGACCCTTAAAAACGCCTATTCTCTTGTCTAGTAACTTCTTGTTCAAAACACACATCTTTGGCTGTCTTAGCACTTAGAAAGTGGAATCAAAACTGAGAAGTAGCTATCTCCCTTGCCTCAACCCTCACATCCTCCACCCCCAGCCACTAACTGAAACCTATCTTTCTCCCCTGATACTTTCTTTCCACTTATGCACAGCAATAGGTTCAAAACAACTCATTAACCAGTTGTGACACTGCCGCACTCCCTGCTACAGAGGCAGGAGGATTGCCCGAGTCTTCGGGTAAATGGCCATTTTGAGAAAAATTATGAACTAGCAACAATAGAAATACCACCTCTTTGGTGCTGTTGCTGTGAGGACTCTCCTGGGTGTCACCACTCAGAAGCACAAAAGCAAAGTCCTTTTAAGCAGCCATTTCCTAACCAGAATAATTAGTTCACTGGGCTCAGGCAGAGCTTTAGATATCCTCGCATTTCTTGTGAAACATCTTCTCATAGGTGCCTCCACCTAACACTAAATTCAGTTAACTCATCTCCTCTAAGTGCACATGGGGTGCCAGGTTTGAGGTGAGAAACTCCTTCCTGGCCATGCTTGGTTCTGTGACACTCCTGTCACCTCTGCATGACTCGAAGGGTCAGTGTCTCTAAGTGACTAAGGAGAGAAGTCTCATGTCCTTCAGCAGCTTCCAGGACTCTACTGTGCACAATTATTATATGTGACAATAAATGGAGGCACCTCCGCCAAGGTTCTGAAGATCTGCTTGCCAAGACACAGACAAAAAGCAAAGTAATCAGAAATAAGCCTGGCCAGGGCTGAACCCCTAAGATATCCCTATTAGTGAAATGGGGTAGATTTTTCTTCTATAAAATCTCATTACTGTGACAAAGCATGATACATGAGTTGGTCAAGATAAGAGGAAACATCTGAAATTGCACCGGAGGAAAAATCATTATCTAGAAATTATTCATTATCTGAAACCTAGGTGACCTGAATAAGAAGGCAAGGCGAAACCAAATCAAACTTAAAATTGCCAGTAATCCTCCTGATCAGCACTCAGCAGTTCTCTGATAAAGAGCATTTAGATTCATGCATCCCTGAGAAATAAATAGCAGCTCACATCTGGGAAAACTGTGTGCTGTTATAGGAGCTTAGAAATGTGTTGCCTACTGCCACAAGGACATAGAAATGCAGGATGGCTAAAGACTCTGTAGATCCCAACAGTCTTTAGATTCTAAAAGCAAAGCTCCACAAAATAAAAAATACCCAAACACACAAAAAAATCTTATTGCTGATGAGAGAAATTTCATAACTTCCCCTGTCAATAAGACAATATCCAATGAATAAAGAAAGCCCCGGAAGAACATCTTTCTTTCTTGTTATCGTGACAACCTCATCATGGTAACCCAACTGTATCATCAATCTGGTCATCTAAGAGACTAGGATAGATAAACACCATATGGTGAAATAAAGACATATCATTAGCAGTCAGCTCAAGATCATTCCACTAAGGCTGTTACATCAGAAAATTTGGCAATAATTAAAAATAACTAAAAGAGCATTGTTCATATTGGCAAATAAATGGCATTAATGAAAACCTAATAATGTATATTTAAAGAGTTTCTCATTTTCACAATGGTTTTAGAAGATCTATGATCCAAACAAATGGAGAAGCTGAGGCACAGACAGGGAAAGTGGCTTGACCAAGGTTCTCCTGCTAAATATTGGAGCCTTTATACATCATATAATGTTTTCATGGTCTCTGTAGGAAATATCACAGTGTTACATGGATCTACACTGTACAAAGGGTAAACCCCAATGAATGCCTAAGATGAATAGATAGGAGGAAGGGGAACCTCGGAGGTGTCAGTTCTCACTCTAGCTCCCAGCCTGGATAGTGAATGTAACACCCACTCCAGGAGGCTTCTCAATTGCACCACTCACAGGACCAGAGCTCATGCGCAGGAAGTCATCAAAATGAAACACCTAGGAAATCCAGAGGATGCTTCCGACCTCTGCCATCACAAGCATTCAGCTACCACATCACTGTTCCTCTTATGCAAGCCTGTTTTAATGCAGCTGATGTTTATTGAGCACTTAGTAGATATCGAGTATTATGGTAGGTTTTCTCATCTTTATTGTTCTGTTTGGCTCACAAAGTCACGTGGACTTTTTTCAGCCTTATTTTCCAGATTAGGAACCATTCCACTTGAATGTTAAGTACAGAGTCTTGACTAAAATTTTTTTGAACCCAGAGCCATTCACTCTACCATGCTATGAGAATCTTCTGCTAGCCTTTGGGCCATCCCACTGCTGGGATTTCAGCCAAGTCACTGACTCCACCCACCTACCAAGGGAACAACATCCTGTCTATCTTCTTGAACCAGCCTCTCACTGCACAGTGAGATTGATCTAGATTCTACCCAGATGTCTAAGTTTATAATTCATTTTATGAGAAAAAAATACATGGACAATAAATAAGTTTGCTTGAAGTTCAAGTTGGCTCTACAGCTGTCTCCAGTAAAATGAAGAAGAAATAAAAAAGGGGAAATCCTTTAGGTCACACCTCCAAGGTCGGATGATGGAAGCACACTTTAAGCATGGTAACAAATAGCAGTCATACTAAGAGTGATACTGTCATGGTGTACAGGGGTGGAGTGGAAGGTAGACAGGATCGAACTTACACTTATGTCAAGACTGCACAGGCTGATGGCATCTTCATCCTGGGTGCTCTGCTTCCGCTTCCGCTGCGAGACAGAAGAAAACACAGAATTTAAGCAGGATTTTGATCAAGGAAGAAAACAAGCAATCACATAACTCATGCAGCCCTTATCATTTCCACCTTGTCACTCAAAAACGTCAGCCAAGGATGCAAGGTAATAATAGGTCCAAGAACCATAAGCTCTAAGGTGAGATGATTGCTTTGCATTCTTATAATCACTGATGCTACCACACACTCTCTCTTCCTATGTCTCTCTCTCTCTCTCTCCCCCTCTGTCACTCTCACTCCCTGTCTCCATAGAACATTTAGAAATTTAGATACTAGCATCTAATTCTGACTGACTTGGGAGAATAGATCAGAGTGGAAAGAATATCTAATTTCCTTGGAAATATCTGTTCTATACTTCATACCATGTCATGATGTAATCACAAGACCACATTCTAGAAATAAACTTAAAAACATTATCTCCAACCTTCCCACTGATAGCCATAAAAACTGGGGCTTATGGATGGAGATAGAGTACATGGGCAGTAGACACTTGTCTAGACAGTAGAAGGCCTTGAATTCAGTACCCAGAAACTAATTAACAATCTGTCTCTCTCTCTCTCTCTCTCTCTCTCTCTCTCTCTCTCTCTCTCTCTCTCTCTCATATACTACAGAATCAGAAAAGTCATTATTCTACTGCAAATATTTCAAATGAATTCACTAAATTAGATGCAGAAATATATTTCCCTTTATTAAGAAATACATTCATCTATATACTATAAGAAAAGACATCCAAGGGCTGGAGAGATGGCTCAGCAGTTAAGAGCACCCTCTGCTCTTCCAGAGGACCCGGGTTCAATTCCCAGCACCCACATGGCAGCTAACAACTGTCTGTAGTTCCAGTTCCAAGCAAACAACAAGGCAAATAAATAAATAAATAAAAGTGTTAAAAAAAAAAAAAGAAAAGACATCCAAGACACATTCAGTTATCTTCTTCATCCTCTGGTCTGTCTGAACCAAGTATTTCTTGGGTCGTCAAATCTGTACGGATGCTGTTAAGAAGAAAGCTGCCAGAAGACCAGGACTACTGGTGTGACATCACAGGACTGTCTAGATACCTTTGGAGTCTGTAACACCCAAAGAAGCCCACCTCCTCGTCTCTGAATTTGAATAAAGGCAGGGATTGGACAGGGACCAGAACTGCCCATGATCATTTGAACAAAGTCTTGCTGAACAGGAATCTATTATGTGTCAGGCTCAGTGTTTGCTTCCAGGAAGGCACAAGCCAGCAACTCCCATGGTTAAAACAAAACAAAACAAAAACAAAAAAACTGCACATCCATGCAAGAGAGACACAACAAATGAGTGATTTGTACATTCTAGATCCACACATTAGGGAAGTCACTTCACTCTCTGAATCACTCATTTTTAACTTTAAGGTCGGGATGACAGGGTGATGGTAACATCATTCCCAAAGCAAGGAAAATAAATATATCTTTGGTTTTCTTGTGGTACTAGGTATCATGTACCTTATGCATGCTATGTGAGTGCTTTACTATTGAGCTACCCCCAAGCCCCTACAACAAAGCAGAGCAGAACACTGGTACACACAGCTGGTGCTCTAAAAGCAGGTTGGGAAACTTTGGAAGTAGTGATGGAGTCTTCTCATGGGAGGAGACACTTTATCACAGGATGAATAAAAGCATCAGATAAGGATGGAAATGGCTGGGGTCTCTTTTTATAAAGCCAGATACCTAGCTCTTGGTATCAGCATCTCTGATCATTTCTCAGTGATTCTGCGGCAGCCTGTATCACCTCTGTGGGGAAGCTCCACCCATCTGGGGGGCTAGTCCTCCCACTTCAGCCTCCCAAACAGCCTCTCATCAGGCATATGCCACTGCATCCAGCCAAGATGGCAACTTTTTGAGACAGGTATGGCAGGTCAATAAACTGAGGTTGGCAGAGATCAGCAATTTTCTGGAAGTTACATGTTATGATATGATACTTGAAATTCAGGGTTCTACTTCCAAAGGGAAAACCGTCACACATGGTTTACAGCATGTGTGGCAAGAATTCACATCTTGCCCACCACTGGGAATGTTTGGCGGAGTCTTGTGTCTGGAATACTGTCCTAAAGAATGTACAACCAGGGGGCTGGAGAGATGGCTCAGAGGTTAAGAACACTGACTGTTCTTCTGGACGTCCTGAGTTCAATTCCCAGCAACCACATGGTGGCTCACAACCATCTATAATGACATCTGGTACCTTCTTGTGTATCTTGTGTATACTGTATACATAATAAATATTTTTAAAAAATAAAAAAAAGAATGTACAATGAACAAGCAGACAGATGTGTAGCAACCAGCAACATGTGCTAAGTGAGCATGTGAGCAACAGCTACAGTGAGCTCTTACTACTTAGAGGAACCCAGGCCCTTCCCGAATTCAGCTTTTCCTGCCTTGAGATTTGTAGTACCACACCCAGGATCTTGATGGGATGGATTTAGAGCAGGAGGAAGCTTAAGTTCCAGATATTATCTATAAAGCCAAAACACCACTCACCAGGTCTGCCCACTGTGGGCACCACAGATGAGGTGTGTGGTATCTGGAACAGTGGCAGGCCCTGCTGCAAGCCCAGAGTAAAAGCTACGCAGTTGTATGATATTACCTGGTATTGTCAGGTCACAAAGTTTGTGATGTTTCACATTGTACTCCTAGGGCGCAAGCATTTTATCTGCAGAGGATGTAGTTCTTTCTGGAGGTCAGCTGGTGAGGAGGGCCTCAGATGAAAGCTTCTCACCTCATCAGCACGTCTACAACCTACATGCCACCCAGTGCTAGATCCTGGAAGCCTGCCCTCAACTGTCAGCCACCAGCCCAGCTCTGACAGACATTTCCATAGAGTCAAGTCTGGCCATCAGATGTCCTTTAGTAGCTCTTTCAAAGATGCTGAAGCTAGTTAATCCAACTAAGGATGATCTTTAAAAACCCACATGGCAAGGCATGGTGTACATGCTTTAATCCTAGCACTTGAGAAGAAGAGGCAGGTGGATCTCTGTGTGTTCAAAGCCAGCCTAGTGGATTCTAAGACAGCCAGGGCTATGCTGTGGGACCCTGTCTCAAAACACACAAACAGAAGGAAGGAAGGAAGGAAGGAAGGAAGGGAGGGAGGAAGGGAGGAAGAGAGGGAGGGAGGGAGGAAAGGAAGGAAGGAAGGAGGGAAGGAAGGAAGGAAAAAAAGGAGCACACATGGGGGCTGGGAGAGATGGCTTAGCAGCTAAGCGCATTGGCTGGTCAATCCCAAGCGCCCACACGGCTTACAACAGTCTGTAACTTAGGTTCCAGGGGATCCAACACCTCTGGCCTCAGCATGCACCAGGAACACGTGTGCTATACAGACATACATGCAGGCAAAACATCTACACACATTAAATAATTTTTAGTTAAAAAAGAAATATTACAAGATAATAAATTTTGAGAAAAAGTTTTCTTGTCAATTCTTATTACGCAGGATGATGACTAGCCACCGTCAGAAGGATTTTGTTGTTGTTGTTTTCATATGTTTAAGATAGGGTCTCACTATGTGACTGTGGCTGGCCTGGGATTCACTGTGTACAGCATGCTTTCTTTAGGCTCTTATATTGATTGCAAGCAAGTATCACCACACCCAGCTAAGAAGGCAGACGCCTGAACTCTAAGTCAGAGGCAAAAAGTTCACAAAGCATCATTTAGTCATTGCCCAGTCACTTTATGTTCCCTGAGCACTTCTGTACCAACAGGCAAGGACAGGCATAGTCTCTGACTACTAACTGGAAGTAAAAAGAAGACAGAAGTATTATACACTGTGATCTCTACTAAGAATGAGTCAGGCAAGGCAGAGATCAGATGCTGGCTGATTTTTCTGCTCGATAGTGTCTGACTCTGTGTGCACTCAGCTATTTGCACATGTGAAGTCAGAGGCCAACATTGGGTATCTTCTTCAATCACTTTCAGCCTTAAAATTTTAATGTTTTTAATTATGGGGGGATATGTGTGTGTTAGTAGAGGTGATACAGAGGCCAGAGACATTGCATCTGTCTGAAGCTGAAGTTATAGAGGTTCTCAGATACCAACATGGGCCCTGGTATCTAAACTTGAGTCCTCCTGCAAGAGCAGTATATAACCACAGCAGCCAAACATCTCTGCAGCCCTTCTAGTGCTTATTTGTTGAGGCAGACACTCTCATGAACCTGGAGCTTGCTGATTGGCTAGACTTGAAAGCAGGTCCTAGGAATCCATCTGTATTCACAACCCAGAGCTGGGATTACAGGCATGTGCTACTGCATCTAGATTGTATGTAGGTCCTAGGGATGGGACTCAGGTCCCAGTGCTTGCACAGAACCTGGTATAGTATTCCTTGATTTCTGGAGTCCTGCACCTTTGAGAGGCCTTGTCTCTTCATCAGCCTCCAGCTCCAGAGAGATCCAGGTGGAAATGAGAAAGGACGGCATGGGCAGCCACTCCAGCTCAGTGAACCCTAGTAAGGAAGGTACACAGTGGGGCAGCCACATGAATTCCCACTCAAAGACTGGAAAGCTGGGCTCATATCCATCATCTATAGAACAATTCACAGAAGACATTACCAGATAGAACGAAGCCAGAGAGATACTTGTGAGTAAGCTGAGTGACAGCACCTGGAACAGTCTAATCAGACCTATAACAACAGTGACATTTCAGCCTATTAAACATTTATGACATGCCTCTCACTGACAGACTTATCTGTGTATCATCTGAGCCTGACAAGAGCACTAAAGGCAGATAGAAACCAGAGAGTTCTCCATTCTGCAAGATGCTCAGAGAAGCTGTGGAAGGTCACAGCCTTGCCTGGGTTTTATAATCAGCAAGTGTCAGGCCCTGGATCCAACACAAGCCTTCATGACTGCATGCTGAGAAGTTCCCATCTCTCATGCTGTCCTGCGTCCAAACCTGGGATGGCACATGTGACCTGCAGGAGAAGTGCACAGTGTACAGAAAGTGAGGACTACAGAGACACCTTAGTGACTGCTTGGAGACCCTGGGACATTGCCTGCACTAAGCTCTTTGTGGTCCTTTCAGGTTTAAAGCCCTGTCACTGCTGTCATTGCCTGCCTTGGGTCACAGCTGCTTTACTTCTGTAGATCATAAGCCACAGAAAAGTTAGCCAGGGAGTGAGTGGAAGGTTGTTGTGTGTCACACACAATATTTACACACTTGCTCTGATGGATTTCTGGCCAATTTGAGGAGCCACTTTTACACCCTGTTACTTCTGTCAAGTTTACTTCCCTGTCAACTATAAGAGAGCAGCTGGGTAGGCCCAATAATTGTGGTAGTCTGTCTCCAATTTCAGCACATAATTTTATGGGCTCCTCCCCAGCACCCTGTGCTGAGCAGATCAGTGAATCCTTTCTGAATGGGACTCAATGAATAAGGTAAAAGGAGTGAAGGAAGAAGACCTCTGTTCTCACCCCTCCCGATAACCACCTGGTCCAAATCAAACCAAAACCCCAACACCCAGCCTACCAAAGGCTGAAGTTCTCCTCCAGAATCCCTCAGGCTGCTACAGAGATTTCCCCTTTTAGGCTTGGCCACCTTCAGAAACAAAAGGGCATGTTCCTTGGCAGAAAGGGCACGGCTTTCCCTTGCAATACACAAATCACAGCAGTGCAGACCTTGGTCCAAGGTGGGCACCAGGGAGCTCCATGCCTCCTTCAAGAAGGAGGCACTAATGAGCTCAAAGAAAGCCACATCTCACCCCTGCCTGGTCCCTGAGCAAAAGGAAGATGTGATTTCTGTTCCTCCAAGCCCTGCCAGTGGTTTAGAGGGAAAGGAAAGCAGCTGGCTGCAACCATAAGTGACCACAAAGAGCACCCCAGTGTTCCCAGCTGGGACTGAAAAGGAAAAACAGGAGAGAGGAAGCTGTGGACACAGTGGGCCTGGGGAGTATCTGATTTCTTCTAGATAACCCCTGGAAGCCTTTGGGTGCTGCAAAACCTTCTTCAAACAACAAAACACCACATGCCACAGAGCAGAACCTTTCACACATTTAGCTATAAGGTATCAAGGCATGGTGAGTAAACCTGGATGGATCTGCCAACCTATGTTGGGGATTGTGACTACCACATCATCCCAGCTTCCACCATCACCTTGCCCTTCATCTGCTGGACCTGTTTTATAATTACTGCCCCTTAGGCTGCTACAGAGATTTCCCCTTTTAGGCTTGGCCACCTTCAGATAGCCTAACAGACATCTAAATTCCTTTGGTAAATGGTCCACAAACAACCTGTCTTTCTTTCTGTTGTTTTGTGGAAGGTTGTTTATGAATAAGCACTTGTCCAACTGTCAACTGGTAGATTCTCAGAAGAGCCTCTACTGGTCCAAGCCTGTACATCATCCTCCTGTCTCAAATCCTGAACTGCTCTGAGAGTGCATGCCTAGGTGCCAAGGAGAATCACTAAGTGTCTCCAACACAGAAGATCAGGAAACACTAGAACTAGGCATCTGGGAGGAGCCAATGGCATGGCCCATTAGCTGTTTCTTCCCTTATTTATTTCAAAATGGCATGCTGAGGTCAGGGTTTACTGCACACAGAACAGGAGGTGGACTGTCTCAGGACCAACCACGTGTCTTTCTATCACACAGTGCGGATTTCTTCTTTATCTGCTAAGACATGTTTTCCTTTAGGTTAGTATCTGAAAATGGTTTAAAAATGTGTTTGCATATTTAATTAAAACAAATCAGGTAAGTATTTATGCTCATAATCTTAGCACTTAGGCAGCAAAGGCAGGAGGCTAGAGCAAGTGCAAGGCCAGCTTGGTCTACACAACACCCTGTAAATTCAAGGCCAGGCTCCGCCAAATAGCACAGAGCAAATTCAAGGACAGTCTGGTCAACACAGCACATAGCAGCCAAAAGTAGAAAGTTTCTATCTCAGACAAGTGTGTGTGTGTGTGTGTGTGTGTGTGTGTGTGTGTGTGTGTGTTGGGTAAAAGTAATTATGGGCAACCCTCAGGACCTGAGTTCAATCCCTGGGACCCACACAGTAGAAAGAGTGATCTGACTCTGACAGACACACTGTGGCACGTGCACACCCATCCAAAAACACATGCATAAAAATCCACCTCTACCACTTGCTACCTGGTGTGACTTCATTTACTTAACCGATATTAATTGAAAATGTACTACTTTGTCAGGAAGGTCCCAGGTATGTGAGATACATCAGTGTCTATAGGCTTTGGTTTTCTACCAGAAGGATATTTTAAGAATTAAAGAATGTAAAATGTTTAGAACTAAGTCCAGGTATATGATAAGAGAGCTGGAAAATGATCATGTGGTCATTACTGTGGTCACTATTATCCCTGTCATGGCTGGGATCATTGCTTTGGGACCATTAGACTCTGAGAGGCACATGGGATAGGTGTGAAAGGTGGGGAGACCTGCAGCAAGACATATAGAGTCCTAGGCTACAATCTCTCCAACTGCCCAGACCCCATGGAGTTGGTTACAAGGCCCCTTGGACACCTTAAATTGGGTTCACACTGGGTCCTTCCCACTGTTTTCTCAGAACCCAGAGCAAATGATGAGTCTCACTTCACTTTAAATGGCTGAGATTAAACAGATTAGCATCACAACAGCCCTGTTATTTAATCACAGACTTTTCTATTCAATAAGATGACCAGAACAGCAAAAACCCACTGATGGAGAGGGTGCAGCTCCTGACTTGATTAGTCCTTTATAATTACTCAATTTGAACCAGATCTTCTCATTTATCTTCTCACTGGCAAACAGCTTTGGTGGTTTGAGAGGCTTTGATGTTGTGTCTTTCATCTGGGCCTTCTTTCCCAAGAGATTAGCAGAAAGATTCTGTGTGCTTGTCCACAGCTGGAACTTGACTTCATCAACTCATGTTTGAGCAGAAAAAAAAAAAAAAATCCCTCGTTTTGTCTTGATCCACAGGTAAGGAAGGGATCAAGGGGAGACCTATTCCATCATCTTCCCTCCTCCCACTTCCAGCGTCCTAGCACCAGGTCCTTGTTCCTAGACTCCTGTCTAATGCTCATGTGGTAAGAACCCTCTGAGCTACTGGCCCATGCATTCTAACTAACACGGTATGTGACTGGGCCCCGACAGTACTGATGGCAGCTTGGAGGTGCCTGGCAGGTTGTATAGACACAAGGGGGGGATTTGCCTCTTATTTTGCCATCTAGCTGCATAGAGCCTGAGGGATCACTTAGGTCTCCTTTCTATGTCTGTCTCTTGTCTGTACAAGCAGTGAGAATGTGCTAGAACTGACAGATATTATCTATTATTAGGATCAAGAGTACTGGCAGCAGTAACAGCAAAGACACCAGACTACAACTCAAAGATTAAATATCAAAAATGTTGGAAACTCCAGAAGATAGATAAATCTTGTCCCAGATCTCTCTCTGTGCAGGTCAGACTATAAAGCAGGAGGAAGGGTTTGTATCTACCAAGATTTTCAACAATGAGCAGTGACAATATTGAGTTAGCCAGCATCTTTTCCCAGACCTTCTAAATTATGGTGATTATTTCATTTCCACTGGCTCTCAGGTGCTGGGGATTAGATTGACTGTAACTATTAATTCATCACTCTGTTACCATGGATGCTCTCCAGGCTATATGTTTATCTGGTTTTTTTCCCCTCAGCAATTTTAACACTTGCAGCTATTGTATACCAGGCAAGTACTCCATACTACACTACATTCTTGGCCTCCCTTCTCTTAAAAAAACAAAAACAAAAACAAAAAAAACCAAAAAAAAAAAAACAAAAAACAAAAAAACCCAACTTTTTAAAAGTTCCTTTTAAAATTATTTACTGGGAAGCCAGTTAGACGGCTCACTTTCCATGGAGCACAAGGACCTGCCTTCCATCCCAGGGACCCACGTGGTGGAAGGAGAAAACTGACCTTCACAAGTTGCCCTCTGACCTCCATATAAGCTCCATGGTGCAGGCAGCAATCACACCCAATAAAGTACAAACAAAAACTCCTAATTGGGGCTGGAGAGATGGCTCAGTGGTTAAGAGCACTCTCTCCTCTTCCAGAGGACCCGGGTTCGATTCCCAGCACCCACATGGCAGCTAACAACTGTCTGTAGTTCCAGTTCCAGGCAAGCACCAAGGCAAATAAGTAAATAAAGTTTTTTTGTTTTTTTTTTTTTAAAAAAAACCAACTCCTAATTCTTCACTGATAGTCATTTGAAATTTTATTAATAAACATTAGTTCAGACAGAGAGTGTTCTAGGAAATGTCTAAATAGTTGCTTCATCTCTAGTTAAGCACCTCATGTTACCATGACAGACCATCTAACAACACAAGTAAAGCTCCAAACAGAATTATCCATAATAATAGAGTAGCTGAGTAGACAGTGAGAGTTCTTGAGTCTGCCCCTCTCCTGGGCTGGTGACACTTTTTTCCAATAGGCAAATGTCTTCAGCCACAGGGACACAAGGCTTCCTTCCATCACTGTGTCTGGAAGCTGGATCCCCCGGGGCAACGGGTCCCACAAAGTAGAGATGAGGAATGCTGTAGGAATGTGTGATGCTTTGTAAGTTGCCTTGCTCATCAGGACTTAGATATTTTCAAAAGGTTGGGGCTGGGCTGCAGCTCAGTGATAGAGCATGCCTGAGGCCGTGGTTGGATTCCTAGCACCAATACGAAGACACATTTCCTTGCTGACACACCAGTTTAACACCATACTGTAGCTCCCAATCTTAGAGGCTGAAGTTGGTTTCTTTATAGAATATTTGGCCACCTAAGTACCACCTTCCTTCCCCTCGGTAATAGTTATCTTCTTGTTGTTATGAGACACCTGACAAAAGAAACTTATGGAAGGAAGGTTGTTTCAGTTCACAATTTGAGGATATAGTTCATCATGGTGGAGAGGGAATGGCAAGGGGAGCCTGAAGCAGCTGGATATACTGCATCCCTTAGTAGGGTAGGCCTCCTAACTCAAATTCCTCAGACATGATTAGAGATTTGTTTCCATGGTGACTTTAAATCCTACCAGATTGACAATCAAGATTAACTGTCTTGCCCTTTCTCCTTCCCTGTGCCGAGACAGAAGGGTCACCCAAGAAGCAGCTTGTAGAACCAGGCATGGTGGTGCACACCTTTAATCCCAGCACTTGCAAGGCAGAAGAAAGTGGACCTCTGTGAGTTCAAGGCCAGCCTAGTTTTACATAGAAATTTTCAGGCCTACAAGGACATGGGTTGTGGAATAGGAATCTACTAGGGGACTGGGGGTGTAGCTTGCCTGGCAAACATAAGGTCCTAGGTTCAAACACAAGCATTGCAGAAACCAGATATGATGGCACACAGGTTCAGATACATAGTGGGACAGCCCACCTCCCACCCCACAAAAGGAGGGAGACCCATTGTGTTAGCACTGGCACAGCATAGCCTGGCCACAGTTCTAAGGCAGCTGGACTATACTGTTTCAAACAAATTGAGCTATATTTTGAGTGTTATTTATGTGTTATATACATCAAGTGTAAAGAGTTTAAATGACTCAACTAGGGTGACTATGTAGATAGTAGCGCAAAGCAAGAATTTCAGACCAGATTCAACTACTTGATTAGCATGTACTGCTGAACCACATGCCCACACTTCAGATTTCCATAGGCCAGAAAACAACTTCCAGTTATGGCCATTAGGAACAGCCTTTACCCTGTGATGGACTGGAGTTGGCAGATAAAGGAGGAAGAAGTCTAGAAAGAGTCCTAGCCTGTGACATACACTGAAATTATCTGCTTATGTTCCACTATGTTCTTTCTGAAAGCACTTAACTGTTGTGGGACAATGTAAATAATTGTCCTGCCTACTGGTTTAATAAAAATGCTGATTGGCTGAAGGCAGACAGAGAGTGTGGGTGGGGCTACCAGACTAAGAAAACTCTGGGAACAGCAACAGCAGAGCAGAGATGCCAGAGAGACCAGCAGAGAAGCCAGCAGATGCAGAGGGCAACTATGTTGCTCTGAGAAAAGGTACCAAGTCTGGGCCAGAAACTAATTACTACATTTAACAGATGCATGGAGAGCAGTATGCATATTGCCCAGCACAAAGCACATTTTCAGTCAAGTATTTGTTGAATGAGTAAATTACAATAATGAAATTTGTTTATTCACACCTCTTGTTTATCTTGAATTTCTTTTTGTGAATTTGGTTTTTAGAGTGTGTGTGGTTCAGGTATTGCACACAGGTAGAAATCAGAGGTCAACTTTTGGAGAGTTGGTTGTGTCTTCCACCTAGATTTTGAAGCGGCGTCACTCTGTTTTCTCACGTGCTGCATGGTCCAGGCTAGCAGTCTCACAAGCTTCCAGCTGATTTGTCTGTGTCTATCAATGTATAGTCCAGACTGGGATGGAATTTATAGGTGATCCTCCTGGCCCAGTCTCTTGAGTGCTGAGATTACAACAGGGCAGTGCCATATCTGGATGAACCCACTGTCCCCATGAGAAAGCTCTGATTATTACAGTAACTGTCCTTAAAGCTTTCTTTCATACCGACTGAGAGGAAGACCATCAAGGGTAAAGCATCAGCCTCTCACAAATGTTGTTTGCTTTGTCTTTGGTTTGTTTTGGTTTTGGAAGACACCTACTTCTGATCAAATAATACCTATCTTCTCAGCTGTAAGGACTTGTGTCCCTACTAAGCCTTGGTTTCATGCTGTGGCAGCATCTGGGACCAGCCAGGCTTTAGAGGACTGCAAGGGGATCTGACCCAAAGACACTTAGCAGCAGGAAGGATTTATTGGGCTTTACACTTTGGGATCACAGTCCACCACTGAGGGCAGTTAAGGAAGAAATTCAAGGCAGAAACATGGTGACAGGAATCATGAAGGGATGGTACTTGCTGGCTCCCTCACAGCTGGCTTATGCTCAGGTGAAGACCACCTGCCCAGGAATGGTGCTGCTTCCAGCACACTGGGCCCTCCTAATCAAGGTGACCTCCCAGACACATGCTTACTGAGCAATCAGGGCTTTCCTGTCTGCCAACAAGGCTGTGACAAGCTAACAATTACACCTAATTAGGAGGCCTGCTATCTTTATTTGGGGCTCCTATAAAGCAGATCCTGGGATAAAGAGGGAGGACTAAGCTATCTGCCTGGAAGGGTTCCTTGGAAGACCTGGTAAGCACGGACGTCAGGCGGCAGAAAGGAGGTTACAGGTGTGGCCAGAGTCCCCCTGAGAGAGTTTATAACACAGTTCACAGTCTCCACTAGGACTGAGGAGGTAGGATTGCCAAACACAATTCTTCCTCTCATGACAAGGTGTGGGGGGTTGTTCTTTGAGATGTCAGCTGCCTTGAGTAGGAACTCTCTTAAGTAGGACACAAGAGACACTGAAGAGGGTATCTGAAGTGGCATATGCCACATGGGTGATTTTTCCACAGGAGGGTTTTGTTCACTGTAACCTCAGAGAGTTAGACCAGATGACGTCTGACGTTTCTTTGTGGCATCTTACAATAACCCAGAACCTGCTACACTATCCTTCACTCAGCATACAACCACATAAGAATAATGTCACTGTATCTTCAACCCATTGCCATTCAAATCCATCCAGGAAAAAGATTCAAAATGAGGCTACCTCACTCTACTGTTTACCATCTGTCTTTCCTCTGGGCACAAAGAGGCTCAGGCCATAGCATCCAGCTAAAGTTTAATAGCATTGTTTGGGAATATTTATTTACCTTAAGAGTTGGATTCTATTTATGGCAAGCATACTGGACTTTTGTTTATCTTTGTAATATAAACTTTCAATTGACAAATATCAGAGGAAACTTTATGTTGCTTTGTAGAAAATCATTATGCCCATTTATCTCAACATTAAGGGCCACAGCTAAGGCAATTCACTTTCATGCCTCTAGCAACGTTTTGTAAGTCATTAAAGTCACTGGTAACTGTCCCAAGCATCTCAACACTCATGACAAGCACAAATCAGCACCTCACTCTGGCCTCCTCCCCAGGATGGACGAATAGGGCCTCCTCCTCTTCCTTGTCTGCCCAGTCATGAATTAAAAATGAAATTCCTATCTAATAGGCCTAACTTTAGCCACAGGAAATGGGAGTGCTTGGGAGACCCAAAGCCATGCTGTGTTCGAGGATGAACACTTTATCTTCCCCCAGCCTCCTTCCTTCTCTCCGTGGGAGGACGGGGTGCAGCTAGCTCTGCAGACTACTGGGGAGCCAGGTCTGCCTGCTCTGCTTCCTGGTCGCCTTCACTGGATACTCACAAATTTTTTGTTGTTGAAAATTTTCATCCTGGCTCACAATGTTCTGTACTGTCAGAACACAGCAATGTCAGAACACAGCAATGCCCACATCTGGATGTGTTCTAACAGGTGCTGCAATGGTGAGGAATGTCCAAATGAGAAGTGTAAAGGCCTTTTATGTTGTAATAATTATCTAGACATCCTGATGGCACAAATGAGATGCTTTGTAAAAAAGAAAGAATTCGACTTCCATCCAGATATTTCTCCAGCTTTATTTTTCTGAAGCCTGTGCTATTAATTTTTAGCAGACATTTCCAAATCATAATGATGTATTTTTTAAAATATTTATTTTTATTTTATGTGAACTGGTGTTTGCCTGCATGTATAACTGTGTTCAGATCTTGGAATTACAGACAGTTGTTAGCTGCCATGTGGATGCTGGGAATTGAACTCAGATCCTCTGGAAGAACAGTCAGTGCTCTCAACCGCTGAGCCATCTCTCCAGCCCCCGGTTGTATTTTTTGTTCTTGCCTGGGTTATGATCTATTTTTAAGGCTGGTACCCTAGCCATGCAACATTAACCAGTTTGCTTTCTCTTTGGATCAGGTTCTCCATCTATAAATTCAGGGAGTTGAGCCAGATGACCTCTAACATTTCCTTATATGATAACATGTGGCCAAAGACATTGCTGGCCAGAGGAGGAAAGACAGAGACTGGGAAACCCTTCTTTTTTTTTTAAATTTAGTTATTTATGTGCATTGGTGTGAAGGTGTCAGATCTGTGGAACAGTAGTTACAGACAATTGTGAGCTGCCATGTGGTTGCTGGGAATTGAACCTGGGTCCTCTGGGAGAACAGCCAGTGCTCCTAACCCCTGAGCCATCTCTCCAGCCCTGGAAAATACTTCTAAGAAAAGTCAGAAGTTCTCTATTTGCCTCAGAATTCCACGCAGGCCAGAAGAAGACACCAGATGTCATTGTAGATGGCTGGGAGCCACCATGTGGTTGCTGGGAATTGAACTCAGGACCTCTGGAAGAACAGTCAGTGCTCTTAACCTCTGTGCCATCTCTCCAGCCCCAAGAACCTATTTCTTTGTGAGTGTATGCATGCACACATGCGCCACTCCCTCCCCCACACACATATAAGTTACCTACAATTTAGAGTCTGTGTCTGATGCTCTAAGGTGGAAAGAGAGGTGAAGTCCCAGAGGTGAGGCGTTTAAATAGGATGCCACTCATGCCTGTATATTTGCATATTTGTCTCACTACACAAAGGTGGAAAGGCAGGGTCTCTCACCCAAAGCTGGAAGAGGACCAGAGATGGAGCTTCCAGTGAAGCTGCAGATGGGTGGCCAGCTGCTCAGTAACCTACCTTTAGAGACACACGCTACAGTTAATCTTGCCTATAGTCATTCAGAGATATGTCCACAGTGTGTTTAAAAGAAAGGAAATAGAAAACCAGAAATGTCCATCACTGTGTGTAGCCAAACTGATCTATCATCAACTGATAGCCTTCTCACATACAACCACACCAAGTCACATGACTACACTTTGCCATGAACAATACATATCCATTCCAGCGCTGTTGGCTCATGCCACCTACCTGACTCACATGGAAGGGTGGAGTTCATGGTGACTCAACCGGAACCACAAACACACAGAGCTTCTCTATTTTTCTTTCTTTCTTTTCTCTTCATTCTATCTTCCTTTTTTTTTGACTCATGGCCTCTTTATAGTTTTAAAACTTCCTGGGAGCCCCCAATGAACTTCTGTTTATGGGGATAATAGCCATCTATGGTTATGGCATACAGACTGGGGGTGTAGTTCAGTGGACAGGGCCCTTGATGCACTTGCACGAAGCTCTAGGTTCCACTGAGCACGGAATGAAACTGGGCAGTGTGGTACGTAATCCTGGCACTTTCACTTTGAAACAGGAGGACCAGACAGTCCAAGTCATCAGCATAGGGGACTTGGTTGCTGGTCACTATCTCTGAGAAAAGAAGTATTCATTCTTCTAATGAATGGGGTGCTGACCTATTCAATGCACTTTTGAATACAATTTCTACATCTTCCTTGTTTTGTGTTTGGCCAGCTTTTCTTTCTGCCCAGCTGGTCCAAGAAGCTAGATTTACAGACCTGTTCCTGGGTTCATCTTCTGGGGCATTCCATTCTGGCTAACACACAGGAAAAAAGCCTGCTTTCTAGTTAGCTCGAGTTACTTCTCTCTATGGTTTGGCAGTACCTAGTGGTCCTAAGATCGAAGCTTCTGACTGTCCTGCAGAGCTGTCGTTCACGCAAATATAATCATGTTGCTTCCATTTCCTTCAAACTATTTATGGCTCAAGACTTCGATCTGCCATCTGCCCAATCAGGTTTGTGTCTAAAATCTGTTACTGTCCTATTTTATATACAGAGCCTTCTGTCACCCTTGGGTGCCTGTAGTAATGCCTATGACAAATCACCAACTTATCATACACTCATGCCTCAGCCCCAGGTCTCTCCTGTGCATTTTTATGACTCCATTTGAGGGTTCCCTAATCTAGAAACTCTGATTTGCCTTCAAAATTTTCTTTCTTATTTTTTACATATTTATTTTTTTTAAATAGGTAATACAAATGCAGAAGGGTATTGGGGCATTTTTGCTAGTCATTGAGGATTTTCCCCTCCTCCAGAGGAAAAGGTAAAACAGGGCTTCCTGTAGCCCAGGCTGGCCTTGAATTCTTGATTGCCCCACCTCTGCCCCTGTGCTTGGTTACATGCATGGGATTAAGTTGTGAGAGGCATAGCCACAATGATATTCACACCTCTTCCCTACTCCAGTCAACTCCTCTCCTGGGAGACAACCTCTGTATTGAGTTCCTTCCAGATTCTGCCAGAGTTGACTCAACATAAAACAGCAAGCATTTCACTCAAATGGTAGCAACCTGTCTACTGTATCTTGAAAGCCTCCCATGATACCAAGCCATCAAGGCAACACAGCTGACCTCATCACTTCAATAGCTGAAAAGCCTTTCTTTCTTGTTTTGGTTTTAGTTTTTCAAGACCCTGGCTGCCCCAGAACTTGCTCTATAGACCAGACAGGCCTCAAACTCAGAACTCTACCTTCCTCTGCCTCCCAAATGCTGAGATTAAAGATATGCTCCATTACATCCTGCCCAGAAAAGCATATTTTTAATGCATGTACTTGCTGAAGTCTTCCTTAGCTGGCATGGCTGTGGTACAGAAAAATGGTCTACACAAATCAGTCTATGTGTAGGAGAGACTGTATCAATAATATCCAGGCATGGGAGGCTAAGTGATTACTAATGCTGCTGGACTCACTACCACTGGCCAGCTGAGCCTGCCACCCTTACCAATGGTGCTATCTATATTTGAAATCCCCACCAAGTGAGAAATGATAGTTTGGCCAAGAATATTCGTTTTTGGAACAAGGTCCATGAAGTTGATAGCCCAGGACAGGCACTATATTCTAAAAAGAGAGTAAGGTCTAACTTCATGGGCCAGGAAAATGGCTCAGCAAGTTAATGCTTGTAGCCAAGTTTTGGCAACCTGAATTCAAGCCCCAGAACCCACATGGTAGAAGGCAAGAACTCCCAAAAGTTGTCCTCTGATGTCCCTATATGCTCCATAGTATATATAAGCACATGTAAACACACACACACACACACACAATTGTAAAGATTTTTAAAAATCTAATCTCATTTACCATAAAACACTTGAATGAGAAAAATAACAATAAGAACAATAAGAATAACTATCATCATCATCATCATCATCATTTGTGTACCTTTGGTCAAGGGAACTAACCTATCTGAGTCTCGGTTGTGTAATCAATCAAATAAGATTTGGTAGATGAGTTTTTTCCTACCTCTTACCTTAGCCACACAAATGAGGTCTCATAAGCCCTCCTCATCCTCATTGCATGCCTCCCTTGGAAACACCTGCTGGACAGTCACTATAAGCTGGACTGGAAACCTGACATCAGCACTGACTCACACAACAGCTTCTCTTCAGAGACAGGAAAGAGAGTGGATGGGTGACTCACCAGAGCAGAGCTCTTCCCTAAGGTGGAAAACACCCAAGGGTGCCTGAGGCCTCATGAGGATGAAGGGCTAGAGATTTAAAGAGATTGTGGCAGGTCAGGTACCATGTGAGTACTTGCAGAGTTAGCATCCAGAATAGCCTAGGAGTTCTATACTCAAGTCATCCAGGAGCAAAAGCCTCCCTCTCCCCCATGTGTCCCTGGCACTAAGATGTGCTCACTACCCTCTATCTTCCCACCCCTGCCCATGACATGGGGTCTTGGCTAGTCTCTCCTTTCTTGCATCAAGATGTTAGAAGCATGTTGCAGGCCAGGGCCTGACATCTACATCTGTCCAATGTGGACATGGAGGACCAAGTAGAGCAAACCATGAGAGATGCTCATCACTAGCCAGATCTCAAGCAGCCCCCACAGACTTGTATCTGTCACATATTTATTGAGGTCTGAGACATGCCAGGCTCCAGTTAGATGTCCTCATCATCTGTATCATTTACTCTCACCTCAATACAAAATAAGGTTCTACATAGAGATCAATAAATGCAGGCTTAGCAATGTTATCTGTGACCCCTCAGCTTGGGCCTGTGACTTGCTCTGGCCAATCAAATGTGGGTAGAAGGGACAATTCCAGGCTTATACATTGTGATGGCCAATTTTAATCGTTGACTTGATGCAACCTAGAATCACTTGGGAAGGGAGTCTCAGTGAAGGACTGTCTAAATCTAGTTGACCTGTGACGTGTCTATGAAGATTATATTGATTACAGTAACAGTGGGAAGACCCAGCCCACCGTGGGCGGCACCATTCTCTGGCCTTGGGCCTAAGACTATATTAAAAAGAAGAAAGTAAGGTGAATGTAAGCATGCTTGCATTCTCTGTTTTTGACTGTGAGTGTAACTAGCTGTTTCAAGTCCCTGCAGGACTGGACCATAGCCTGAACTGTGAGCAAAAATAAGCCCTCACTCTCCATGATGCTTTCATCTGGGTATTTTGTCACAGAAACCAAGACACACCCTAAAAGATATGGTGCATCTCTGCTTGTTCCTTTGGACAAGAGAAGAATCCAATCTGAACCCTCATGGAGCAGACTCCTAGCCAGCCTGTCTGTTGGGAGGAGGATAAAGGTTATGTCGGTCTGCCTCAGAGTCTGGGAATGGTTGTTACTCAGTATAAACTGAATGAAGCAATCCCGTTCACCCTGACCTCTCTCATGTCTTACAAATGTTGGGTTTTACAAACTCGGTCATTTTGTGGTTTTCTTATCACTTCCTAGAAAGGTTGGTAATGAGCCATTCAGAGAAGACAGCAGGAGCCACCAAATGACCATTTCATCTGAGCACCTGGTACAGAAGAAAGAAACAGCTGATACTTTGGAGGGGTGATGGATCAGAACTGGGGTGACTTCATTCCGGTAAAGTAATCATGGTCAACAATCCCAGTCAATGGTAGGGGACAAGTGGGGCCTGTGGCAGGAAAGGAAGGAGATAAAGGCCAAGAGGGCTAGCCAGGCATGAGATGACCATACTGGGATGAAGAGAAGCCGGAGCATGGATGAAGGTGTGGGCAGATCAAGGCAGCCAGAGCCTGTTCCTGAATGCTTCCCCTACAGCAGGGAGCAACCTGGATCTCGGGCATCATGAGGCTCCTAAAATAGGACATGGACCCCCAGTGTATTACAGAATCACTGCAGATCATATCAACTATGCCCATCTCTATTTATTATACTGTTTCTTAACAAGAAAATGGCCAATACAATAAAGCTAAGGTTTAAGAACAAGAAAAAAATACCAAAAGAGAAAAAAACAATAAACAACTTAAAAAACAGTATGTAAAAACTA
>PVIH01001669.1:168049-199062 GCA_004025045.1 Sigmodon hispidus
TTTTTTTTTTTTTTTTTTTTTTTTTTTTTTTTTTTTTTTTTTTTTTTTTTTTTTTAAACTTTATTTATTTGCCTTGGTGTTTGCCTGGAACTGGAACTACAGACAGTTGTTAGCTGCCATGTGGGTGCTGGGAATCGAACCCGGGTCCTCTGGAAGAGCAGACGGTGCTCTTAACCGCTGAGCCATCTCTCCAGCCCCCACAGGGAGCATTTCTGAGCATTAGGGTCTGAAAGTCTTCAGGCTGATTTTGTATAGGCCTGATTCTCTTCCCCATACTGTTGCTGAGGCAACTGAAGCCACAGAGATAAGAAACTTTCGTGGTCACTATGCAGGAAGTAGTGAGTATTTAAAGTCAAAGTGTCCACTTCCAGATCCAGACTCTTCTTTAGCTCTTAAAAATATTTTTAAAATTTTATGTAAATAAGTGTGCTGCCAACATATATTCCCATGAACTTGCATGTGTGTAGTAAATGTGGAGTCTAGAAAAGTGGGGTTACAGAGGGTTGTGAGCCACCATTTGTGTGTAAGACTGGGTTTTCTGGAAGAGCAGCCAGTACTATTAATGCTGACTCACTCCTGCAGCTCCCAAGAACCAGATTCTTGGAAGCTGCCTTTAGAGGAGAGACGGGAGCCAGGAAAGTTAGCAGCACCTAGAGTTAACTGCAGAGCCTGAAACCTGATGCCTCCCAAGCTCCTGACTCCCCACATTGTGCTCCATCTAGGACAGAAGGAATAAGCCAACAGAAGAGCCAATGGTAGGAGGCAGGTGTGGCCTGGAGGGAGAGGGGATTGAGTATCAACAAGAAGAGGAGATGGGAAAATGCTCTGGACAGCCTGCTGAGGCAGGCCCACTGGGGAGGCAGGCAAGCCAGAACATGGATGACGTTATTTAGAAATCAGGATGAAGAGAGAGAGGGACCACAGCCAGAGCCTGCTTCCTGAGCGCTTCCTGAGAGTTGCCCACCCAGCCAGTAGGCACCATGGACCCATTTCCCTAATGACATCCATACCGGCTATATTTAGGTTGTAAAGCCACCCATTGTTTCTGCCCCAGTGGACAGTGGAGCTCACTACCCTGAATTTGTCCCTTGTGAGTCACAGGTCTGAGTGTTCTATCGGGAAGGCTCTCTCAGAAACCAGCTCTGAATGTCCGGTCGTCCCCCCCCCCCCATGTCGAGGCTAGAAAGGGGTTTTAAATGAAGTCCTTGCACAGAATATGCTGCCTTGCTCCCTCTACAAAATCATTTACCTCAGAGCTTAGGACTTCAGAGCCTGTAGTGCTGAGTCGTGGCACAACGGCTTCTCTGCCTTTTAGCTAAGATTCGGTGCAAACCCTTACTTCTCTGGTAGCTACCCACACATTCTCAAGTTAGTACAACGTGGGACCTGGTGACATTTGCCTTGTGCTGGCCCCACATGGCACCATCATGAGCTACCTCAGTTGTTTTTCAGGACAACCTAAGAAGGTAGGCATTGTTAGCTCCATTTCACAGCAGAGAACTTACAATCAGACAGGCATCATAGTACACACCTTGGCTTGCATGGCTACTAAGGCAAAGCTGGGACTCAGACCTAAACCTGTCTGGTTCCGGAGCCCTTGTCCTTAACCTTCACACCCCACTGGCTCTCCACAGACACAGAACTACTTTGATGGGATCTAAGATGGACTGCTGAGCTCTTTAAAGGGGTCAGATAAATCAAAATTTACTCTGTATTCCTAAGAACAGTAAGCTAGATAATTGCATTTTGATTCAAGTAGATATCCTGGTATGTATCTAAAAATTACTTATTAGCTGAGACAGACATAAAAACCAGTTTTTGCTTTAATACAACAAATCTGCATGCCTCAGACTCACATCAGAGCTAAAATGAGTTTGGAGACAATGACATTTAATAGGCAGGGAAACTGAGGCCCAGAGAAAATGACTTGTCACGAATGCTCTTACTTATGTAATTGAAACACATCAAAGCGCCACCATGACAGGTTGACAAAGCAGTGGAGAGCAAGTCCTTCAGACACTGTCCATGGTAGGGGACCTGGGCAGGGTGCAGCTCTAAAGTCACCACATCCTGTCTAATGTCAAGGGATGTCATTTCTGTATTTATTCTGCCTCCATCTGAAACCTGACTCACTCACCCACTAACAAACACCAGAAAAAATTAACTTCTCTAAACCTCAGTTTTCCCATCTGGAAAATGAAAATAAAAGTAGTCAATCCCTACAGTGTTATAGTAACTCCATAAGCATGTGATTAATGTAAGTGATATTGTGTACTCTATGTTAATATCATTTATATGTGAAAAATTTAAAGGTCAATTTCCATATCTCAAAGGCTCAGAAATTATTCTTCATTAAGCAAGCAAATGGCTGGTGTAGCAAGTTGGAAGAAAGAGTGAAATTACTAAAGTCATATGACAAGAGTTTTAAAATGTTTGTAGAATACCAGTAGTATTAAAAAGAAACCACATGATGAGAGAAAATATTTATATATCACATACATATATATATATACATATAAAACAAGGGATAAAAATCCAGAAAACAAAGAGAATTCCTGAACTCAGCAACAAAAATCAAATAACCTGCTTAAAAATGGACATAGGACTTGAGATATTTTTCCACAGATATACAAATGGTCAACCATGTACATGAAAACATCCACATCACCAGCATTAGATAAACACAAAAAGAAATAAATAAGAAAAATAAAATAGAAAATAATAAGTTTGGCAAGGACACAGAGAACTGGGGCCTTGTGTGCTTCAAGTGAGATGGAGAACAGCACAGCTGTACAGTGGCTCCTGAAATATTGATAATTGTGAACCAGCAATTCCACTTTGGGGTATAGAGCCCTAGAAAGTGAAAGTGGGGATACTCAATGTCACAGCATTGACCACAATGCTAAAACACGTAAGCAACCCAGGGCTAGTGAGCGATAAGCAGGTGAGCAAAATGTGGCACAAATGCAAAACGGGATACTATTCAGCCTCAAGGAAGAAAATTCTGAAACATGTTACATCATGAATGAACCGTAAGGACATTATGTGAAACAATCCAGTTACAAAAGACAAATCATATTTGATACAACTTGCAGATTCTTAGAGCAGTCAAAATCAGAGAGGTAACTTGGATGATAAAGTGCATGCTGTTTAAGGATGTAGGTCTGAGTTTGGATCCCTATTACTCCCATAACGCCAGGCATGCTGGCACCCAGACAATAGTTACAGGGCTGGGAAAGCATGGACTGGGGCTTGCTGGCAGTCAATCTGCTCAAATTGGCCAACTCTAGCTCAGCAAGAGACTGTGTCTCAAAAAGAGATATGGAAGAGGTCAGTGAGATCACTCAGAGGGTAAAGGTGCTCACACTACAATTCTGAGGACCTGGCTTTGATCTCCAGAGTCCACAAAAAGGTGAAAGGAGAAAATCAACTCCATAAAGTTGTCCTCTGACCGCCACATGTGAGCTGGGCAAGTATGCCATGTACACACACAGTAATAATAAAGAGTACAAATTTTAAAACATAGTAAGGCAGTGATTGAGGACACCTACACACACACACAGTAGAGACAAGAAGTAGAATGGTAGGTGCCATCTTCCAAGTGGGTAGTGGAAAGGAGTACTGTTTAATGGACTAAGTTCTACTTTCCAAGAGGAGATGGAATCCGGAGATAAATGGTATCTATAGGCCCACAGCATTGTGAATACATCTAATGTCATTGAACTTTATGTACTTAAAATATTTACAGTAGCAATCAAATGTTATATGAATTTGACCATAATAAAAAAAATGAAAAAAAAAATCTCATGCTTGTATTAATGTTATACATGAACTGGGACCAGAACTGCAGTGATTAGTCTGGGGATGTAATTCTGACAAGACCAGAACAAGTGATGAAATTTTCCTTTAAAGGGTAGTTTTGAGAGATGGCTCAGTGGTTAGGAGCACTAGCTGTTCTTCTGGAGGACCTGAGTTCGATTCCCAGCATCCACATGGCAGCTAACAACTGTCTGTAATTCTAAGATCTGACACCCTTACACAGCTATACATACAAGCAAAACACCAATTCATACATAAAAAATAAAAATAAATATTAAAATGTCAATACATACCCAAAACAAATAAATTAGGTGAGAGACAGGAGAGTAAACTTCGGAACTCTCAACTATTCTTCAACTCAGAGACAAATTGCTCATTCCCAAACAACCTACGCTGAGTTCCGGCATACCAAGGGAGAACATGGAGTCTCCAGTGGTGCCCATCTGGATTCAGCGCACCCTAAACACAAGAGTCACCTCAGGGAAACCTACCAAATAGTGGCTCTAAATGTAATGATCTGGGGGCTGGAGAGATGGCTCAGTGGTTAAGAGCACCGTCTGCTCTTCCAGAGGACCCGGGTTCAATTCCCAGCACCCACATGGCAGCTAACAACTGTCTGTAGTTCCAGTTCCAGGCAAATAAATAAATAAAGTTTTTTAAAAAAAAAAAATGTAATGATCTTCCAAACTGAGTCCAGCCACTCTCCAACCCAAAGAAGAGAAAGTGACCTTGGAAATCCTCTTGAGATGCAAACATCAGAACAGAAGGTAGGTGTGCCCTTTTTCTCCCCATAAGTTGATGCAGGTCTCTTGTAAACAATCAAAATGCTGGCATGACAGAACAGAGGGTGAGCAACCCTCCGTTTGCTCTCCTCCAATCACCGGCTGAGGAGGTGTTGACAGCGATGCATGCTACCTGGCTCACCATCGCAAACACACGAGGCACTGCTGGCCTAACCACACCACACAACTTCTTCCTGATCAAATCTCAGGAGAGGCAGGACCATGGCTCCATCATCCAGGGTCTCTGTGTTCCCTTTGTTGTTTTGCTTTTTAATAGCAGCTCACTGCATAGCAACTTGGGTCATGGAAAGACCACTGCACCCTCCCACACATCAGGTTCTGGCACCCAGTGGAGGCAACCCTAGGAGTTGAGAGCGCCCATTCCTCAGCTTGGGAACAACAGGGAACTTACCTGTGCACGGAGAAAGAAGCAGCACCACACCATGGGGCGCTCTGACCTCATCCACCCCGACTCCCAGGCTGCTAACTGCAGCAGAGCCCAGTGGACAGGACTCTGAGCTGTGTGAGCATGGTTTCCCTGAGGGAACTCCTCCCCGCCACTTGAGTTGCATGACAGGAAGTGACAGAGGCCATCCGTTACAAGAGTCAGAAGCTGAGAGCACCAGTCTAGGGCTCCCCGCCTCCGGCAGTTTCCTTGCCTTGCCTGCTACAGCTGCTCTCTGGAGCACTCTTGGCTTTGGCATTCCAAGGGGCACCAGCTCCAGAGTCTGTTAGAAGCAAGCCCTGTTCACTGCATCCCTGCCTAAAGCTATGCCAGATGTCCCAGTAGCCCTTGGGATGTGCTGCCTCCCATGTGGAGCTCTATATACTAAAACACTAAAGTGAAATGGAGACACAAGGAGAGCTTGAGATGGCCAGCAGTGGATACAAAGACAATCAATGGTCCCCTTGAACTTCATGCCCTGCCTAAGACACAGAACACATACAGAGGCACAATTTAAAAGTAATCACACACCCATCCGTTGCTTTCTTCTTACTTCAGCAAAGTATCTGGCATCCTCCCCCCAGTGCCTTTTAAAAATAGCTGCTTGTGGAAGCCCTCCTTTTGGTTTTTGTCGAGGATCACAGGAGCTTCCTGCTCTCCTCATGGCTATTATGGAAGTAACCCAGGGCTGGAATTTCTCATTTTATAAGCTGAAGGTCTCATTGGGATGCACTCCCTTAGGTAAAATAGACAGTATCACTATGGCAGTATCACGCAGCCTGGAAGAGCACAGTAAACCAGCACAGCCCCTCTCTATATAGTGCTATAGGTCTCAACTTCAAGGAAATCTCACTCCAATAGAGTTTTCAGTTATTTTTTTAAGGTCCCCAAGAGGGCAGAATTTATATGTAAAAATCTTCTTTTTTTTTTTTTAAAGTATATATTCTTTTTTTTAAACTTTATTTATTATTTATTTATTTATTTGCCTTGGTGTTTGCCTGGAACTGGAACTACAGACAGTTGTTAGCTGCCATGTGGGTGCTGGGAATCGAACCCGGGTCCTCTGGAAGAGCAGACGGTGCTCTTAACCGCTGAGCCATCTCTCCAGCCCCCGTAAAAATCTTCTTAAATGTAATGTTCAGCTACAAAGATGTAAGCCATGGTTCAGGGGACCAGCATAGAGAGTGAGTTTATTTGGACAAGATACAGATCTAACGGAAGGAAATTTAGTCTAAGGCTTTTAACTTCAGGTTTGATGAGAAAGGAAGGTTCACCCCATTCATGCTGCAGGAAAACACAAGTACACATGCATGCATGCAAGTGTCTGCTTGAGAACACACACACACACAGACACACACTCTCTCTCTCTCTCTCTCTCTCTCTCTCTCTCACACACACACACACACACACACACACACACACACACACACAGAAGAAGGAACTAAGGATTAACTAAGCTTAAAAAAAGAATTTTAATGGTGATAAAATTTGAGAACTATCACAGCAAGGGATATAGGCATCTAGGAAGGATACTGGATGAAAAGCAGGCCACAGCAGGGAAGTGTGAAACCCCAAAGTGCTTGAAAAGTGATACAAACACTTGGATGTGTCCAGAGGCTGCTTAGAAAGGTTTTCCTCTTACTTCAGGGAGGATGAGCAGGTATGCTTGTTTGACGAAAGAAGGAAGTGAAATCACTGGCAATGTGCTTCTGCCTGAAAGACAAGCATAAATCACCTTGGGGTGGGCACCCAGGAAATGCTCAGGAATGTGTGTCTACCAAATGCAAGATGCTCCTTGGGATTCTCCTTCCCCAAGCCTAACACCTCACTAAGAAAGATTTTTTGCTCCAGACCCCACACAGAAAGAACCCTACATTTGCACAGGTCCCTTAACAACCTTCTTGGGTGGCAACCCAGCTAAAGAATGAATGTTAATCCCCTGAGGATCTCTGGAACATTCTTTAAGCCCAGCCCCTCAGCTCTTGAAGATCTGTGGGGAAGCCACTTCCAAGAGCTCCAATCCCCAGAGCCAGCCTTACCCTGGTGAACATCCTGGGGAAATGTGAGCTGACCAGAACACACTCAGGTCTGGTTCATTTCTGTGGAGGGGTGGACCACTTGAATCAACTGATCCTAGACTGACTCACACTTCCAGCTACTGACAAGACACAGAGGAGGGACCAAGGCTGGTGTGATGGAGCCTTCATGGAATAGGTGAATTTGACTAAACTGGAGGGCAGTAGCGGTGGAGGAGGGCAGGTAGCGGTGGAGGAGGAAGGTAGCGGTGGAGGAGGAAGGAAGGAGGGGAGAAGGACGTCTACAGATGCCCTGGCAGGGACCGCAGCACCGCCTGCAGAAAGGAAGGAAAGGCCAGCGCCCAACCATTTCCTCTGCAGCTGCTCCCACCCTGATGGGACTAAGAACTCCAGTAAAAAATATGGCTCTGTGAAGACAGCACCCCAAGAGAAAGGGAATAAGAAGCCCCTGACCTGCAACATTCATTTTGAGCTGCAACATGTGCTCTCATAAAGAACTGGAGCTTTTCCGTTTGAAATCTGAGGCTAACAGGATTTAAATATGTGTTTCAATTTTGCAAGTAATATAGTAATCACTGTAATATGGCCAAGCCATTCAGAATAAAGTAAAAAGAAAAATGCATCTTTCCAAGGTCCCTGCTACAATCCCCTTTGGCAGAGATAATTTGGTTAAAACCAGAGGAAGACTTGGAATTATAAGCACTAATGCTTCCAGGATGGGTAGAGATGAAACACCTGAAGACAGAGGCCAATGGGTACCAGGCCCCACTCAGGAAGTTGCCTTTATTCAGTTCCTGTGCTGGGGGTCCCAAGGAACTACCTGCCCCAGGTGACCAGACATTCTGGCTTTCTTTTTTTAAAACCTAAATTCCAGACCTTTTGTTTAAGAGAAAAAATGGCAAAAACCCCCAAAGTTTTAAGTTCTGTAGCTCTTTATGGTTGTGCCCATATGATGGTCAATGGCCACACAACACAGCGCAGGCTGGGTCTGACCCAAGGGCCATCTGTTTGGAACATAGCGTGGCAATTCTTCCGGATTTTTCCTGGTACTGAGACACACCTGAGCTTCTGGGTGTAACAAGGAATTTCCTGCCACCCCATCTTTTCTAAGAACAGACCAATATTGTTGAGCAGCACAGGCCTTTACCCAGGGCACCTCACTAGACTGCTGGAGAACTCACTCAGCCCCAGCAGGCTGCTCTGTGAGCTTGCAGTTGTCCTTTCTCACTGCTGCCAATCTGGGCACTTAGTTCATGATAGCAGTGCACCTGCGGGGGATATGAACCCTGGTTACTGTCATATTACATTGTGACTATCAGTCGTTGATGTTTTAACATGAACCTTTACTGTATATTTTTATTTGTCTAATCCTCACCACTCTAAGGAGGCCTTGATTTTATTATGATATTCTACTTAGAAGTTTTTGTTGCTGCTTAAAAAAAAAAGAAAGAAAGAAAGAAAAGAAAAGAAAGCTAAAACGGCAATATAAGCGTCCCTTCACAGTGGGCCTAGCACAGGGCCTAGATGGTGAGGCTGGTGTGTGTGGGGGAAACACCTGCAGTGTATACACACATGGAGAAAGAGAGAGAGAGAGAGAGAGGGAGGGAGGGAGAGGGAGGGAGAGAGAGGGAGGTCAGGGGAACACTTGCAGTGTACACACACACCCCCTTCCAAGAGGTTTTATATATATATATATATATATATATATATATATATATATTCAGAAATCTGACATGTTGAACCAAAAACACTGGAAAAGAGAAGGATTATAGACAATGGAATCTTTTACCCGCCTCCTGGAAAGAAAGCCCTTCTGGGGCTGGAGAGATGGCTCAGAGGTTAAGAGCACTGACTGTTCTTCTGGAGGACCTGTGTTTGATTCCCAACAACCACATGACAGCTAACAACTGTCTGTAATTCCAAGATCTGACATCCTTACACAGTTATATATGCAGGCAAAAAACCAATTCACATAAAATAAAAATAAATATTAAAAAAAGAAAGCCCTCTTTTCAAAGCCCTACTTAACAGTTGTTCAAGGTAAATCTTATATAAATTAGAGATAAATTAAAAAAAAATAAAATCAAGTTGTAAAAGTCTGAGTTCTTATGGCTTGATATTCTTCTTCACCTTGGGGTGCTGATTCATTCATGTCTATGTGGGAAACCTACCACAAGGCACTTTCAGCACAGACACCGGTGGCTGCGTTCCCACAGCTGGTCAATAACTAGACTTAGAGCTGACTAACCACTTTTTAGTGTAATGAGAACATGGCCGCTCCTCTTGTGTGGCTACTCCACATAGCTGACGACATCTTCTGGTAAGAAGTTCCAGGCAGTTTCCCCCAAAAGTATCATAAGCAACATATTTCCTGGGGTTGTGAGAATTCTATTTACTTAAAATATAATGGTCACCTTTCAGAAAAATTCTCTTTTTACTAAAAGTGAGCAAATGGACTAGAGAGATGGCTTAGTGGGTTAAAAAAAAAAAAAAAAAACGTTTGTTGCCAAAGCCCAATGACCCAAGTTTGATCCTCAGAACCCATGTAAAAAAACCAGATGTGGTGGCACACATCTGTAATCCTAGCACTCCAGGTGAGAGATGAGAAATGGGAACTGCCCAGAAACTTGTGAGTCAATCAGCCTTGCTTACACTGTGCAGTAGAGACAGTTAAAAGAGGCTCCACTTGCATAAGGTGGGAGCTGAGAACAGTACTTCTGAAAGTATCCTGTGACTTTCACATACACACATATGTGCACACATGTGGGCACACACACATACACACACAGATACATATATACACACATACACATACACACATACACATACATACACATATACACATGCACACACATACATACACACACATATATACACATGCACACACATACATACACACATACACACACATATACACATATGCACATATACACACATACACATATACACACACTGACAAATAATAAACAATGCTAGCAAATACTAGGTGTTGTTGGACCTGCCTGTTCCCCCAGAACTCTGGGGAGGAGGAAGGAGATCTCGGGTCTAAGGACAGGCTGGGCTCCAGATGAGACTCTGGTGGGGTGGACAGCAGGAAGCAGAGGAAAGGAAGGAGAGAGGGGGAGGAGGTGGCAAAAACAGAAAGGAAAATTACCAAATTATGGCGATTCTCCTTTCCATGTGAAATTCATCCTGTTCTGCAATATTTGTATGTGAGACACCAAACACACCACAAAAGCTAACGTGTGAGCTGCCATGTAGATGCTGGGAACTGAACTCAGGTCCTCCGGAAGAACAATCAGTGCTATTAACCGCTGAGCCATCTCTCCAGCCCCAAACTAAAGTGTTAGAAGACAGCCTCCAAACTGTGACCTCTATGTACATCTGGCCCTCCAAGTTCCCATAACTGTGCATACTGAATCATAAAGGGAGGAAGTAATCTCAGTAGAAACAGGATGTTAGTGGTGACCAAAATTTAAAGCCATTACCCATTCACTTAACCAACACCTCAACATCAGAAAAGTATTGCCCAGACGTTAGGTTTCTGAGGTTGTTGCCAAATTCAGGTACAACGAGGGAAAACCAAAGTTTTTTGCTATGGTTAGAGAGATGAACATTAGGTCTTCTGTGGTGCTGTCATGTGGGCAGTCATCACACACAGCCAGTCCATGAGAATGAAGATGTTCAGAGCATGTGAAGCCTGGGCATTGAATGCCTTTCCATTCTTCACTGATGTAAACAGAATCTGGACGGCTGCTCTGCCTGCTTTACTACTAGTTCTGAATAGAGGGCAGGTTTCCAGATACCACCCCAAGTCAGGCCCAACAGGGCACAGCTGATTTAGCTCAAGAGCTTCAGACCAAGCTCTCCTCAATGCACCAGCCCAACAAGATTACAAAATGATGAAAAGAATTTGGGAACAGACCTGGCACCCAAGGTCAGGAACAACAAAAGTCTTCATCTACAGTTTCAACCCAAGAACTAAAAGTAAGCTTTGGCATGGGGTCCTTACAGACTGCCAACCCATCTCCTTCTCTGGGCTGATCTTGCCAGTTTTCCTTTGAGCAATTATTTGTGTACAGTGTTTTTTTTCCTCTCGAAACAAATTGGAACCTTTATAACCAAATTCTTCACATTATTTGGCAACTGATACTGGTATGGCTTGAGTCTGAATATCCCCCACAGGCTCACAGTATGAGAATAGATCTATTCTGGGAGATGTGGAACCTAAACCAAGGAAATAAACCAAATAGACCTGAAGAAGGGTGAGTCTTCAGCTCTCTCAGCCAGTCCTATTCTCCTGCATCCTGGTCCACTGGAATACGAACAGTGTCTACTGTGTGCTCTCACCACCAGGGACGATTCTCCTGCACCTTCTTTACCACAAGGGACTGGAGCCCTCTGAAACCTTAAACCAAAAACAACATTTTGCCTTCTTCATGTTGTCTCTGTCCAGTGTGGTCACAGCAACACAAAACTAATACAGATGCCCAGCCATCATTCTCCTAAGTGAATGCAAAGAAAGAAAGGTTGTCTTCTGATGAGGGCTGAGTCACAGGCACTGGCAGGTATGCATTCCTTGAAACCATGAACAGCCTGAAGAATGGCCAAGCCGCTGCAAACAAGCTCATCCGATTTACAACACTCATAAACACGAGCCTCTTCATATAGCTCTTCCCAGGGGCTGTCAAGTCCTCTTGGATAGCCTGTCAGTCAAAAGCGAAACTCTCTGGGTTGAAAGAGACAAGGTTTTACACAAATGGTCAGCCGGGGAACTCCCTTACTTGGAAATGAGATTTACTATTTGTCCTTATACTGCCAAATCCAGTTACAAGTGGAAAGTCTTAACACTGGAGGAGTGAGGGGGGTGAGTGATATTTGAAGCTTACACTGAACAACCAGGAGGATTTTTAAGAAGTGATTTGCTTATGTCAGAAAAGCAACTCTACATTTTAATTTTCTGGGTTAAAATATATAACAAAAGCAAAATTCATTTTTATTACAAAGCTTCTCCTCTGTTTTTCGGTTATACTTAAAACAATTATGACATTTCTTTGTGTGTGTGTGTTCTTTGACCCACATAGGGCAGTAATTTCCCTCCTTCCCCCTCCATGTGGCTTCTGGGTGAACCCAGATGGTCAGGATTGGGATCCACAGCCATCACCTGCTGACTCATCAGCCACTGGGTCTTTCCTCCTAATTGTAACTCTTGCTATAACTGCCCGGCAGGGCTGGGAGTGTAACCCTAAGATGAGCCTGGGGCCATGTGTTGCTCCGTTGAGTTGGTAAGTCACTTCACTGCTCTGACCCTGAATCTCTTCATGTGGAAAGCACATACAATGATGCCTTTATTCCTCAGTAATTTATAGGGAAGACTACAGAGCACTGACGTGTGTAAAGACAGAATAAAAGATAAGGGAACACCATAGGTTATTCTATTTTTGTATAAGTTTAAATTTTTCTGTTAAAAAAATTTTTAAGTAATTACTTATTTTCAAAGAGAAGAACTCTTGATTTTTTTTTTCATTGATTCCTATTTGCTCTGAGTCTGTTTGTGATGGGGTCTAATGAGAAAGCCCAGGATGGCTTTGAACTTGCAATACCTCAGCCTTAGCCTCCCGAATGGCTATATTTATTTTTTAATGTCCCTTCTAACATTATTGTGTCCATCTAAAAAGTTCAAGAGTTCTACAAAAACACCCTTAAGAAAATACCAAGATATTAAGAAGCACTCTGTCCCCATGACTCAGAGCACTCTCTTGGCTGTTCAACAGTAAAGTATTTTTTTTTCTTTTAAAAACATTTAAAATATGTGTTTGAGTATATCTAAAGAACAAAAATTGCTACTTTCACCCCCGCCCCCATCAAAATCTTAAAGGAATCACCAAAACACTGGAAAACAGCAAACCAACAGAATGCTGGGAAAAGGCTTAAGCTCTGACCCAAGGGATAACAAAGTTCTGACTGGAAGTGTAGCACCTGTTCCCATCCAGGCCTCTCCCAGGACACTGTACCTTTAAGAGAGACTTCCTGGTGAGGCAGAGATTTCCAAATGCAGCTTCCTGGAGACCACATACATAAACAATAAACTCTGCTGAAAAACTGCAGATGGACAATACAGCCCATGTGACTGTGACAAGATCCAATTATGAGCACTGACAATAGCCAGGGCATTTCCAGCAGGAATGCAGATCTGTGATAAATACAGGGGAAATGGGTTACCCATACACCTGCACAAACACAGCTCCTGGCCTCTCAGTCCAGAGAGAAATAGCTGTCTCCAAATTCAGGACTGCTTTTAAAATTATCATTGTCCAAGAAAAAACACTCACAGCTCTTCCTAGAGCACCATCACCCACTAAGTGCACAATGAGGAGGTCTCATGATTCCAGGCTGACCATCAAAGCCTAGGACATCTCTGACAACCAAGGGTGTACATGGGTGCCCTATAGCTGAACTCCTTTCCTGGGCCTGGGGAGTCCTCAGCTCAAAAACCAGAGCTCAAGTGTAAGAACACTGCCCACTCACTTCCCAGCCTTCCTGGCAGCCAGAGCACCAGAGCAATCAATCAGGTCCTCTCGTCCTAGACCTAAGTCAGGAGCTGGCCAGCCAGGACCCCACAGAGCTGGCTCTGTGTGGGTAATGGGGAAAATCATTAAGAAGAGGCTGTGAGGGCATATTGGAAGCCATGTTCTATTGCCTGTGGTATAACAGTGGCATCTCCCCATCCAGCAGTGGCAATAAGTGTCCTTTGGAGAATTGTTAGTGGTGCTGCTTGGGGCTGTTCCTTCTTCCCTGATTCTTCCAAGTCACCCTGAACTATCCTCAACTACTTACCAGAACTATGCATTATTGCTAGGGGGTTAATTCCTGAACACAAATCAATGAGGCAGTCCAGAAATCAAGTGCACAGAGTAATTCTCAGTTCCAGGACCAAGTGGCTTCTCTCATACTTACATTGCCTCTTGACCTTATGCCCAGCATCAGTTGGCTTTAATTCCCCAGGGATCTTATCTCTGTCTACTTTCCTTCCCTCCTCTCAGTCTGAGGTCACATCATGATGCTTCTCATCAGGCTCCTTCCTGTCTCTGAGTCTTTGCATCTGCTATTCCTCCCCAGAAAGCTCCACCCCAGCTCTTCACACAGCAGCAGCAGCAACAGAAGCAGCATCTTCATTGTGTAATATCAGCTCATGGAAGACCTTTTCTGACCAGACTGACCAAAGGACTCTGCTCCATGCCCCAATTCTTAGTCCCTGTCAAGATACCTGTTGATTTCTTTGCAGAACTCACCACATCCTGTGATTAATTCATTTCAAATAACAATAGCAAACACCAGTGCCCAAGGGCTTTCTACATGCCAGATGGCAGGCGAAGTTCTTTTAATTAGATCCCATTTGTGCTTCTGTGTCCCTGGTCCACAGATACTCTTTAGGCTAGGAAAGGTTAAGAAAGCTGTCCCATGAGTTGGACTTGACAGAGATTAACAAAAACTTCACCTTGGATTTGTATCAGGAACTTCTCACCACAGCACTCTCTCCGGCAGTGAGTGAGCAAACACCAATTGTGGCTCAGGTACTGGGATCTTAAAACTGGTACTCCAGCCTGAAGAAGCCAGGAATAATTTTCAGGCTTTCCCTAGGGGAAATGCCTTCAATGGGACATCAGAGACTGCTAGGCTGAGGAGAGGGGCTGAAACAAAAGACAGAGTGAGAGACAATGGCAATGGCAGTAATGTCACTGAGGGAGCCAGTTAGTCAAAGAGCCTGTAGAAGGGCCAAAGCATCAAGACTGTGGCTGAGCGTTAGAACCAAGGAAACAAACCAGTGTGCATGGCTCAGAGCAACTACAGTCAGATAGAAACTAGTTTTGTCAAGGACAATGGCATGGGTAAGTAATACCGGTCTAATGTTGGTAGGATTGGTAGCCACTTCCTCTACATTTTAAAATCCACAGATATAATTGTATTAGCTAAAGGCCAGAAACTGTAATCACAATTTTAAAAAGCCCCATTCTCCTGGCTCCCTTTCCCCACAGAAGATGCCAGACAAGGCCATCCTTCCAACAACATACCAAGCTATCCTATGATGTGAAGCCACACTGAGCTCTGAAATAGCTGGTTTATGGAGAGAACCAGACATCACCTGCTTTTTGATAATGGCAGCTATCCCTGTCAAGACTCCTGTACTGGGCTAACAGGACCCACCTCAGGCTCATAGCATCGTTAAAAGAAAGAGTTACTGCTCTTTTCCTAAAAGTGTGGTTTGGATATAAAGGGCCTCCTAAGTGGAATGTGCACCTGGGGGCTGAGGGAAAAGATCCATCATGATCCTCGGTGTTGTTTCTTAAGAATCCCTTTCCTGGGGAAATGTAACAATATCTACTCCTCCTTATAAAGTCCCAGTGGCAAACCAAAATAGGAATCCACCAGAGTTCAACTGGGCACCAAGGAGGGAAGTGGGCTCCCAGGGCAGAGGGGAGTTCCCTGTGTTGGCATGGTGACCAGAAAACAGTTGCACTGAAAAGCCTTTCCTCAACATGGATGATGTCTTCCCCACAGCCACAGAGATGGCGCTCTCTTCAGTCAACCATCTCCATATACTCACCCACTGACGGCCACAGACAGTTACGGAAAACTGCTTACAAATGGCTAGAAGCAGCAAAGGGAATCTCAGGTGAGGGTCCCATGAACTTGCCACCTCATCCTAAGAGGGAATCTCAACAGTCAACAAGCCCAATAGCACAGCTTGTCTAGTGAATAGAGGACTGCTTTGCCACAATAAAAAGTCATTGGGAGGCTGAGCACAGGGGTGAATGCCTTTAATTCCAGAATGTGGGAGGCAGAAGCAGTCAGATCTCTATGAGTTCAAGGCCATCCTGGTTTACATGGTGAGTTCCCGGACGCCAGAGCTACATAGTGAGACCATGTCTTGAAAAAAACCAAGCCAAACCAAAAACCCAGTCATTGTGAGTCCTGACAATGGCTAGGCTACTTCGAATAGGAATATAAATCTGTACAAACAGGTGTCGTTAGTGTCAGCGTATATACACATAAATGATCATCATATATAACAAGACATTTGCTCATTAAACATAATACATAGCATTCTTTAAAAAAAAAAGATACATCTATTTATTATGTGTACAGTATTCTGCCCGCAGGCCAGAAGAAGGCACCAGATTTCATTACAGATGGTTGTGAGCCACCATGTGGTTGCTGGGAATTAAACTCAGGACCTCTGGAAGAACAGCCAGTGCTCTTAACAGCTAAGCCATCTCTCCAGCCCAGTATATAGCATTCTATAATATAGTAATCATGGTTTTATTATCACCGGCTTTAACCTAACATAAGAATTTGTTGGGGCTGGAATCTGGTTCTCTGTGCTTGCCGAGCACATACTAGGCCCTCGCTTCAATTCCCAGCACCACACGTACTGGGTGTGATGGCACATGTCAAGAAGTAGAGGCAGGAGGATCAAGAGTTGAAAGTCAACTTCAGCTACATAGTAAGTTTGAGGCAAGCTTGATGCATGAGACCCTGTCTCAAAAAAAAAAAGGGGGGGGGTGGGACTGATAAGGGAATCCTCAGAATAGGGACCTGGGAAGCGCTGTTTGGTGTCATAACTTCCTACTACTGGCAGGTAAAGGTTGGGGTTAAATAACACAGACCCCAATATCTAAGCTGCCCCACATGAGCAACAGTCTTGGGAGAGTCACCCACTATGTAAGACCTGGATTTCCTGGTCTCCATAAAGGGGAAGCAATGGCAATGTCTCACACTGTGCCAAGTGCTGGTGCTATTTTATTCATTTTCATAAAAGTCTTCCAAACAGCCACTTGAATCACATACAACTATAAAGTATATTTTACAAATGAGAAAATCCAAACCTTAGTTTTTAATTAATCACCATAGAGCACTCAGCTAGTCTGATGTGCAAGGGATCTGACCTTAAGCATGTGAGCCAAGCCACAGTGCAGCCAGAAGGACCTACCAAGCCCCTCTGCAGCAACAGAGTCAGTCAATGGATGCTAAGGAGTTGTTTTCTCATCACAGATCCTTAAAATGCTTCTAGCTCCTGGAAAAAATGAATAGACATGCCTCCTTGTTCGAAATGACTTCTACATAGCAGGCACTATGTGGAATGCTTGGCTGCATCATGGCTGTCTCATCACCATGGTAACTTCTGAGGCAGGGAATGGAGGACACGGAGGTTCAGAGAGGTTGAGTTCCTGATCCATTGCCAACTAGCTTGTTAGCTGCAGGGTCTGCATAGGTCCTGCTTCCACTCAGATTGGACATGGGCTCTGAAATGCCTTAAGTCCTTTAAGCACCATGGCCCCTGCCTCACTTCTTACCATGCTGAAAGCCTAGAATTACTAATTCTATACCAGATAATGGCTTGAAGAGGATGCAGAGCAAGACCATAGTACAAAATATAATTACTTCAGATAGTGACTTGAATCCTAAATCTGCAATGTTCAAGGCTCCATGTGAGCTCTGCTTACCTTCTGCCTAAATCTCATATCACATAGAGAAATGTGGTGAGTAATAGCATTGTGGAGTTTGGAAAATGACATCTGCCCTCGGCAAACTGCCATCTGAAAACAATGTCCTCCAAACACACCTAGAAGTGATTGAGATGAAATGATACAAAAACCACACAGAGGTCAAATTTGCCTGTGGCATGACAAGGGAGAGGTAGGATTGTGGATAAGCAAAAACACTGCAATAGAGCAATCAGACCACATGGAGGCGCAGTGGGAGGGTGGTGTGGACTCCCTCCCTCCTCGACAAACTACTACCTTACCCAGAGTCCCATGTCCAAGCAAGGTAGCCTTGCTAGCCAGCACAGCACGGGCTAACCCCTCATGGTCAGCAAAAGTCTATTCTGCACATTCTAGAAACAGTGTGACCCCTGAATTGGAGAGTATGGACCTCTGTGAAGTCCGGACACTGATTTGGGCAGGATAGGGCTCAAGACTCTGCAGCTCTGACTAGCTTCCAGTCATGTCTCTCCCACTCTCTGGAGAGCATTTTGAGAACCCAGCAAGGAGACATGCAAAAGCTTAAGAAGATCGTCTCCCCCAAATGCATATTTCCTTGTTCCTACAATCATGGCAGTAAGTGGTGATTTCCAAAAGCAAAAAACTGAACTAGAGCATGTGTGTCCTTACAGCTCATGATTCTGGATGCTCATTGAAGACCCAAAACTTCTGAAAGATCTCCTTTAGTTAACGGGACAGCTGACAGTCCCTGAAGGGAAATCTTGTTTAGATGATACAGCATTTGCCCATTTAGCATGCACAAAGCCTTACCAGTACCATATAAAACTGGGCATGGCAGTGCACACCTATGATCCCAATGCTTGGAAAATGGAAGGATCAGAAGGTCAAGGTCATCCTTCCTTCAGTCATCAGCATTTTTGCTAATGGTTGCTCCTCGCCCACCTTGGATGACCAGACTGATGATTATATTCCTGAAGCTGGGTCATCTGCTCACTGAGCTCACAGAGGTGATAGGGTCCTCTTGGGGCCTTGAGCACCTCCTCACCTGTCACAGGTTATACCTTCTACACATGACAGACATTTTAATAAAACCATCTAGCAAACCCACACCAATTTTTAATGGCTGAAGCCAGTGTTATCATACACTGTGGTAAAGGAACTGCTTACGGCAGCTCTTCACCATGCTATGTAACCTGTCAGAACTAAGAAATTAACTAGCAGTTGTAAGCAACAGTAGCCAAGTGAGTCTGTGAGTGAGCATATCTCACCACAGGCATTCTTCACGCCTCCAATCCAGAGAGTAGAGATTAGGTTCTAGTCTCTGGGACTAAGGGCATAAAATTATACACAGCTTTAACACCCTAAAATAGAAACTAAGTGCAAGCATATAAGTGGAAGGAAAGACATTTATGGAGGTGAGAGGTGAGCTTCCAGTGCTGTTCTCGATGGGAAATTTGATAACCCACATCAGGACGACAGATGAAAGGCAAGGGAAAGTCCCGTTCTGAGCCACAGGCATCAGGGAGAGAGAACAGCACACTGAGCACACATACGATGGGCCTCTTAAGCACTCTACTAAATAATGAGATGAGAGTATTTTTTAAAAGATGGGAAAGAGCTTGGGAAGAGAGAAGAGACACTGGGAGACTTTGCCATGTTTTGAGAGCAGTAAATGCTACTTCTGAACTCTGGCAAGGTGTTCCAATCTAAACTTCAAACCCTCTCTTCCTGGGGAGTCTTAGAAATTACCAATAAGCTTTGGGTGCCGCATAGAGGTCTTTCTTAAGAAAAAGCCACATTAGGTTTTAATCATACAAGTCTCAGAATGAGAAACAGCATGCCAGAGAGTGAAAAGTAATTTTTTTAAAACCCAAGAGTATTTTTTGAAAGCTAAGTGTGATGGTTAGTTTTCATTGTCCATTTGACACAACTTTGAATCACCTGGGAAGAAAATCCCAATCCATCTAGATCAGACTTGCCCATGGGCATGTTTATGTGTTTTCATTAAATCAAAAGCCCCATCCACCAAGGGTGGCACCATTCTCTGGGCTTGGGTCCTGAACTGTGAATGAGCCAAAGAGTAGCTTTGTATGCATTTATGATAGTGAATATAATAATGACAAGCTGTTTCAAAAGTACCTGCCTTAATGGACTGTAACCTGGACCTGTGAACTAAAACAAATTCTCCCTTCCCACGCCTGCCTTCTGTCAGAATCTTATCACAGCAACAGAAATAATATGAGAACATTAATTATTCTCTGTGACCCCTGCTATAATTCAATTGAAATAGTCAAGGTCTGTGTGTTGAAGGCTTGGTACACAAACTGGGGCTATTGAGAGGTAATAGAATGTACATGAACTGGCACCTAGAGAAAGAAAGTTAGGTACTTGGGGACATTGTAACCCTTCCATCTTTCCTTCCTTGGTCATCATGAGGTGAGATATACCTCTACAACATGCCCCTGCCATGATATCCTGTGTTGCTACAAGCCCAGAGCATTAGGAGTAAGGAGTAAGTAACCATGGCCAAACAGTGAATCAGTATAAGCCTTCCTTTTTAAAATGTTGTTTACTTCAGATATTTATCATGGTGATGTAAAGCTAGCACAATTCACAGATTCTAAATACAAGATTTCAATCTGTAGTGATTTCAAGGGATCTCTTACAATACAGGTTAAGTGAAGAAAAACAACTAAGTTTTTGTTGTTGTTATTCTGGGGCTTCATTAGTTATAATATTTTTGTCATCAAGTGTGTAGGCCTGAGTTAGATCCCCAGCACATAAACTTTAAAAAGCCAAGTATGGTGGTGCATGCTCATATAATCCTGGTGCTGCAGATCACCAGGTTCCTGGACCTTTGTGGCCAGCTAGCCTAGCCTGATATGCCAACTGCAGACCAATGAGAGACCCTGTCCAAAAAAACCAAAAAGCCAGGCATGGCAAACACCTTTAATCCCGAGGCTTGGGACAAAAGCAAGAAGATCCTTGTGAACTTGAAGCCAGCCTGATCTACAAGTCAAGTTCTAGGTCAGTGTCTGCTTCATAGTAAAAGCGTATCTCCAAACAAAGAAACCAAAAAACCAAAAACAAGGTTGTACAGCTTCTGAAGAATGACACCCTTGATTGACATCTGTTGTTTTTCTGATTCTTAAACTGATCTACTGAGGTCAGTGCTTTAGAGTGTTATCTCAATACCAAAATAATCTTTGATCCCTCAAAACAAGCTGATCATTTTTCCCCACATCAAAACCACAAGAATGGGAAGAATGAGTCAGTGACACAGCAGAGATACAAACAAAATAAATCCCAAACTGAGACAACTCCAAACTTCAAAAGATGCATTAAAACTGAATTACCACAAATCAACACCTATCAGACAGCATACACAGGAATCATTCCAGAATGTATCTGGACTATGTTTAAAATTTGGTCAATAGTTTATAACATAAGAAGGAGTCTATGTCCAACATATTTCCACATGTACCAGGTATGTCTTTTTGTTTTCTCTTAATGGTAGACCACACACATGCACGTACTCACAAATCATCTGGACTGTTTCCCGTGATCCAGGGTCTGAATCTATTGCTTAAAAGCGGAAAAATACTGGGAGAAAAGGGAAAGGTATTCTACACTAGAAACCCAGAAACACTGTTATAAAGTCTTTCCAATGTTCCCTTCCCAGGCAATTCACCCCTCAGCAGTGCTGCCCACAGCAATACTGTCTGCAAAATCATTGACTGAGAAAGCCAGAAGAAAGGGCTGACCTGTTCAATCCTAATCGCAGACCTGTGGCAAATTGACATCAATTACGTAATCTAATCCCAGTAAGGAACACTTGACTTGATTGTCTGGCTACAGATAAAAATGGGTCAAGAGTGGAACCCTTCCAAGAGGTGATCAGAAGCCAGTTGGTGAAGACCAGAGAGATGAGCTGACCAATCAGAACTTTCTTAGGGGCTTTCAGATAGGATAACTGAAACAATTATGTGAGTCATAGCTCACAGATTGATGGGCCAATCAAAGCAGACAGAATTGGCACCACCATGAATACGGTGGAACCACATACAAGGACAAAGCCATGAGGATTAGAGCCCAGGCCTCCACAACTGAGTATTCTCTTACTAAATAAACCACTACTCTCTCTAGGCAATAGAGTACCTGCTGCTCTTTGCCTAGAGCTCCATCTAAAATGAGGGGAATCTGCAGGGCTAGCTACCCCCAGCAGAGCCTTGGCTACTAGGGGAGCATCAGGTCTCAGAACACAGTAGTTTTGGATTAACAAGCAATCCAACTGTGCCTGCGAATGGAAGGCCAGCAGCAACCCCAGGGGGTCAACTACCAGTTCACAAGAAATGTAAAAGACAGAAAAACAGGTTAAATAATATCGTAGGGTAGACACACACACACACACACACACACACACACACACACACACACACAATGAGTATTTGCCAGTCAAATATGAGACACGTCTATAAGCAACTGGTCTGATCTTTTCAAAACACCTTAAAAGATTATAAAAAGGATGGGACAAAAGAATTATCTGAAAATAAAATATACTTAGAAACCTCATAACAAAATCTTACCCCCTGATTAGATAAAAACTAAGAAACCAAAACTCCAGTGGGATGTACTGGCCAATCCTGAGAGATTCACGAAAAAAACCTTCGAGGAGAGCCAGCTGGGATCATAAGAACACAGACGGAAATGACAGGAATAGAGGAACTAGTAACCTGGCTGGATGTGACAATAACATGGCCAGCATCCTTATCCTAAGCATCTACATGCTGGAGTATTTAGAAGTATAAAGTCATGGTGTCTGCAAATGTGTTATTTTGAAGTGTCAGCAAAATAAAGTCACACCATATCCACCATTAACCAATAAGTAAAGCAAACATTAGCAGCTGTTGATTCTGGACAGCAAATGCTCAATGTATTTGCCTTCCATCTTTCTCACGATTGTCATGATTCATAATAAAAATGCTGACAACACAACACACTTTGTAAAATGATAATTATGCTAAGCCTCTAGGAAGGAACCAAGTGAATGCTTTCTCAGTGTAAACCACACTCAGAATTCCCTCCTCTTCTGCCAGAGCAAGTGTGGTGTATGCATCTGCAGTTTAGTGTCAAAGAAAGCTGCTACTAAGTTTTAGAGTACACACTGTGCAGAGGCCCATAGTACAATCTAGAATCCCCAAGAAGAATACCAGAGGTACCAACGGCTACATGTCACTGAACACCTGTACTGAGTCACACAGTTTTCTCCTACCCCCTTATAAGTAAGGTTTAGGTGAACCTGCATAAATTAAAATGCATAGCTAATAATGATTGTACTTCTCTTAACTCAGGGCTATGCTTTTAAATAAATCTTCTTCTGTCCATGAAAAAAAGCAATCAGGCTTGGGGTGTTCCCCCTCCACACTCTTTCCTAAATGGGATGTTAGATCCAATCACTCCTGGGGACATAGAAGTACATAACACATTAGCAGTGTTCTGACGCACAGAATGTTCCTTCTACACTGAGCATGTGTTAGCCAAGCAGTCAGGGACTGATGGTACACATTGCTGCTCCAGTGTCAAAGCCAGCTGGTTCTGCTGCCAGCACCACCTGCAAGTGGGCAGAACAATCACGCACAAAATTGCTGGCCTAGGACTTGGAGATCTCCAGAGCTGAATGGTAAGAGAGCCTGGCTGGTGAATAACAATGAACTCAAAATTTAAGCAAGAGAGGAATTTTATTACCACACTTATATAGAACCATTCATTTAAAATGACCCCTATGTAATAACAATGTAATAAGAGTTGGTTTGGGGGCATATATATTTCACTTATAGAAAATGTCACTTAGAAGACATTTTCAATAATGGAAAATATTTTATGTTATGCTACATAATATATAAATGGCTAGTAAGAAAAATATATGTGCTAAACAGAAACAAAAGGAGCAAAAGATACTTAGTATCCATGAGACACAAGTTTCAAAACACCATGTATACACATGAAGTACACACAAGACTTTGGAGGTAGTGGATACACAGCGGCACAAAATACAAATTAGCCCTTAATCCACTGATGCCTGCCCATGCAGGCTCTATGTGTCTTTTGTCCAGAAAACAAGTGAAACAGAAATTAGGAAGCTATTTTTTAGCCAATTGTCAAAAAGCAGCTACTGATCAAACATACTTGTACCAGGATTAAGCTGTCTGTCTGTCTGTCTGTCTGTCCCTCTCCCTCAGGGTGGAGGTGAGGGTACACTGGCCTCTTGTGGCAATCCTCTTGTGTCAGCCTCCTGAGTGCTAGGATGTTAGGCATGAGCCACTATGCCTAGCCATTCTAGAATCTCTGATGCAAGCATGGGCTGGAGGTCTAGGGAACCTTTTGTATATGGGCTTCTTGCTTGAGCTTTGAGGAGATAAGCACCATGGAGCCTTGCTTCTCTCTTGTGTGCTTGAAGTGATTTAATGAACAGTGTGATCTGGACATTTAAAGAGCAGTGGTGACTATGAGTCTGAGCCATCGGACAGACTGTGACAAAGAAGGCGGGAAAAGAAAGTCAGAGACAGAACTTTGAGCAGCTCCCTTCCCAAGTTCTGACACAGTCAGAAGAAGGGAAATAGACACATGGTGGAACAAAAGGAAAGTGGGAGGGGAGTTTCTGCTTTAGAGAAGAAAATTTCCCTCTGTTCTCAGCCACGAAGGGATCTTTGAGGCAGCAAGATCACTGCCATGATAAGGTATACTGAAGGCTAAAATGTATTAAAATGAAGAATAAACAGTTTCATGAAATGTGTGTGACAAACCACAGCGCCATGCAAGGTTGATTGTTGGACTATCTTCTGTTTAAAAGCCTGGCAAAATGCCAACACAATCTAGAAACAGCCTTAAGACATTTCAGAATACAACCTTCAGGGCCTGTTGTTACTTTAACTGAAGATGATTATGTTTGATATGTACTCTTGGTGAGTAAGACATTTTTGCTCCATGCAAACTGCCAGGAGAGAAAAAAATCAAACCAGCGACTAAATGAACAACCTCTATTCCAAGAAGAGAAGTTCAGAGTCAGGGCCACACGAAGTCACAGCCCAGGAATGAGCCAACTGTTCACTTTTTACTGTGCAAGGAAAAATGAGGGATAATTGTGAGTAAGAATTGTTGGCATCTGCCCAGGGCCCCCTCTCTTCTAGAAACGAATCTACCTCCATCCATACTGTTATGTTAGAGCAGAAGCATCAATAGGGGAAGAGAGTGACCCTATCTATCCCCTGGCCACTTAGGATTGGTTTGGGAGTACCCACCTGATAAAGCTGGAACAATGAAAATTCCTCACTAGGAACTCTGAGAGAAGGGGAATGGCGATGCAGGAGCATTATGTCTCTGAACATGGCTGCATTTCCACAGGCTGTATTCAGTCTGTAGAGCTGCTGCACCAATGGCATAGAGGAGGCAGGTTCCAGAGACTTCTTAGTTCCCACATCATTCTTTGAAAGCTGGCTGTTCTTCCAGAGGTCCTGAGTTCAGTTCCCAGCAACCATATAGTGACTCACAATCTCTATAATGGGATCTGATGCCGTCTTTTGGCAAGCAGATGTACATACAAGACAGAGCACTCCTATGTAAAAAATAAAAAAAAAAATTCTGTCTGTGGGGCTGAGGGGACAAGTCAGATGTTAAAGCACATGAGGACTTCAGTTTGACCCCCCAGAACTCATGTTTAAAAAAAGCCAGGCATAGTGGCACAGATTTGTAATCTCTGCACTGGGGAGGGAGAGACAGACAGGGCACTGGTTAGCCAGCCAGCCTGGGAAAATCTACATGATCTAAGACAGAGTGAGGCCCTGTCACAAAAATAAACAAAGGCAGATGAGCCTGGGAAAAGACCTTAGGTAGTTTGGGGCCTGCATATACATACAGACTGTTCGCTTAAATTTTTTTTTAATTTTTATTTTATGTGAACTGGTGTTTTGCTTGCATGTATAACTGTGTAAGCATGTCAGATCTTGGAATTACAGACGTTGTAATTGCTATGTAGCTGCTGGGAATTGAACTCAGGTCCTCCGGAAGGACAGTCAGTGCTCTTAACTGCTAAGTCATCTCTCCAGGCCCTTTGCTTTAATTTTTAAAAAATATTTTTTAGTATATTATGACTTCAGAGAGAGCACATAAGTGTGGATATATATATCACATATTTAATAAAACCTGAATATTGGGGAGAGAGCACCCAGTCAAATCCTAGGCAGACAGCTCAAGAAATTCTTAAATCTTGAATGCAAAGACAAGCAGCTGAGTCAGTCACACACACCTTTAATCCCAGCACAGGGACCTACACCCTTAATCCCACAACTCCAGAGATAGAACTTCTGTTTCTGTGAGATCAAGGCTACAAGTCACACTGTTAATCCTAACCTGGATGGGTATATAAGGGCTTGTATAAACCCAGAGAGAACAGAAATGACTGGGAGAAGCACTGGCAACCAGGAGCGAGCCTGAGGAAGTCTTTAGGGGCCTTTACTCAGTCCCCAATTTACATTTTGTCACTTCCCTAATTAGCCCAAAGTCCAAGCATCCTTTACCCAGCAGAATCTGGGAACTAGCAGGAGATTAATTGAAATGTTAGCTACATAAGACAAAGGTCGTTACAAATTTAGCCTCAACCATGCACAATCTGTAGACATGACATCCAAGCCCACTATAACCACACAGGTCTGGAACATGGCCAAACAGACAAAAAAGGCTTGAATCTAAGATGGGCTGAGCATGCATGCTACAGTTTTGGTGTCAGCTAAAATGACAAGGGCTTACTCCCAGTTACCAGCAGCTATACCCAGGGTCGTTGCTTGGCTGCTTGAAGAAAATGAGAAAAGCAAGATTCAGAGAAAACCAGATATGAGCATAGGCAGGTTTCCCTTTTAAAAAGAGCATCTCACATCAAAAAAGACATATATTAAATATGTATCTACAGAAAACATTCACTTCAGGTATGATCGCACCTTGGTGGTGAAGAGCTAGTATTTTCTGCACACTTGTGTCCATTGGAGACATTACTCCAGACACTATGCACACCATTACTAAGCTCAGGTCTTAAAAATGGCTTTATCATCTGTTCCCTAAGGATTTGATGCTCGCATGTGTCCAGTCTTAGGTCTGTCTGCCATTCGGACCCCAAAGCCAAAGCACGTGGCTTATCACTTAAGCTTCTGCTACAGTGGCCAAGGATTGCCTACCAAGCTCAGAGTCTGCACTCCCCAGGGGCAGTCTATAGTGAAATGCTCAACCACAAGTGTGAATGGTAGCCTCCCTAGACTCTCATAAATGGGGGCAAGGGATAAAATGTGAGCACATGTCTTTGGGCATGGGTCAAGCAGGATCTTTCTGTATACCCAGATTTTATTATTCCTCAAAGGCCTTGTATGACATCAATTAATGATGTCCTCTGAGGCAGAGTCTTCTAGCCCCAAACTTGGTTGAATATACCTTCTTTTGCTTATAGAAGGTTCTGATTATGGAAGGTTTTCCTTAATTATAATGCTTAATCTTTTTTATAATTACAGATGCAATACACCTCCTCTCTAGAAAATTCAGACAAGACAAGAAGTATCCAGCCCACACAAGAATCTCAGAAGCTCTCACCCACCCTGAAGGCCAATCAGGAGTAGCAGCCTCCCAAACCTTTTTCTATGCATTTATTCATATATCATCCCCCTTCAGAAAATGAATGATTTCTGTTTGCTTTTCATGACAAATTAATTTAGTTATAGATCGCGTACTACACACCCGCACTGTGTATGTCACATCATCTATACCTGTCATCCAACCACACTGCTCAGAGAAGAGACTCTGAGGCCAAACTGAGTTGTCTAAACACTTGATCCAGGGCCAGGAGGATGGTTAAGGTGGTAAAGGTGCTGACCACCAAGCCTGATTATCTGAGTGTGACCCTTCAGACGCATATGGTGCAAGGAAAGAGCCAAGTCCCACAAAGTTTTCCTGTGATATCCAGATGTGCTCTTTGACACACATGTACCCCTCCTATGCCACACATACAATAAATAAATAAAATGCAATTTAAGCAAACTGGGCCCTCTGTCCCCTCACTGTGGAATTCTGGTGATGGTTCTGGCTTTATTCTCACCTTCTGAACACTGGGATAAGAACAGACAAGAACTGGCTGCTAGGGTATGTGATGGTAGCAGTAAGACTTTAATAAATGCACTACATTGCTATTGCTATTGTTATTTTCTTTACTGCTTTTTTATTTTATTTTATGTTTTTTAAAGATTTATCTATTTATTATATATACAGTATACAGAAGAGGGTACCAGATGTCATCATAGATGGTTGTAAGGCACCATGTAATTGCTGGGAATTGAACTCAGGACCTCTGGAAGAGCAATCAGTGCTCTTAACCTCTGAGCCATCTCTCCAGCCCTTTTGTGATTTTAAAATATGAGTTAAAATGAATGGTTTGACTTTGACTTTGTATTTCCTCTTTGGGATTGCTTATTCCACCCTGTTATATTCGTGCGTGAGATCAGACTCACACTAGAGTTTACTCAGGAGAGTTTCTGGGTGAGTGTATGGGAGAGGAGCAGAAGAGAAAAGGAGACAGACTTTCACGTGGCGGTTCCTTTTAAGAGAAAAGGTGGGCACAGATTTAGGTAGCCACACCTGGGGCGTGCCCTCCGTCTGGGCGTGTTCTGCCGTGTCATGTTTGGTTTAACACGTGGCTGCTACATGCCAGAAATTCTTACACACACACCCCTCACAATTTTTTCCTAATGGGTTTTTAAATTTGCATTATGCCTTTGCCAAAGTTTCTTGTATATTTGGAAAGTTGGTATGAGATAAATAGCATAAATATTTTCCCACTTGCAATTAACTTCATATGGAAAAGATCTTCCACGAAAGTGCCACTCAAGACATGGGGGCACTGGAGTGAAGTGACGTTAGCTGGAGTCCAAGTGATACTTTATGATGTGTGGCCAAGGGAAGTTACTTTCCTCTATTAATCTGTGGAGAGGCAGACATCTAAGACTGTCTGTCCCCAGAATGCACAGGCCTCCTACAATCACTTCCTGGCATGCAGGCAAAACCTCAACATAGGATATTGCCTCAGGAGTTGGTTACTGTGGACTTTCAGGTCTCAAGGCCTGACATCCCAGAGGAACCAAATTCTTTGAGCAACTAAGATGAGGTGAGACCTGTAGACTGGACAGTCTACATCTTGATTTCTCCACTGTGAAACCCGAGCAGAGAATCAGCCATGGGCCCTTCACATCTGCTGTACACAACTGTGCCAATGAATGAGTGTTAAGTCACCAAAATTATGATAATTTGCTACTCAGTGACGGAAAATCAACACAGCTTATTTCTATATCTGTCAAGAGAAAATGAGATTCAAAGCAGTCTTACTCCTGGAATCCTTTTGGGAAGTGGTCAGATGCAAAGAACATTCTAGCAAGCCCGGTGGGTGGACACAGGCTTAGTCACCTGGGATTAAAGGGCCACTGCTGTCATTGCCATGACCATCATTACAGAATGAGACAACAGCCTTGGCATAATACACACAGGAAGATAAAAGCTTTCAAAACAAAATTTGAGAAAATAAAAGAACACTGAGGATTCTGAGCCATAAAAGTTTTCAGGTAGAATATTATTTCTAGCACTTGTAAAAGAGTATTGTTCAGCAATGAAGCATTCATTAGTCTTGGTTCATGTGTATTTTGCTTTATTGGCTTTTGTCTATAACAGGATCTCAATATGTTGCTCACACTGGCCTCAGAGTCTTAGGCTCAAGTGATCCTCCTGTCTTAGCCTCTGCAGTAGCTGGACTGTGTCCATCTAATTGGTGTGAGGATCCAAACCACGGTTTCTGTATGGCAGGACAGGCCTTTTACCAACAGAGCCATCTCCTTAACCCCTTCCTCACCTTTAAAATGGAAATATCAGTCAGCTCCCAATAGCCATGGGATCTATCTAAACCCATAGATTTGACTAAGGATCAGGAATACCAAGACTTGGAAAGATGACTCAGTGGTTAAGAACATTGGTTGCTCTCCAGAGGGCCAGGTTCTATTCTCAGATACCCACATGGTGAATCACAAACATTTGTAACTCCAGTTCCTGGGGACCCGATGCCCACTTCTGACCTCTATGGGCACTGCATATACATGGTACATAGATACACACACACACACACACACACACACACACACAAAATAAACTTTTAAAAATAATTTTAAAAATACTTGAAAGGTAAAGCAGGAAGTACACTGGACTGAGCATGTATACATTGCTTTTCTTGTCATTATTCCCTGAACTGCTGTTCAGGCTTAGATTGCTTTAGGAGCACAGAGATCCACAAGCACATTCAGGAGAATATGTACTTCTCCTATATGACACACATGAGTTTCCAAGGACTTGGATACCGAGAGATCTTGGATGCACACCCCACTGTATTGCCTACACTGCAGGAAGGCCATGGTCTGACCTGTAGCCACTGTTAGGTAAACAGGAGTGAACCTGCAAGCAGAGGCCGTGCCTGGAGAGGGAGGGAGGTCTGCTGCTTTCCTTTGATGTTCCTTAGGAGCCAGCCTGGGAAGGTGGGAACAGAGGGGACCCTCACTCCACCGAGCTGTGGATTTCAGAGAGCCTCAGACTGAAGATTTGACAGCTTCCTTCGGCACACAAGGAGAAGGGGAGGGGAGGTCACAGGATGAAGGCACAGGACTCGCTATCCGAGAAGTTCTGGCCCTGAATTCCCGACTTAGAGTGACCCTCGGAAGATCACAACTATTTCCTGTCTGTCTAGGAACTGGATTTTCCTTGGGAAACAGCATTATATCCTTCTTCTGAGCCACTGGCCTTGCCTTACGTCAAGTGGCACAAAGCCTGTCCAGAGGAAGGCATTTCAGCAACCCTGTCTGATCATAAAACGCCATCCTTCTGATCACAGGAGCCAGCCGTCATATAGCACATGGCTCAGGCTGAGGCAAACCAAATTCTGCAATAGAATTTCATCTGTGGACCCTGGAAACAAAAATTTCTGTTTCTTCTGTTCAGATCACCCTCTACTTCTAAAAAGAAAAATAATCCATAGAGTTCAAGATAGACTCAGAGAATGGCAAAGCTGAGAAAGAGCATGCTCCCGTACACAGCCATGTCTGAAGTTACCCACCGTGGTTTACCTCAGTCATATGGACCAACCATTCTATTTTCACTGAGGTAGTTTACACTGAGTTCATCACCTGCAACCAGCTAATGGTGAGAAAGCTGAGGCTCTCTATATTGCATGTCCTGCTAAACCCAAGTGTCTCAAAATGACTTCAGAAGTAAAAGCTAGTCACTAGAGAAACAGTCAAGAAAGTGTCTGAAATGCTCCTGAAGTCTAGTGGGGCTCCAGCTCCTCCAGCACTGCTCCGTGGAC
>PVIH01001669.1:199162-223745 GCA_004025045.1 Sigmodon hispidus
GGAGGCCAGGTGGAGTGACAGCCTGCCTCTGTTCCAGTCCTCTGTGTGTGCCTGTGTCTGTGGGGGGGGGGGGCGGCTGAGCTAAGCACTGCCCCAACCAGAAGGAGGAGCAAATGTGCACAGAGGATCAACACACCCTTCAAGGTCCCTCCTCACACACAGCCTTTCTCCTTCCCTCTGCTCTAATCTATCTTTTACTTCATCTTCAAAGTCTGCAAGCCAAACAATGTCTCAGTGCTCAGTGTCTTGCAGTGCCCTGGGTCTGGTGAAAGACAGACACACCCTCCCACCCCTTCACCTCCCCCACCTCCCCCACCTCCCCCACCCCCCACTTGCTGGGGCTGGAGACACACCTACTTCCTAGTTCTGAGGAGGGGAACCGTGGGGAGAGCAGGGAAGTGCTAGCTAGCAGGGGAAGAGACAGGTGTCAGGGCTGCTGGGTAAGCATTGCTGGTTCTCTCTACCTCTCCACAGAGGAAACTCCTGTGGGTGCAGTTGAGAAAACCACAAGCCTGATGCTTCTCCCAACAATGTTGCCAGAAGAGGGCATCAGATATCATCATAGATGGTTGTGAGCCACCATGTGGTTCCTGGGAATTGAACTCAGGGCCTCTGGAAGAACAGCCAGTGCTCTTAACCTCTGAGCCACCTCTCCAACCCTGTCCCAAATTTATTGCACCTCACAATTTTTTAAAATTTCTTGCTGGTCATGATCATTCATTGAACACACTTTGGAAATAGAGATTTGTCCATAAAAATATGAGTGACAGGTACAAGACCTACATCAGCCAGTCACAGACCTACCTCAGAAGTCAGTACCATTCTTCCCGTACTCAGTGAAAGTGAAAAATGCTCTACCCCAAGCAAACGTAGCATCTCAAACCAGTGAAACAGCCAGTGGGTAAAGGTGATTGTCGCCTGATGACCTGCCATCCCAGGACTACTTGGTGGAAGGAGAGAACTCATTCCCACTTCCTCAGACTTCCACACATGCATCATGGCACATGCCACACCTATACCCACAAATAGGCAAATAAATAAATATTTAAAATGAGTGCCACGTTCCACAGTTTTAATAAATAACTGTGCTCTATCCACAGGGTCAAAGTGTGACTAGAACCAGTAAGAACAAATCAGAATAGTATTGACTGAAAACTTGAAACACAATTTAATAGGATAGATGTCATCCATTCCTTTAGCAAACCAAGCATTAGGCAGGGCCCAGAGATACAGCAGTGGATAAAATTAAACAAGGTTTCAATGCGCCTTCCACTTGGGGCTTCCAAGCTCCCAAGTTACTTCAGCAAGTGCCTAACTGACAATGACAAGACAAGGAGGGGTCTGAGGCCAGCTTTGTAACAACCATCTAGAGACGGGGAGCCTCACAGATGAAATGGGTGCAGTGCCGGGCAGAGGAACAACATCGGCAATGGCCGAGGGGCGAACGTGCTCACAGCGGTCCGGAGTACCGTGGGTGCTCCAGGTACTGTGACTATCATCATCATATTCATATCAAGGAGGATGATGGAATCAAGAGAAAGACCTGCCTGACCCATGCCAGGCCAGGAAGAGTCTGCTGTTTTGTATTTGAGAAAATTTCCTGAGTGTCTTCAACCTCTGGAAGGCTTGAGCCTACACATCAGACTGCCTGATTTCTTTCCCCTCCACTTCAAGGAGCATAACACGATGCTCTCTTGATAGATCTTGGCATTTTCACAAGAGTCTCCTACGGCCACTTGCTCTGTGTCCAGGGCAGGTGATGTCACCCATGCATGGTCACACAGGTGCTGTCCCCAGGCATAGCTGTTAGGAGAGCAAAGTGCAGCATACCACATCCCCATCAGGCAAAGTGTTTCCAATGAGCTGGGGCCACTCAGGACAGACACTCACCCCTCTGAAATTCCAGGCTTTGGGAGATGAAAACATTGAGAAGTTGTTCTGCCTTGGCCGCTTGGGTCTAGAAGAGAAAACCAAATGTTATTGTTCAGTGATTTGATATGTGGAGGAAGTTCTGCCTTGCTATGAGGAAAGCTAGCTGGACAGATGCCTGGGGTATGAGATGGAGGAAGGACTCTTTTGGAGACTTTGGAGGCTACTTTCACCTCAAGCCCATGCTTGGCCTCCAAGATAAAAGTCCCACAGCCCCACAGAAGAGTCACCTTCCACCTGTGAAAATCAAATCTGCAACAAAACTCAGATGCAATCAAAAGTCAGACCCAATGCCCAGTATCTCTGTCTTTCTAACAACATACAAACAATTCCCAAATTGAGACCATCAGATGATGATGTAATGTTCGTGGCTTCGATTCAGACAGGAACTCTCCCTCATTACACACAGGCTGAGGGGCCCTAGTGTCTCCATAAAGGCCACACAAGCTCTAGGTTTCTTTTTTATTATATTTAGTTATTGTTTGTGGAGGGTGCAATGTGCCACAGCATGTATTTGGAGGTCAGAGGACAGACAACTTGTGGGAACCGGTTCCCTCCTGCAATGGGTCTTTGGCATTGGTAGCAAGTGCATTCACCTGTGAGCCAGCCATCTTACCAACCCTACCATGCTTTTTAAAAGTGAAGGTAAAATAAAAAGCTTTTCAAGAAAAATAAAAGGTGTGAATTTAATGAAAATAATCTTTGCATGATAATAATGTAAGTAAAATTCCATCAAGTAGATCACAAGAGGGAGTTCTGTCTGTAACCAAGCATGAACAGAGCAAACCTGAAAAGAGATGAAAAGGCTTTGCTGAGAAGTGTGATCAGCAGGAGGGGATCTCAGCTACAAGTCCCCATTTCTGAACCACACATTTACTCCATCACTCTGGGATCACAGCTCCCACAGCTGCTGGCCTGCTGCACACCCTCCCGCCCTGGCCTCTATTACCCTGCTTTGAGATTCTCAGCCACACCCGCACTGTTCTCTGCACTGTTTAGCCCACTGGCCCCTTTGCTTTCACTTCCTGTCACGTGTGTGTCTTCAGAGCTACTTTTCCCAGTTGAGTCGCTCAGGAGACCCGCTAAGCTAAGGTCCTTGGGCAGGTGGGGAACGTCTGGCACAGTTAATGCGATGCAAGGGTCTCGCAGGGAGTGGACAGAGAGTACAGTTCATGGGGGCAAGAACCAGGGTTAGGGTTTTATAGGCAAGAGCTTAAGGTTTGAGTGTAGTGAAACACAAGCTCTGAGCAGAAGACAAACTAAGTCTTCAAAGGATGGTTTTTAGTGCTATGTGAACAGAGCTCCAGGAAACAGCTCAGGACAGGAGAAAGGTGGGACAGTCCTTCAATGGCAAGGACTCTGTCCAGTGGTGGCAGAAGGTATCAGATGGGAGACTGATGAAATAAAAAAATTAAAAGTGCTCCACAAATTCTAGACCCAACCGGGGACAGAGAGAAGTTGTTTGGGGGGAACCGAGTTGGGACAGGACTCAAAGGCAGACACATCACACTTAAAATAACAAAGACCGAGGTGATGTGGGAATGTCTTTCTGTATGCTGTGAAATAAAGGGACTGTTTTGGCCATGACAAGCACCGTAGAATTAGGTGGCGGGAAATCGAAGCATAGATAGAGGAAAAACGGAGACGTGATCCAGCTGCCCATGATGCAAGATGTAATGAAATAGGTAAGCCACAGGCCACATGGCAGGACTGACTAATGCAAATGGGTTGAATTAAGAAGATGAAAGAGCTAGCTAGCAATATGCCTGAGACATAGGCCAAGCAGGATGAAATTAATATAAGCATCTGTGTGTTTCTTTGGGACTTTGAGACTGCTGATCCAGATAATTGGTGGCAGGTAGATCCGGACAGTGGGGCTAGGAGGTCTGGGACTAGACTGGCCAGAAACCTCTTTCTACATCTCACTGATAGATACATGGGGCGGAGAGTATTCACGAGTAGTCAGCCTATAAACAGATGAAGGCCTCTGCCAAGACAAGAGAATGACAGATGTCCTTCAGGGAAGTCAGTGGATCACTACATAGTGGAGAAAGACAGACATCTTTATACTGGCAAGCGGCCCCACCCAGTGACTTGCCATGAGGACAACAGCTCAGAGACTCTTGCCCAACAGTGAGGCAGAAGTGTTATTTGTACGGAATGGGAGTTGACAGAGATCCCCAACTAGTAGTCAGTCCAGTAAAGTCTTGAAACCAGGACTTCCCTGAAGTGGGCATATTGTCTGTCTTTTTATGATCCACTTGAAGAGGGCCAGGTGACAGTATCTGAAGACTTTCCTGAGCATCCTTGGCATCTGCTGTCAGGCAGCTCAGGCCAACAGCGGGGAAGGTGATGGGAAACAGCATAGCTGAAGTGTCTTCTTCTCTCTTAACCATAGGGCACTTAGCGCACACAATATGCCAATATCCAAGCCACTAACAGGGCATTCATGCCAACCCAAACTTAAACACAATGGTGAGCTGCTGGAATCAATGGAAACCATGGGATATTTTTAAGGGATGTTTGGTAATGGAGGTTCTTTGAAAATCTGATGTTGGGAACATTTTAATACCCAGAGGCTATGAATGGTGATTCTGAAGCATTTGGGGGCACTTTTAGAAGCCACAGGACGGCTCTCCCCAAAACACTCCAACTATATCCCTCTGAACTGCAGCATGCTTGCATGAAAGATTTCCTTGCATCCGACCGAAATGCACATCCTGAGCCTACAGATCACAGCCCGGCAGAGCAACTTCATGTCACTCTGGAAAAAAACATTAGTTTTCTACTTTTTAAGCAAACAGCAGCACCTGTTATTTTTCTACGGTTCTGCCGGAGGAGCCCCAGTTCTTTCCTGAGTGTGTGTGTTTCTAGCCAGGATTCCATGTTCAGATTGCCTTCCCATGAGTCCTCTAGAGAGCTGTCCCCAGTCTATGTAGAATAAGATACCAGAGGACTCTGCTGGGGAGGAAAACACGGGATCTGGTCACGGGAACCTCACAAGAGTAGATACTGTTGTTATCTCTACTTCACAAATGAAGAAACCAAAGCTTTAACTGGCTAAATGATTTGCCTCAAAGCACAAAGCTAATTAATTGCAAAGCCAGGTTTTGAACTCTGGTGGCTCTCACTCCAAGGTGCACAAAAAAAAAAAAAAAAAAAGCAAAGAAAACACTGCAAAAGAATAAATATTGTGAAAATATTACCAAAAGAAATTTGCAGATTCACTACGATCTCCACCCAAATCCCAGTGGCATTCCTTGCCAAACTAGAAAAACAAAAACCCAGAAGTTCACAGGGGAGCACAAAGACCCCTAATGGTCAAGGCCAACCTTAGCAGACATAATGGTGCTGGAAGTTTTTCAATGTCCAACCTCAAATTATACTACAGAGCCATCAGGACAAAAACAGCAGGGTACTGTTACAAAAGCAGAATGGTGGAAAAGAAAAGTTGGAAATAAACTGACACAATTACAGAGACATAATTTAAAAATACATAATATTTATTTACTGGGGGAGGATATGCCTGTGATGTACATATGTGGAGACCAGAGTGCAAACTACAGAGTTGGTTCCCTCCTTCCTCTCTGGGTTCGAGGACTGAACTAAATCACAGGGCTTGGCAGCAAACCCCTTTACCTGCTGAGCCATCTTGCTGGCCCCAAGACTCCAAGATATAAGCACAGGCAAGAACTTTCTGAAAAGGACTCCAGTAGCACAGGGAACAATCCCAAGAGCAGCTGTTGAGATGGCCCAGTGGTTAAGAGCACTTGCTGACGGCAGAGGAGCTGGGTTTGGTTCCCACATCCACATAGTGACTCAAATGAAATATTATCATGAAAGATCATCAGGACTGCTGAACTTTTCTGTTATTTAAAGTATAGTCTTTTTGTTTAAACAGGAGACAGCATCTCGGATTAGCCTGAAATTCACACACTCCTGCCTTGGTCAGGTCGTGAGAGCTGGCTCACAGACTTGTACCACCAGATCCAGCCAGTCTTTTTCTTACCAGGGCTGGGGACAAATCCCAGAACCTCATGCATTCTACACAGTGTTCCACCACTGACCTACATTCCCAGTCCTTTAAAAATTTCCATGGCTGACTTTTCTGAATATTTTAAAGAAATTTTGAGCAAGTAATTCTTAGAAAGTTTTTTTTTTTTTTTTTTTTTAAATAGCTATGAGGGTTGAAGAACTGACTCAGCAGTTAAGAGCATTTAAGGACTTAAATTTGTCAGATGGCTCATGACTGCCTGTAACTTCAACTCCAGGGCATCTGACACCCTCATTTGGCCTTTGTGGACAAGCAAGTAAAAGCACACATGAGTGAGCTAGCGCTCTCTCTCTCTCTCTCTCTCTCTCTCTCTCTCTCACACACACACACACAAACACACACACACACACCTAGAAATAACAAATAATTAAAACTGTTTTTCTGATCTTTGTATAAAAGGGAAAAGGCAAACCTGTCAAACTATATGTAAACCATAAACAAAAAGAAAGGAGATATGTTCAAGGCTCTAACTCAAAACACATTCCTATGGACCCTTTCCTAGTTCCTATGTACCACCTATAAGGAGTCTTTGTTGTTATTTGGATTTTGTCCAGGGAGGGAGGAATAGTCTTCATATTTTAATCAATACTATGTTGATCAGCAGCTAATAAATCAGCAGGTAGGTGGCCCAGCATGTCTAAAACCCAAATCCTGACACTGAGTCCTTAGAATGGGCGTTTCTAATTAACACTCTCCTACTCCTAACAGCTAAGACACCACAAATTCTCAAATTAGCCAGCACCACGTGAAGTAGTTTATTGACTCTGATAGAGACCCACCACAGTCTACAGGGTAATTAGGAGCTCTATAAATGCTATTCTTGGCAGTGACTGGGGCCACACATAAAAACATGTTTATTCCCCATCTGTCAGTGAAATACAGTGGTGAAGCCTAGTGGCAGGCTTGCTAAGGCACAAGCAGAGGAGAAGGGAGGCCAATGCCAAGTGCATGGACATGAGGTGATCCAGGCATTGTGGCAAATAGCATGCCCATGCCATCCCCGAGAACTGGTCAACCTCTCAGACAGCTGGAAAGGCGGGGCCAGTATAAAGAGTGGCGATATGAGTTGGAGGGTAATAGCATTTTTATGGCATTAATACTATTGGTGTGGTGAGACCAGAGGTTGACATCAGGACATCCTCCTCTGTCCCTTCAGGCTCTAGTGCTAACCCTGGAACTCATCTTGGGTTAGCTGCCCAGTGAGTTCCCAGTAACTGCCTATCGCTGCCTCTCCCTCTTACTGGGGTCACTGGCACACACTGCCCCACTGTTCCCAGCTTTTATACAGGTCCTCATGTTTACCCAGCAAGCATTTAACCCACTGAGCCATCTCCCCAGCCTTGCTGATGTCCTTTTTATGCTAATCAACTCCATAGGCCCCTATGGCATAGGGTGATAACAATGGACAAGTAGGTACTGGAGTCAGACTTTGAAATGCCCACAGCCAGGCAGCCCCATTTAAGGCATCTGAGCTTGGCCAAGTTGCATAGGATTTTTTCCCTAACCACTTACTCTACCAGAATATATCAATCATATGTCACCCGCCAAACATTTCTACCAAACGCGGCTTGTATGCCTGCATAGGGCAGTGCAAGGCCATTCTCCTGGGCACCTCACTACCTTCCACCTGGGAGAGAAGAAGCAATGCTTGCATCAGTGCTACTACAGTTGCCACCACAGCAACGTCCCCTTGCCACCCAAGCAGATGCTCCTCCATCTCCTCTAGGACACATGTTCATTCAGGGATGCAGCCAGCACTTGCAAGCTCATCCTCACCTGCTCCCAACTTACTCACTGCGAACTGATCGGGAGCTTCCCAGTTCCCTAGATGTATCTGGACCAAGGCGACAGGCAGATTCATGAAAAGACCATTTAGAGAAAAGAGATCTATGGAGGAGGTGGCGGATAATCCCTGCCCTGCCCCAGCCTGACTGGAAAAGGACAATGCTCCTGTCAGAGAGATAACACAGCTCTGGAAGAGGACAGAGGTCACAACAGCTGAGCTAGGGGAACAAGAAAGCTGCCGGTGTGGAGCCCCAAATCTTGTAGAGTGGATAACTCTGAATAGATTTTTTTAAAATCACATCTCACTGAGTAGAGCTCATTCTGTCCTCAAATCCAAAAAGTCTTCATGCCTCACTCTTAGCTAGCTGGGATCACAGGCACATCCCTTGCTCAGACAGCCACACAAAATAAAACAATTGCTTTTACTAGCCAAAAATACCACTAAATACAATACTTTTTAGGATACTATAGCCATAAATAAGCTTTCAGAAGCCCTTAAGGGCAAAGAAGAATAAAATTTTTCTTAAAAATTATTAAAAAGCTAATTATACAGTAATGATTTCTCAGAGCTAAGAATAACCCCACACTTACCATGCTACAATTCCCTGAATCATACTCCCCTTTATATAGTCCCTTGATCTGAACATTTATGACTCACATACATTAATCTGTAATCATAGATACTAATGTTTCATTTGTTTGTTTGTTTGCAGCTGAAGTGTTTTGGTCATAGGTACATCAAGGAAGCCCAACCCACTAACTAGAAAATAAACACTGTCTGCCTTCCTTAGTAAGAAGGTAAAACAGAAATTTATACAAACGAGTACATTTATTCTCATAGAGCTGTTGGGTTTTTTTAAGGTAATATTAAGGGTGAACAGCCTAGAGACGTGGACAGTGACCTCGCAGTTTTGACTTTTTGACTGTCACAATGTTTCCACACGTCTCTGGTAGTTATTCGAGGAACATTTTCCAAAAGCATAAAAATGACCTAGAGGCTCAGCCTTATAATTTCTGTGACAACACGATCACAGACACACACACAGACTCAAATGGCTCCTCCCACGTGACTATAGAGCAATGGCTGTCAATCTGCCGGTCGCGAACTCTTTGGGGTTGCCTGTGACGACTGGAAAATATAGATAATTACATTATGATTCATAACAGTAGCAAAACTACAGTAATGAAGTAGCAATGAAAACAATTTTATGGTTGGGGGTCAGCACAGCATGAGCTGTATTAAAGGGTCACAGTGTTAGGAAGGTTGAGGTACAATGTCCTGGCAGATCACATTAGGGGGAAACACACCCCTGTAAGGCTTCGAGTTCAATCAGCCACACTGAAGGCTCCTGTCCACTGCACAGCCCCATTCTGGAAATCCAACCCAACCTGGCTGGCTGCTATGGGATTCTACTTCTTCCTGTAGTGGAAGAAGTGTAGTTTTCCTAGCTCTGAGGTTACTCACTTGCTCCCTAGTCCATCACCAGGCAGGTGGATTTTGTCCCTGAAGACAGCTGACCAGTAAACCCCATCAGCACCTTCCACAAGAGCGATTCCAACCATCCTTCCCCATTTAACAGGAGATACAATGGTGTGGGTCTGTTAAGATGAGACTGAACCACAAAAAGGAAACTTCCCAGGAGCATTCAGCATCTTACAAACATGCCAACATGTACACAACTCTTTCTCTATACAGCTGTTGGTAATCCTGTGCTGTACACTTATAAGTACCTTAGAGGTAAGCCAGGGCAGGTCTTCCTCAATGAATCATCTTGGTCTTTAGAGCATTAAATCTGGGGGGGGGGGAGTCAAGGTGTTCAAGTCCCATCACCAGACAGTAATGTTAATGAGGCCACACAGCAAACCATACGGGCAGTTGTATGCAAGGGCCACAGCCTTGAAGATGCAGCAAAGCCATACCTATTCCTCAGTGCATCCCTGGCTGGTCACCAAACCAAGAACTAGCTTCTATTTGGGCAGGATCCAGAACACTCCCAATTTAGTAAAATGGTGTCTGTTTTCAAGTATTTATACAAAAATTCAAAGTGTTGGAGAGCTGGAAGGACCCTGGGTGAACAAGGCAGTCTGTATCACCAGCAGAAGTTGGCATATGAAGCACTGAGGACGGTACCATGGTGGTGGTGACAGGCTGGGACCCTTGGAGGGGCCCCTCTTCAGTTCCCCTTGCTTCCTTGGTAGGTGCTTCTGGGTGGTCACCAGCTGCTTCTCAGCCCAGGCTCATTCCTCTGCTGGGGAGGGACATTTCCCCTGCTCTCAGTGATTCAAGAAAGACCAACCACGAGCTCCACAGCAAAGAAGCAGGTGACCCTGCTGCGCCAAAGACACTGACACATCTAGAATTAAAGAAGACAGGCTGTCCTTCTGACGTGTGACTGAGCTGATGAGGCATGAACTAAACACTGTTGGGAGTTTTTTATGTAGAAGGCCTACCACTGAAGGAAGCTAATTAGAAAAAAAATGAAAACAAATTTCTGCTGACACAGATACTTATATATATATGGCATGCAGCCACTCCTGAAGATGCTGCCATCGTCAGTGACAGAAAAGCAAGCCTTTTGTTAAAAGTAACTTAAGCAAATGTGTGGGGTTTTCAGTACCTGGAACCCAAAAAGTTACTTTTACTTCTTTGTGCAAAAAGGCTTGTTAAGAAAGCAAGTGCCAAGGAGGGTATGGTCAGGAAGCGCTCTACTGTGCCCTGACACACGATGCCTGACACCGGGTGAGTACTGATCACCTGCTAGTCTCAAGTCCTCTGCAACTGCCCTGCAACACATGGCCTGCTTTCTCGGTTACTTAGTACTAGCAGACCTACCCTGACCCTTGCGCACAGTTTGTACGGGTTTTCCGAACTTTACTACCTCTGTGGGGTATCTCTGTTCATCTCTGTCCCCGAGGTCCAGATCAGTTCCCGGCATGCAGTGTGCATCTGGTGAGTGACTGAATGGATAGATGGATGGACAGATGGAGGAGAGCCTGGCTAGTTTTTTGTCAACTAGACACAAGCTAGAATCATTTGTGAAAGGGAAACGACCAGATTGGCTGTGGCATTCTCTTAAAATCACCGTCCTAGGTCCTCAGAGAAGAGCCCTCCAATTAGGGACAGATGGATGGGAGGGGACAGAGAAGGAAGGAGGGATAAGCCCTCTGAAGTGAGACTGCTAACTTGATTGAGGATGTCACAGAGAATGGTTCTATTTAAATAACTGAATTAAACGATAAAGTATAAACCAGCATGGGACTGCACCCTGGCAATACTGGTGCTTAGGAGGCAAAGGTATGAAGATAATTGTCAGATACATAGTAGGTTCAAGGCCAATGTGGAATACATGAAGTCTTACCTCAAAAGGGGGAAGGGGGCAAAAAAGCAGGACATAACATTACATAATGAATCAATTCAGGTTATATCATTTTGATACACTCCCTTACCTAGACCGTTACAAATCTTGAAATGCCAGGGATCTATCCAGGAAAGAATAGTATTATGGATTGGCCTGGCTCATAGAGCGAGCTCAATATCAAAACACAAGAAGCACTGGCCTTGGGCAGTGGGTCCATCTCTCCAGAGTGATGGTGGCTGGATAATGACTGTTCTTCTGTTGAAACCTACCCTATTACACACACCTACTGTTAGCCTGAGGAACATGGGCACACCCTCCTGATCCCAGAAACCCAAACTGTTATATATATATATATATATATATATATTGCATGCATAACACACACACACACATATGGGGAGAGAGAGAAAGGTATTACTTTTTCCTCAGCCCTGGCCTGAGAAATTTTCCAAAGGAAAAAGAAGAATCTTGAAGAGCTCTCCCAAATGAACACATCACTTTAAATGAAAGAGGACATGCACTATCATTTATTTATATGTATTTTCTAAGACATTTAAAAATTTTTTTTAAAAAATTTATGTGAATAGGTATTTTGCCTGCATGTGTAACAGTGTAAAGGTGTCAGATCTTGGAATTACAGACAGTTGTTAGCTGCCATGTGGATGCTGGTAATCAAACTCAGGTCCTCCAGAAGAATAGTCAGTGCTCTTAACTGCTGAGCCACCTCTCCAGCCCTATATACATATTTTTAAGATTTATTTTATGTGCATGGTCATTTTGCCTACATGTATTTATGTACACCACATGCATGTAATGCCCATGGATGCCAGAAGAGGGCGTGAGACCCACTAGACCTGTAGTTAAACTCTTACGAGCTGCCACATAGGAAGAGCAACAGTGCTCTTAACCACGGTGCTCATCTCTCCAGCCCTGGGGTTGTTTTGTTTTGTTTTTTGAGATGTGTATCCCATGATGCCCTCAAACTTACTATAGACACACTGAAGCTGATGTTGAACTTCTGATCTTTTTCTCTACTTCCTCAGGCAAGCACACCACACGCAGCTCAGACATAAGCTTGACAAAACATGGATAGCACAGGGCATCTGCAACCAGCTGGCCAGCTGTATCCTTGCAACTGCTGCCCTTTGCTGGGTCCCTGTCGCCTTGGCTGGGCATGTGGGTGGGCAGCCAAACTCAGAGTCAGCAACACGGTAAAGATACAATAGAGAGCAGGGTTCCAAGAAGGAACACAGTGCCTGGATATCCAGTGACCAGCAGCTCTAAGAACAGTCTGAGGACGTCCAGTGCTGAAACAACGCTCACCTCACACGCATTTGTTTGCCTGGCATCTCCCAAGGGCCTGGCTGCTTCGAGTGGGTCATGCACACTCTGGTGTTAGTGAACACTTTCTTGGTCATGAGGACTTGGGAGCTAGAGAGACCAGTAGTGTGCTCGCTGGGATGGCTTTATTCAGGGAACAGATGGAGACAAACCTCTGTAGTTACTTCTGTTTCCCAAAAGCCATGCTCAACGAAGCATCAGACATGGAGTATCAAAGTTACAGATGCCTCAGGCAACTTAGTAACAGACTGAACCAGGAAGTCTGAGTCTAAGAGAGAGGCGCAGGGGTTGCTAGTAAGAAAGATAGACAGACACTCTACACCTCCACACTCACACTGTTTCCAGCACCTTACAAACTCTAGAAACAGGTCAAGAAGCACAGCTGAAGACCAGCACTGCCTTCACTCAGAGGCCTCCAGTACCTTAAAGCCAAAGTCAACCACTTCAGAACCCACTATATCCCCAGTCCCCCACTCGGAGCGTCTCCCTTAATGCACCCCAGTTCCCATGCGAGCCAGTACTCTGCTACGGTGCCAGAGCCGAGAGACCTTCTACTCTCCCTATGGCAGTGTTTCTCTACCTTCCTGGTGCTTTGTGCAGCCCTTTAATACAGCCCCCATGTTGTGGTGACCCCCAACTGTTCTTGTTGCCACTTTATAACTGTAATTTTGTTACTGTCGTGAATTGTAATGTACACATCTGTGTTTTCCATGGTCTTAGGTTACGGCTGTGAAAGGGTCGTGACCTTGGCCCTCTAGCCGATGAACTCCAGAGATTGAAGCCAGCTACACTAGGGCCTCTATCTCCAGCTCCTCGGGCAGCACCCAGGGCTAGAAGGGCAAGAGGAAGAAGAGAAAGTGATTATCACCCAAGACCTAGATTCCTCAGCCTCAGTTTCCACCTCTGTGAAAGGGAACTGAAGCCTGAAGTGCTGGTAGGTGGCATGAGCATGCCTTTCTTCTCTGTTGGAATCCTGAGTTAAATTTCATTTCATTAATTAATTTATGTTTTTTTCTACTGGTGTCTGACTGTTTTGAGACAAGGTCTTACTCTGTAGCTCAGGATGGCTGTAGCCCCCTGGTCATGCTGAACATCAGCTCCGCAAGGGCTAGAAATGTAGATGCAAAACAGGGCATTAGCTTAATTTGCTTTTTATTTTATTTCTATTTGTCTAGTTAGTTATTTTGGCTTTGTATTTTGTTTTGTTTCTTATGAGGTAGCCTCTCAATGTAGGCTAGGCTGACCCCAGACTCGCTCTGCCACCAGGGATAGTTTTAAATCTTAGATCCTCGTGCTAGGGCTATGGACGTGCAAAGACACATTTACTCTTTATGCAGAGATCAGCCAGGGCTGCGGGCAAACTAAGCAAGTACTGAGCTACAGGCCCAGCCCTTAAGTTTCCTTTTGAAATACACTGTTGTGCTCAGTAAAGCTCACTCTTTGCATGTACGTTCAAGAGTGTGATAAAGCTTGTAGGTACATGCCACCACAATGGAGCCATGAACTACCCTCCGAGGAAGCCCCTCCTCAGTCCAGGTCCCGGCAACTGTGTTGTTTCCTATTTCTATAATTTTGACTTTTCCAGAATGTCACATACATGGAATTCCACAGTGCCCAGCCTTCCACATTTGACTTCCACATTTGGCTTCTTTCATGCGACAGAACGTGCTCCTGGTTGCTGTGGGCACCAGCAGTCACTATTCTCTACTGTCGGGCTGGAGAGATGGCTCAGCCACTAAAGGCTAGGCTCACAACCAAAAATATTCTCTATTGTCCTCTGGAAAGAACATCTGGTCATTCTGGGGCAAGGTCACAGAAAGTAACAGTCACCAACTGCCCTCTACTCCCCAGTGACTTGGTCCCCAGCGTCTAGAGCCCACCTCGAACTAGGAATGGCAAGATGAAGCTGGAACCTAAGGCATCTCCCCGGCTGGCTTTGTAATTAGAACCTCTGAGACCCTGCAGGCCTCTCCCGACTCAGCCGCCTTCTGAGCAGCTCATTTGCAAAATGGCCCTCAAGCTCCCAGCTCTCACAGGGCATTTGGGAACTTGGGAGTGGGTCAGGGCCTTGGTGTATTACCTACAGAGTACAAGGCCCTCGTGGTGGTGGCAGAAAGGCCCAGCAGAATCTCTGCTGGGAATCCCAATTTGTAGCTGAGATCAAAGTGAACTCCCTGAATTGGCTAGGTGACAAAAACAAGGACCGTTATGACAGAGTGATGAGGCCACAGCCTTGGGGAGAGATGCATCTGGGGACAGTTAGGGAAAAGCAACAAATGGGCAGAACCATTGTCAAGAGGAGCTGGGCCCAGGCCCGGCCCGGTCCTGGAAGCCCATGATAAAGACTGAGCAAAGCCTGACCTATAGGGAGAGCTGGCGATCCAGCAGACAATGTCAGGGCAAGACATGGGTGGCAGGGACAGGCAGGACAGTAGGTAGAGAAGTGGAGATGGAAGAGTGGCTGCATTGTCACGAGGACTGTAGAAGAAAAGGAAAGGAAAATAAGATGATAGCAGAAATCATAATCTTAAAGATAAATAATGGGAGATACTGGTTTGCATCCTCGGGGCAAACCAGGTGATGCTTAAGGCACTTTGGGTACCTACAGTTGTTGTTTTTCTAAATGTTCAGGTTGTCAAAGCACTTTCTAAATATCTGTGCTTACATCCATAGCCTGGTGCTGTTCCCAACCTTGGTCTGAGAAGGTACTTGTCCCAGTGAAGAGCGCTTACTGCAGATGCATCACTGTTCGAAGTGATGCCGGAAACAAGTGACTAAGAGTGCTCAGCCATCCATGGGACACCTTCAACAGTCTCCTCCCACCTCCAGCCCTGGAAGCTTAAGGAACAGTGCTGAAGCTGGGGGGTGGGGGGCAGACAGCACACAGGAGCCGAGGACAGAGCGCAGTGCCAACTCATGACATCACCGCATTTGTGGTATCCTGCACAAGATAAACCCATCAAAAATTTCAGCATTGAGAAGGGAGGGGCTCCCAGGACCCCAGCCCTAGCTCAGGAGCTATTAGCAGTTGATCCTTAGGGGAGAAAGCGTCACTTTTCTTTAGGAGCCACTGATAGATTTCCCATGCCCCAGGGGATGATCCAATACCCATGCGCTTATGGGTAGTGTTAACTGGAACTCTGCTGGTTAAATAAATAAATTCACCCAGGGAACATGAAGTTGGGAGGGAGATGGAGATGGGGGTCCAGGTGGGAGTTGGAGAGTGGGTGTGATTAAGACATACACCAGGGAATGGATGCTGCAACTCTAGACACCTTCTGTGAGCACCACCATCAGCAGATGGAGAAGCTGGAGCACAGGGAACAGTAACTGCACTGGAGGGCAGAGGAGCTGAGCCTGGACTCCCACGACAAACCCAGCATCCCACTGAACTGCAGGGGATGCAAGACTTGACAGAAGAAGGAAGAACTGGAAGAATCTCTGCCAGGGAAGTTCCTGGCTGGAAGGTGGGGTATGAAGACAGGACTGCAGATAGTTGCCCCAGGCCTTAGCTAAGGGCCACCATGCTGCAGAAGTTTCTCCTTTTCAGGAGCAAGCTGTGTGACAGGCAGAGATAGGCAATGCCACTGAGGGTCACATCTAGACTGGTCCTCACCACACACGTCAGAAGGCTAATAACAAGCATATCATGGCAGTTCCCATTGCCTGGGATGTCCCAAGTAGTAAGCTTATGCTTATAAAAAGCCATGGATTGACCTGGCAGGACGGCTCAGTGGGTAAAGGTGTTCATTGCTATGCCAGACAACCAGGCATATGTCCTGTCTTAGTTAGGGTTTCTATTGTTGCAATGAAACACCATGCCCAGCAAACAAGTTGGGGAGGAAAGGGTTTATTCGGCTTACACTTCAGCATTGCTGTGCATCAGTGAAGAATCAGGACAGGAACTTAATCAGGGCAGGAGCCTGAAGGCAGGAGCTGATGTAGAGGCCATGAGGGGTGCTGCTTACTGGCTTGCTTTCCTGGCTTGCTCACCGTGCTTGCTTATAGAACCCAGGCCACCAGCCCAGGATGGCACCACCCACCATGGGCTGGGCCTTCCCCCCAGTGATCGCTAATTGAGATAATACCTTACAGCTGGATCTCATGGAGGCCTTTCCTCAGTGGAGGCTCCTTTCCCTCTCCCTAGCTTGTGTCAGGCTGACACACAATCAGCCAGTAGAGATCCCCAGGAGCCACATGTTATGTGAGAGAACTAACTTCTGCAAGTTGCCTGTAACCTCCATACATGTGGTCATACACCTCCATTCCTCCCCAGGGATGTAACTTTTTTAAAAAGACTTTAAGCACCTAAAATAACATCCAGCATGCATGAGACACAATAGGTATTACTCATCACTGGTAGGCTAGGGGAATAATCCACTAGATGATATTAAAATGTCCCTTTGGGAAGTTCCCACAATGTCTTCCCATTGTTCCAAAACCCCTGGGCACATGAATCCTCTAGTTACTGTAAATGCCCTTTTCATGGCTGTGCTAAAGAGGGGTGGGGCAGGCCCTGGACAGTAGAGGTGTGAGGATTGCTGGGTCTTCTGGAGCCAGTACTAATTATCTGTATTCATGTAAGAGCACACACTCATCTGGCCACACTCCCCTCTGAGCCTTGTGTTCTAGGAAAGAATGTAAGAGAATGCACTCCCTGTTAGACTTTTCTGGGCAGTCCCGGGTGTTATGATAATCACATAGTCACTGTGGGAGAGAGAGCCCTCCTTGAGAACACACTATTCCATTAGAAATCGCTGAAAGTGAATCTTACCTCCTATCTCTGCAAGGACTGGAAGAAAGCCACACTAAATGTGAGTGCATAGTGCCCTCTGGTGGCCAGCATCAGAAACGCAGTAGAGGAGCCTCGCCCCTCTGCAGGGGATCAGCACTCACTGTCAAATACCATTGTCAGATCCTCAGTGTTCCTGATCCCGTTTTATGCTGCTGGGGATCAAACCCAGGGCCTTATACACTGCAGGCAAGTGCATTTCCCTGAGATACACATTAGTCCCTTCCAAAAATCAGAATTCAGAGCTGGCAAGAAAGGTGAGTAGGTAAAGACACTTCCTGCCAACCTGAGGCAGATCTTTAAGACACACATAGTACCAAGAAAGTGACCCTGCAAAGCTCTTCTATGATCTACACACACACACACACACACACACACACACACACACACACACACACACACACGTGAGTTCTAAAAGATCAAGTAAAAAATCAAAATAGGAACTGGAAATAAAAAGACTTCATTTTCTAACGAGATCCGGCAGGGAAAGGTCTCATTTGGCTCTTCCCTGCTTTGGGGACTTGGTTGCAGCTGCTGCTGCTGCTATCGTTTTCTGATAACACTTGAATGTCCTCTGTAGATGCTCCTGCGGATGCTAAAGCATCAGCTACCTCAAAAAAATGTAGGCCGTGGGCTCTCCAAGTGTCCACAAGGCCCAGAGTGTCCTATCACCATCTTAAGAGACTCTTCATGACCACTAGGCCCCAAACTTTACAAACCACATCCTGAGTCTGCTACTGCCTTCCAGAAAACCCCAGCAGGTCTGGGCCAGGGATGGTGGCACCTTAGTGGTTGAGAGGACAGGTCACTAGGGGTCAGACTCAGGAGATATTTACTGAATATCTGGGAATTCAGTTTCCTGCTGGGAAACTGAATCAGAGCACAGGTTTCTGCCCTGGCCACTTTCTTCTCCTGGATATACAGTCTGAGCTCATCACTCTCCATGACTCCAGGAGAATTAATGGGAGGGGGCACTTACAGCAAGGATCCAGGGAAGAGAGAGAAAGCTGGGGTAGAAGAGGAGCCCAAGAGGGCAGGATAGATGGGAATCCAGATTTGGGTGGAGTAGGGAGCAGGCCGCAGGCAGCTAGGAACCAGAGCTGAAGATTGCTGCTGAGTCTAAAGATGCCTTTGGTTATTGTTGGAGAGACACAGTCCAGAGAGGAAAGAACTTTTCCTGCTGATGGTACACTTCAAAAGGCCCCTGAGGCTTTGGTGTTTGCTTAGATCAAGCCCCAGCTTTATAGATGAGGAAACCAGGGCTGAGAGAGGGTCTGTACCTTGCTAAGGGTCCCCTTAGTTCACAGAATCCCAAGTGTATTTGGCTGACTCCATGGCCCTGCTCTGGGATGCTCCGGGTAGAGGGAGGATGCTATAAAGGGGGGGGGGTGGAAGCAAGGGTGAGATGGCTCTGGAGAACAGCTGGAATGACAGAGCAATGTGTAGGCAATGCCAGAAACAACAGCTCCTTTCCTTCCCACTCCCTGCGCTAATCACTGAGTGCCCCTCACTCTTAAACCTCCTCCTTGATAGCCTCCTTCCCACTGCTGCATTTCTACACGGCCTTCTGCACAGAGATAGTTCTGACCCCAAATCCGCCAACGTGATAGCAGATGGCTGTGCCTGCACTTCCTCAGAGAAGGCTTTTCCTGGATTTACACTCTAGCCATCAATACCCATGTGTTCAGCCTTCTCTCCATCCCCACAAGAAACAGTTACTGGCCCTCACTTTGTGCCACATGCTATACTGGGCACTCTGGATATAATGCCACTTAGAAAACTACCCAAAGTTAGAACTTTAGTCATCTACAGTGTAAACCAGCTTACAGGGAAGGCAACCATGGTGGTTGGTGTGTCAACTAGAATCACCTGGGAAGAAGGTCCCAACGTGAGACCTAGCCGAGGCTGGCCTATGGGTATGACTGTGGTAGATTATCTTGATCATGTTAATTGAGATGGGAAGACCTGCCCCCTGTGGGTGGCACCATTCCCTAGGTGGGGAAGTACTGGACTATATAAGATGGAGACATCAAGCTGAGCACTGCATATGACTGATTCACTGCCCTCTGTTTCTCAAAGGACCAGTTGCTTCAAGTACCTGCAACCTTGAATTCCCCACAATAATGGCCTGTAGCTTAGAACCGAGGGCCAAATAAGCCCTTCCTTCCTTTAAGGTGCCGTTGTCAGGGTGTTACCACAGCAACAGGAAACAACGCTAAGATTAACTTTGATTTATCATTTGCTTTTGGTCTGGCCACAGACTCTGCACAGTCAGGCTATCAGCTTACAAAACATGGACACGAATAATTTTCCAGGCATAGTCTCAAAGGTTAGTTTTATTGTTCTCTAAGACACTAACATGTTTTATATGCAAGTTTGAATTTAATCTAGCCTTCCTTTTTCTATAACATCTTCCATGATTATATGTGTGTATATTTTATATATGCATGCAAGCATACATAGAGTGTGTGTGTGTGTGTGTGTGTGTGTGTGTGTGTGTGTGTGTTCCTTGGTGATCCTTAAAATAAGATTCTGATCCTCACCCTGTTATATTTCTGGCTGAGTTAAGTAAAAATGTTTACTCAGGTTAAATGTATGTATTTGTTCAGAAGCCAGACCAACTACAGTGGATCTTCACATGTCACCACTGAAGCCTAAAGTACGATGGGGAAAGGCATTAGCATGATGGCGGCATGCGCATGCATCCTGTGACAGCCAGTGTGGAATGCTGGAGAGAGGGTAGGTCACAAGAACTCTAGCATCTATAACTAGGGTCTTTCTAACACCTAGTGTACCAACATTACACCTGGATTATGGAGTCAAGTCCCTCCTGTCTGCCCCAGCCACATTCAATAGCTGTGACTTACCAAACAGAATTAGCCTCACAGAACTGTGGCTCAGATCATGGGGCTGTAATTTCATGCCATCCTCTAATTATCACAAAGGTCAGGTAAAACACACTGAGCAAAGTAATAGTTCTTGAGAAGGGAGGTCTTTTGAGAATCCACCCACAAGCGGCCTGCCTTGGTAGACAGCAGGGAGAAACACAACCATAGGCATCTATATTCAGTGTCAGCCCAATCCACCCCAGGGCAGCCACCCAGGCTGCTGCAGCCCCACTTCACACAGTGTAAACAAGTCTGTTAATGCAACAACATGACATGATGGCATTTCTCAGGACCATGGCGCTCCACTTAGGGCTAACTTTAGTTCTCATTCTCTGTGTGGCTGTTGGGACACCTGCTGTAGGGACAGACAGAAGGCTCCAATCAGAGGAGGCCACTTCATTCTGTGAATACGGGCAGTTCCCTTGGTCTTCCTGAACATCAGTTCTCTAATGGGTTAGAAGCATCCACCCATTAATGTTCAGAGGTCATGAGTAGATCATAGGATGATATAAATGTGTTTTGTTCACAGGTGTCATCTGTAATGCCTGTCTCACAAGGAAGCTGGGCATGATGATAATCCTAGCACTAGACTTCTGTGAGTTCAAGGCCAGCATGATCTACATGTCAAGTTCCAGACCAGCTAGGCTAGTGAGACTCTGTCTCAATCAATCAATCAATCAATCAGTCAATCAATCAACCAACCAACCAACCAACCAACCAATCAACCAACCAATCAATCAATAAGGCTGGAGATATGGTTCAGTGGCTAAGAGCACTGAGCATTCTCAAAGAGTACCCAAGTTTGACTCCCAATATCTACATGGTGGCTCACAATCATCTGTAACTTCACAGGGAATCTGATGCCTTCTTTTGACTTTTATGGGCAAACAAATAGTGCACAAACATACACGCAGGCAGAACAGCCAGACATTTAAAAATCTTCCAAGGCAGCCAGGCATGGTGACATACACCTATAATTCAAGTACTGGGGAGGTTAAGGCAGAAAAATTGAGAGTCTGAGGTCACCCTGTGCTACATAATAAAACCCTGCCTAAACACACACACACAAGCACACACCTAACAAAGCTTATATTAAGTAAATAACACAACCTTACATGAAACATGAGCAAAATTTCTACACAAGAATATAAAGCCAAAGACAAAAAAATGCATAATGAGCATGAAACATATCGCCAGGGACTGTGTTGAGACTAGAGGTGTTTACTATTCTGGCATGTATGTGACTTTATGATGCGCCCGGACCTAGACTATCCCAATCATCAAAAGAGTTACTTACAGTAAATATCTATTGAAACTGACATCTAGATATGAAAACTGATGCCTACTTGGTGAAAACTAACATCTTTGTACAGACATTGACATCCATCTGAGGATGCAAACATTTGACATTTGTCTGTGGATGCAAACAGTAGCATCCATGTGTGGACACTGACATCGTCTATGTCTATGGACACTGACATTCATCTGTGAACATTGACGTCCATCTCCAGACACTGACATCTGTCAATGGACACTGACATCCATGTGCAGACACTGACATCTGTCTATGGATGCTGACATCTGTCTGTGGACACTGACATCCATCTATGGACACTGAAATCCATCTATGGACACTGGCATCCATCTGTGGACACTGAAGTCCATCTACTGAAATTGATGGCTATCAATCTTTCGCATTTTATTGTTGGTTTGTTTGTTTGTTTAAAAAATATTTACTTTTACTTTATGTGAATTGGTGTTTTGCCTGCATGTATAACTGTGTAAGAGTGTCAGATCTTGGAATTACAGACAGTTGTTAGCGACCACGTGGATGCTGGGAATCGAATGAACTCAGGTCCTCCAGAAGAACAGTCAGTGCTCTTAACCACTGAACCATCTCTCCAGCCCAGGTTTGTTTGTTTTTAAGAGTGTATTTATATGAGGAAAAAAATGCTTCTCTAATATTCCAGAAAGGCAAAGAGCTCCAGCAGCTATCTTACCTCTCTGCCACATCGTTCCCTTATCACGTCTTAATGTTTTCAGGACAGGAGTACCACAGAAACAGGTCATTTTCTCATTAGATGCATAACAATGCACAGGACATTTCTAATACAACCCTCATCCCCAGCCCAGAACCACAGAGGGCAAAAGGAGACATCCTACAGACAATGGCTGGGGTGGGAGGCGGCAGTGGTCCATTCTCTGCTTAGGGCTGGGAAAGCTCAGGAAACTGGCTCATCAGGGTAGCGGTGGGTGCTAAAAACATAAAACAAAAGCACCAGAAATGGAAAGAATTTACCTCGACCTGCTCTGTACGGTTTCCCTCCTGGAACCAACTGAATGGCCATTACAAGATCAAGCAGTAGAGGATCTCTGAGCCACCTTGTCCATGAGACAGGCCTTTCCACTCACAAACACCCAAGTTGGTATTCAAGAGTCTGCCACCAGGGGGCAAGAGAGAGTAAAATTTCATGGTATGCCTTCTGTTTGCTGAACTTTATCTCCATTTAACATCCTAATAGAGAGAAACTTAAAAAGAAGTTGAAGGTTTAATTAAACACAAAGGTCTCCTGTTAAAAATTTAATTAAAAACATCTCTGAGGACCCTTTAGTCCAGGCACTAAAGACCCTTATTTAAAATGGAAACAGGTCATGCAGACTGGCTAACTTTAATCTCTGTCCATCATTAAGCACATCCCACAGCTGAGGAGAAGCAGGGGTACAGCTGAGTTGGCAGAGGGTAGGGCTCTGGAAGATGACGGACCATCCTCACCACCCCCCTTATCCTAGGTTTGCAGGCCTACAACTGCAGGGCTCCAGCACCCACTTCCTTTCAAACTCCCCCCTCTTCAAGGAGCCCCCTCCATAGTCCAGCGGCTTCTACCTCATCTGTAACCACCCCCTCCCTCACACCTGTACCCACTGCAAACCTTCCCAGCACTGCGAAGTTCCTATACTGGCAATGCCTAGAGTGGGGCATCAGGGAGGCCATGAGGCCACAAGAGGCAGACCTGGCTCCCTATGACAAGCCCTGAGAACTGCCTTCCTTCTCATTGAGGGGAGTGTCAGGAAGACACCGTCTAGGACAGTGGTTCTCAGCTTTTCTAATGCTGTGACTCTTTAATACATGTTGGGGTAACTGTTTGCAAGCTAAGAAATAAAGTTTGCCTGAAGATCAAAGAAGCAGAGGAAACGACCACTTGAGAAACTTCTCACCACTTACTGAATCCTCAGTAATCCTACCCAGAAGGGGTAGATCCTCAGACCGCATGCCTGAGCCAAAAGTGGATACTCCTGTCTCCTTCCGCCTTATATTCCTTTCTCTGCCCAGCCATATAAGTTCCTGTCTCAACTTTCCTAGTGCTGGGGTTAAAGGTGTGTGATCCCAAGTGCTGAAATTAAAGTTGTGTGCCACCACTGCCTGGCTCTGTTTCTCTTTTGGACTGGATCTAATCTCCTGTAGTCTAGGCTGGCCTTAAACTCACGGAGTTCCTGAAGGATCTCTGTCTCCTTAGTGCTAAGATTAGAGGTGTGTGCCACCACTGCCTGACCTCTATGGCTAACTCTGTGGCTGGCCCTGTTCTCCGATCTTCAGGCAAGCTTTATTTCTTAAATTATAAACAATATATCATCACAATAAACCCCTAACCATAAACGTATTTTCATTGCTACCTCATAACTGTAATTGTGCTACTGCTATGAATTATAATACAAATATCATCTGATATGCAGGATATCTGTGACCCCTGTGAAGGGATATTTGACCCCAAGGAGTCACAGCCCACAGGTGGAGAACTGCTGATCTAGAAGTCAGAAAATGGGCGTGTCTTCAGACGGCAAAAGCAGAGCCTTTGAAGCAAACAGCCAAGTGTGGTGGTGCAGGCTGCAGCTTCAGCAGTGAGGAAGGAGGGCGGGATATAGCAGGCAACCAAAAACAAAGGTGGGGACAAGCTGTCCCTACAACTTGCGGGACAGGGCAAGGGGGTCTGCTCTGCAGGCCTGCAGACAGGGCTAGCCTCACATAGCTACTCCAGACAGGACCACAGGAACTCAGGAGGTAGTGAGCACTTCTAACCATATCCTCAGATGTCCCTGGCTGATTCAACAGAGAGGCAGCGAGGAGGGGAAGGCGAGGTCCCAGCCAAAGCAGGAGGGAGGGCTGGCACCCCTCCCTACCGTCCCATCCCACCACCCCCTCCACACACACAGGCTTATCAGGATCATAGGCTTTTATATTTTCAGCTGATTGATGTTTAGTTTCCATGAGTTAGTAGGCTTTCTTTGGGTTTTGATGTTGTTGACCTCTAACTTTAGGCCCTGATGGTCCGATATGTTACAAGGGATTATTTCCACTTTTTTGTATCTGCTGATATTTGCTTTATGACCAACTATGTGGTCAATTTTGGAGAAAGTACCATGCGGAGCTGAGAAATAT
>PVIH01001670.1:0-86629 GCA_004025045.1 Sigmodon hispidus
TCAACCCTTTTTACTGTTTAACTATCAATCTCATACAGAAAATGTTCTCCACTGATTCTCTTCCTTTCAAGGAAAAAAATGAGAGGATTCACTCTCTTTTATATTTCCTAGTGTATCAGGAATATGACATTTTGTGAGGCCTCTTTTTTCTCATTTTAAAACCTAATCTTTTCTTTCAAAATAAATTATGGTATTTTTTATAGCACTTTGTACTTGTATTTTGTTTATTTAGGCTTAGATGGGTATTTAAACAATTTCATATTTCATTCCAAACCTTTTTTTCTATTCTACTATTCTATACCGCTTTCAAACCCAGTTATAGTTTCTCATGACATCTGAGTTCATCTCTAGGTGACATTTTGGGGGATAGGTTTGTGGAAAGCAGTGTATCTGCAAATTCTTTCTATTATCTTCACACATGAATAATGTTCCATTCAGGAATGCATGTTATTAACATTCCCCAAGAGGTTTGTGGGGCTCCCATGCCTCTAAGCATCCATCTTGAACATGAGTCTCAGCCTTATCTGTGCCCGTGTCTCTTTGCAAGCAAGCTCCCTGGTCAGCTCACTTTATACAGTAAATTGAGATTAGTAATGATTCCTGCCTTCCAAAGGAACTTCGCAATATAATTTTAGTTGTGACAGCTTGACTAAGATATTAATGCATCCCTGATAATGAACCACAGAATTATGGGAAACCTATCAAATGAACATTTTTTAAAAGATTTGGAGAAACTCAATGATGACACCAGCGGGAAACCAGCTTGACTTTGTGATGAATGAGGACTATGTGGCCCTCAGTGTGTGCAGGGCATCAAGTCCAAGCTCTGTATCTGCAGAGTCAACCAACTGGACTGAAAATCTGAAACACTACATGAGTACTGATCACTCACAATCACTTTAGTGATGCAGTATTTCAATAGTGCTTGCATCCTCTCAAACACTATGGCTCATCCAGAGATGACTGGAGTATCACGAGGATACTCATGAGTTCTGTAAAAGTTTGGAGCAAGAAGAGCCTTGGTTGTTCATGGGTTTGGGTATCTATAAATGCCTTAGAACCATATCTGCATGGCTTTGTCCTCAGTTCTCAGTACACAGTCTCTAGAACTCTTGGAAATAACTAAATGATGATTGTATTAGAGGTATCTTCTGTTCCACTAGGTCAGTACTTCTCAACCTCCCTAATGCTGCAACCCATTGGTAAAGTTCCTCATGTTGTGGTGACCGCCAACCATAAAATGAATTTTGTTGCTGCTTCATAACTGTAGTTTTGCTACTGTTATGACTTATAAATATCTGTGTTTTCCAAAGGTCTTAGGTGACCCCTTTGGAAGGGTCATCTAGCCCCCTGAAGGGTCACCACCCACAGGTTGAGAACTGCTGTTCTAGTTACTTTCTGAGTATAATTTCTGGCTAAAGTTCCATGGGATTTTCTGGATTAAGACCTAATTTAGTGACTTGTTTTGAATGAAATTATAATTTTACCAATTCTTTGAGAAATGTATATAATATATGTTGATCATACTCACTCCCTTCCCTAGTTCCAAGATACACCAACCTTCTTACCCATCCAACCCTGAGTCTCACTGACCTACCAGAGTCCATAAAAAAATCTGACTCTCTCACTACTGGTGGTTATGAACGTAATTCTTCAACTAGCAGTAGGATTTCATGCCTACTTTCATTTCTGCATCAAGGAAGTTTGGTCTACCTTGAGCTTACACAGGTCTTGTTCATTTGTCAAAATTACTATGAGTTCAGATTTGCTGCTGACCTGTTATATCTAGAAAATAATTTTCTTGAAGTTTTCCACCACTTTTGACCCAAGAATCAATAGGCAGAAAGATTGTAAGAGTCAGAAGTGGTGGAGAACTTCAAGAAAATTCCATATATATGGAATATACATATGTGTGTGTGTGTGTGTGTGTGTGTGTGTGTATACTGTTAGAGTAGATCACCCTACAGTCCCTTATTCTCTACAGCTTGATCATTTGAGAGTCTCTGTTAATTGTTCACTACTGCAGTTACGCTTTTCTGATGGAGGCTGAGAAATGCACAGATGTGGGTATAGTAACAAGTCATTAGGAGTTATTTTAACCTATATCTACTTAGCAGCATAACAATATTAGGTTCCCCCTCAGAACCTAGGATTATCTAGCCACAGGTTCTTTCTTGACTCCTTTCACAGTGCCAGGCATGGGTTCTATTTGAAGGAGCAGACCTCAAATTCAATCAGAAAGGACATGTTTTCTCCTGTAATCTCAGTGCCACTGTTGCACCAGTGGAAGAATCTTGTCAGCCAGTCACTATTGAAGTTGCAGAATTGATAGGTGACTAAAAAGATTTAGAACCAGGGACTGGTGAGCAGAAAGAAGACAAGATTTGAGTAGATGTTTGGAATTGTAAGACCTACCATCCATCCTCGGGCAAGAATGAGAGACTGGAGATGAGTCATCATTGGATCATGTACCCAAAGACCACATATGAACTGTTCTAAAAGCTTTCAGCCTGATGAACAAGGAAAAACATAGTGTAGATACTCACACTCCTACCCATGTCTTGGTCATGAGTACTTCTCCATTCAGAGGCTCCTGCATCACATTCTGTATGTTTGTGAAATGTAATAAATAAATGGTTTTCAGAGGTTCTGAGAAAGGAGTCATGGTAACATCTGATGTAAATCTAGATGGTCACAACCATAGGCAGGTGAAAGCATGCAGTTGTGGTTGTCCTGTGTACAGCAGGAAGTCTTGTGGGAGAATGACCCTCTAGCCTGTAGGAGACACAGGTGGTATTCACTGGAATTGGAGGACTGGTTAGTGTCTAGATATAAAGCATACCACACATTTGGTGTCAAGAGGGTTTTGTGGGGTTTAGGGAGAAAAGTGCATACATGTTTCATGAGTTTTAGGAGAGCTAGAGAAGGTGTGTGATGCAGTGGGGATACTTGGCTACAGTCACTTGGCCCATATTCTCTCCGGTTTATGTTTTACCTGCAGTGAAAGTGAAAAATAAAATGATAATAGAGTTTCAGGATACTTCTTTTCAAGGGAAAAAGTATTGCTTCTGAACACAATATATGTGCACTTAACTATTTTGTGAAGGTTGTCTTTTATATTATGTTCCACCTATGCATCTTATATCTTCAGAAAAACATTCACATATTACTTGAGAATGTTTGTTATAGTAAAATATTAACTATTGAGTACATTGCTTTGCCAATAAAACAGCATAAATATCATGTGATTAAATTTGGTTTTCTTTTTTGTATGTACTCTACTATCCTCTCTTTTTTTTTGCATAGAGAAAGATAGTTTTGTGATATTGTTTCTGGAATCTTACAAATTCAACTGAATCTAATTGCTGCTGAGATATTTCTTCTGGGCTGACACTGGTTCCCAAAAACCCTAGAGTGGGACCAGTTCTTGATCAGCCTGAATCTCTGTGTGCTGTGTGTCTCTAAGTTGCACTCTGTAAGACCATCAAGGAAAAAAATGACATGGAGTGGGAGAGCAGTGTCACAATCCATACCCAGCTGGTCTGGATTATCTGCCCTCTGAGGTGTATCCGCTGCCTGCCCCTGTATCCCATTATAAATCATCTCCCTGATGAACATCGGCCCAGACTGGGCCCTGATTCATTGGCTGGTGTTGCTACCTGGCTGTAGGAGAAGCCTGTATCTCAATTCTGTAATAGTCATCACACTCGAAGAAGCCTTACATTTTTGAACCGTTACATAGTGTCCTCTGCTGAAGAAGAGGAAGTCTGGACTTGGTTTCCGGCAGCTAGCAGCTAGCCGCTCCCTCTCTGACATTTGCAAGGCTTGTCAGCTTGTTAATCTTTAAAGGGATTTGGACTTGAAATTTCTGGAGTGTGGAGTTTGAGGTGAGCCGGGTAGTGAAAAGTCTTCAATATGGTTGGGGGGAATAAAATAGATGCCCATGTTTTTTATGGCCATGATTCCCACTTGGCCCTAGGTTTCAACTCCTAAGTTTATGGGAAAGGAAAACCACAAGTTTTTGGCTAGTGTACACACTATAATAATAGCCTCTACCCTTTACTTGATGACATTCAAGTCTGGTTCCATAGTTCTGAAGCAGCAGAAGCGATCAATAAGTAGACTATAAATCACAGGTGGGTGAACATGCAGACATCCCAATTTCTGCTTGCTCGAGGCCAGTGTTAACAGACAAGTTGCCCAGAACCGTTTCCTCCTTCATTATTTCTCCACCAGCTGCCTCATTGCCAGTTATGATTTTGTGAAGAAGTAGAATTAGGAAGCAAGGAGATGAACAGCCCTTCGTGGGAAAGCTGCTTTCTGATAAACTTGCTTAACTTGCAAAAATCACATTTGGGATGAAAAACTAAACAGAAGAGAGGGATGAGGTCTCCCACAGGGGCATGTCTTTCCTCTCTGTCCTACAGTTAGTCTCAGACAAACATGGTTGAGATGCAATGCATCTGGTGACCATCCAGTGTGGGGACAATGGCTCTGATGTGTCTAATCCTGAGTGACAGAGGAGAAGAAATAGGGGGGAAATGCCTTGCAGGTGCCAGGCTCTCTGGGGTGAGCAGCAACTGCTCAGAGATCATCATTGAACTTTTCTCTGTTTTGTTTCTTTTTAATTAAAAATAAAAAGTTTCTCATACAATGTATTTTAATCATGTCTCCCCCAATTCACCCCAATGCTCCTCCCCATCCCCCTATTCATCTAACTTTATGTTCTTTTTTCTTTCTTTCAGAAAACAAACAAGAGAAAAAAAAAACCAAGAGAACAACAAGAAACGTACCAAAACCACAAAAACTAAAAATCAAGTCAAGTAAAAAGACCAATAAGAAAAAAACTGAAACAAAAGTCCACAAAATACCGTTGAGTTTGTTCATATTGGACAACTTGTGCAAAAACCTTTTAGCGGGGTATATGCCCTGAAGTGTAATTAATACACACAGTGAGACTCCATTGTAGAAACTAATTTTCCCTTTGCCAGAAGGGTTCAGTTGCAGATAGCTACTCTGTGAGGATTGGGATCCCATGTTCATTTTTTCCTTCTCAGTGCTAGGATCCTAGCTGGCTTAAACCTGTGTAGGCCTTGTGCACGTTGCCAGTCTCTGCAAGTTCAGATATGCATCAAACCTGTGTGTCTGGAAGACACTCTTCCCTTGAAGTCATCCATCATCTCTGGCTCTTCCCATTATTCTGCCTCTTTTTCCACATAGATACCTGAGCATTGCATAGAGAAGTTTGGTGAAAACAACCCATTTGACTGAGAGCTCTAAAATCTCCTTCTCTTTGCACATAGCCAAGCTGTGGATCTCTCTGTTTGTTCCTACTTACTGCAAGAAAAATCATCTTTGATGTGAGTTGAACAAGACACTGTTCTATTGGTATAGCAGAATTCCACCAAGAATCATGTTATAGCTATGTTCTGTTAGCAGGATAATAATAACGGTTTCCCTATACCTGTCTCAGGTTCTTGGCTACTTCAGTAGTGTCAGGTATTGGTCCTATATCCTCGAGTGGTTCTTAAATCCAATCAGAAAGTAGTTGGTTACTCCCATATTTATATCACAATTGCACCCATGTTTATTGTAAGCAAGTCACTGTTGTAGATCATTGGTTTTATGGCCAGGAGGCATTGATGATTGACTGTAGTAGCACGAATTTGGGTTGCAAGAAAAGAAGACTCAGAGCCAAATATTGGGGGAAGGCTGAAATATCAGAGAGAAAGCACCACAGTCAATTCTCACCAAGCTGTCTTGCAACTTCCTCAGCTTCACTCTTGGTCACTTCTGCTGGTTACTTCTGCCAGTTGCTTCTATTACTGCTGGGTTTCTACAGCCCTTATATACCCTATCCCATCCAAGTTAGGATTAAAGGCATGTAGCCTTGAACTCACAAAAACAGAAGAAGGGATTAAGGGTGTTGGTCCCTGTGCTGGGATTAAAGGTGTATGTGATTAACTCTCAGCTGTTTATCCTTGTATTTAAGGATAAAGGATTTCCTGAGCTGTCTGCCTAGAATTTGACTGTGTGCTGTCTCTGACATCCCAGAATTTATTAAATATCTAACATATATCCACAATTGACTTTCCCCTCTAGTAGCATGCATAGCATTTTCCATTACCATGAACACTAGTCAACAAGAGTGAAGCTGCTAATGAGGTATCATCTTGATTTCTCTGTGTTCCATTAAATAAGTAAGCGTTGTACTCAGCTGTGGAGACTTCCCATCAGGTTGTGAACAGCAACTAATAGTCTTGGCAATCATCTATAATGTTTGGGGGCTCCCAGGGGACCCTTTTGGCTATTGACTAATGAGATGTAACCCATCCTTTGCATTGGAGGTTTTACTTGATATCATAAGGTCATAAAATGTCTAGTTGGTACATTGACTCCCGCACCGATAGATGACTCTATTTAGAATCCTTTCGTACCTATCTATTTTAGGAAGCTTCTAAAGTAGTAGGTTTACATACAGTTTTTTGAATGACTTTTACTGTTAGTTGTTCCTTCTATATTGTTTCCTTGGCCCTTCTCTCCCACCCTCTTTCTTATTAATTCTCCCATTCTAATTCCACCTAAGCCACTTAAAAAAAAATTCTCTATTTCTCCTTTCCTAGGAGACTCTGTTCTCCTCCTTGTACCTTAGTAGACACCTAACCTCGGTGGTTATTTCAAATGTAGCAAACATTAAAAATTTAAAAGCTAACATCTACATAAAAGAGAAAACATACAATATTTGTCTTCTGAGGTCTAGGTTACTTCACTCAAGATGATCTTTCTGTTTTTCTTCTCAATTTGTCTATTTACTTTTGAATGTTATGATTTCGTTTTGACAGCCCAGTAATATTCCATTTAGTTTTACCAAATTTTCTTTATCATTCTTCCATTGGCAGGCATCTAGGCTGTTTCTAAATTCTGGCTATTATGAACAGAGCAGCAATGAACATGATTGAGCAAGTGTGTGTAGTCTGGAGAGTCCTTTGGGTATATGCTCAGGAGCAATATAGCTGGATCTTGAAGTAAATGGATTCCCTGCTTCCTGAGAAACACCACATTGATCTCTGCAGTAGTTGTGGTGGTTTGAGTAAGAGTTTGTGTATTTTAATGCTTACTCACCAGGAAATGACACTATTTGAAGAAGTTTAAGAAGCATGATCTTGTTGACAAAGTGTCGCTGGGGGTGGGTCTGCAAGCTGCCATGTTCTCTTCTATGATGATAATGGACTAAATCTGTGAAACAGTAAGCAAGATGCTAATGAAATAATTTCTCTTAGAGTAGTTGCCTTGGTCATAGTGTCTCTTCACAGCAATAGAGCAGTGGCTGTACAAGTTTACCATCCCATCAGCAATGAATGAATGAGCTACCATTTGTTTAATTGATCTTAACTACCCTGACTGGTCTAAGACAGACTCCAAAGCTACTTTCAATTTGCATTTCCCTGATGACTAAGGTTGTTGAATATTTTTATAAGGGATTCTCAGCAATTTGTGTTTCATCTTTTGAGAACTTTCTGCTTAGTTTAATACACCATTTTTAGTTATTTTGTTGTTGGTGATGAACATTTTTAAGTTCTTTGTATATTTTAGATATTAGTCCTCTATCAGATGTGTAATTGGTAAAACACTTTTCCCATTCTGTAGCCTGCCACTGTGCCTGAATGACTGTGTCATGAGGTCCCAATTAGAGATTGTTGTCTTTATTGTCTATGCTTTCAGTGTCTGTTTAGAAGTCCTTTCCTGTGACAATGAGGACAAGCCTATTCCCTGCTTCCTCATCTATCATATCCAGGGCATCTGGTCTTATGTTTAAAATATACTTTCTCAGAGTGTGCAGATGAAACCATACTTCATCTATTATTGTGTGGACATGTAGTAAATGGACAAGGATTTTTCATGAATGACTGGAGAGGAAAATAAATAGTATTTGTAATTTACATTTAAGCTAGAGCCACTGTGTATAGAAATTTTTAGACATTAGCTTTCCACATAGGAGCTGTGGATAAATGAATTAACTTCTTCAAAACTAAGAATTTGAGAGTAAGCTACGAAATGACACTTTGCAGGGTTTTGCCCATTTCTGCCTAGGACATTGACAGTCAGTACTGGATATGACAGGGAGTGTATTTCTAGCAGAAGCCTCTATGCATCTGTATACAGATGTTTCTACAACCTTGGAAATATATTATTCTATTGTTGTATAGAGCATTATAACATATGAGCAGATATTAGAAATATAAAGAGAACTGACTTTTCATTTTGTAGCTGTAACTAATATAAATTTTAGAAAATAGATAGTCTTCTGAATGCTGCCTTACACATATAAAAGCTGCCCACAAGTTAATTTAAAATTTAAATCACAGACAAGCACCAGCATCTGTAGAAAGGGTCAATCATTTCTAGAATGACCACTATTCTAGAAGAATAATCAAGAACACTGGTAACAGATCTCTACTCCTGAATGCTTCTGAAGAGCTAAAGTTTATCTGTCCTACAATTTTAGTGAGGTGCAAGCTGACTTAAAGTCATCTAGAATTTATTCTTTTAGTGTCTTTCAGATAACTCTAGGGGAGAGGCAGGGAGGCACAATGGAATACATGAAACACTTATAATCACACTTGTTTGGATATTGTAATCCTGTCACGTGTCTGGGGGAATTATCTTGCTTCTTTATATACAGAGTGCATTCTTTTCTAAATCAGAAAAATAATGTCTGTCCAGTCTACTTCCTATTACTACTAAATGAAAAAAAAATACAAATCTTATTACAATTAAATTTCTCAATCTGAATCTGTACTCACACCTCTTCTTTTAGTCATCATTGCATAAATCATTAAGAAAATAAGAAAGTAACTTACAAGGTTTTAAACACAACTGGTTTACATTTTGATGTCTGTAAGAGTTGGGTGGTCCAGGATAATGAGAGAATTCAGGCTTTCATCAAGTTCAAGGCATTTGAAAGTAGACAGAAAATCCACCTTCATACCATAAGATCCAAAGAGAAGAAAAATATAGCAAGGCAATCAAACTAGGTTCAAGTTACATGTGTCTCAGAGTAGAAAAAATGAGATAGGTAATGTGTGAGACATGGATTCCAAGTCTTGGACCACATTAGAATTTCCTTTGAGTTAAAGAGTCTTTGACATCATGATTATGGAAGAGCTTGAAGGAGTCACATGAAAATTGCTGACCAGAATCCCATCAACATCCTAACTGAAATGATTAGCATTATAACCTCAGACATTCTGAGAAAGCAACCCTGCATCACTCCATAATATAATAAAGTGTTTTTAATTGGCAGGAAGAATTGTCTAGACTATAATGGAATTCTGTATCTCATACCTCTCAGCATGTCTTGTTGAAACTCACATAAGTGACTCAGTTTGGTGTCTCCCTTGGAGAGAAGCACATATACCATAGGGAATCAGAATTTAACACTCAGATCTAGAAATAATACTTTCAGCATTTGATATTTATGGACTTGCTATATTGAAGAAAAATTAACATAATAGGGTGACCACCCAATAACTTTAAAATATAACTAAATACTTAATTTAGATTTATGTTTTTAAATTACACTTTCTATTAAACCATAATGGAAACTTTATGAATTTTCATAATTCATTATAGTCATAATTGTGTTTACTAGATTTACAAGGATGAGTTTGTTTGTAAACAAAGCATCTAACATACCTGATTTAGTCAGTCAGAATAGTTAAGGAATTATACTGTTTAAGTTTATAGTCTGGAGACCCAAATCAAAAGATTTTTAAGAATAAATGATGAGAATTGCTAAGGACAAGTAGAATAATTAGCTCATAAATAAAATCTGAACATCTAAAAAAAGAGAGGACCCCTAGAGATGATATGCCTATGCATGCAACACTACCTCCAATTAACTTTGAAAAGTTAAAGAGCTGTACTCAAGGAAATTATTTTGTCAGCTCAGGCCATTTATGAGAGTGAAATCTAGCCTCATGCTTATTTGACTGATTTTTCCATTGTTCTTCTTCTGTGAAAGAGTTTCTAATCTACTCACACTTCCAATTGTAAATGGGTTCGCTAGCTTTAACTAACTCCCTCAAATAAAGAACTCAGCCCTGTCTTCAGCTTTTTAGTCTTTGGCAATTTTATCACCCCAATTCTATTTGTGTTCAAAGCTTGTGCTAGGGTCTGGATACTCCCAAATTATGTGTTGGCAATGCAACAGTGCTGTGAGGTATGTCGACTTCATGAAGGAGGTAATGCCATTGGGAAAAAGTCTGGTGGAAGATGGAGGGGTTTGGTCTCTTGTCAGCTATTCTATCATTCTCTATGTGAGGTCACAGAATTCTATCCTCTGGAAAAAAAAATGGTGTGCAAGGAACCATCTTGGAAGTAGATAGTGCTTCCATCTGTATTTGCTCCTAAAAGCCTGAGACATGCATACTAAGCTCTCTCTCCAGTGCAGGAAACAAAGATCCAAGTCGTCAACTACCTTTATTAGCTCACAGTGCAAGGATGGAATCTTTTTATCTGCAAACAGGAGAAAAAGAAGAAAGCAGAAACGGTGACCATGTCCCTTCCACATTCTTCTAAGCAGTTTCACCTGTTGCTCTTCTGGGTGGCACCATCCTCAGCCTATAATGTGTAACTATATAGGGAAATATTACTAGACTGTCAAAAAAGAAATCATGAAATTCAAAAGTAAATGGATGAATTGAAAAGAAAAAAAAAAAAAAGATCATCCCGAGTGAAGTAAACAGGACTTCAGAAGGCAAATGATGTTAGAGCTCAATTTGTAATCTGCTTTTTCCTCTTCTTCCTCTTCTTCTTCTTTTCCTTCCTTTTCTATGTCTTCTTCTTCCTCCAGCCCCTCTCTCCTTTAAAGGTAGTACCTAGCTATAAAGCTCTGGCTATCTTTGTACTCAGTGTGTAGCCCAAGTTGTCCTCAAACCTATGATCACCTCCCTGTCTCAGCCTCCTAGGTTCTCTGATGGCAAGGGTGCACCATGACACCTGACTCATTTGGAATCTTTTGGCAGCTTCTTCACCTCAGTTTAGAAGTGAGAATATTTGATACACGTTCAATATATGTGCCTTCATTTGAGAAATCCAAGCCTTGGAGTCTTGCTTCAAGCAATTACTATGGAATGTTTTTTTTTTTTTTTTGTCCTGGTAGTACACCATGGGAAAATGTTTTCTGAATGACTTTAATTCATTAAGAATCATCTTAATTCATTAAGACATGTGCATGCTTATAGGCTCACGAGTGGATTGTCTGAGATGTGGGCTGATGCTCCATTTTTTTTCCTTCAAAGTGGAAGAAGATAAGTATCCTGCCTCCATTTATGCACAAACACTCAGGAAAAATCACAAAGACAGAAAAAGAAGATGAACAAAAAATCAGTCTGAGCAGGACCATGAGATGAGCTTTGGGAAGGTTTGATGTATGATTGTGGAAAACATATTACCCATAAAATAGACATGGTGTTGTTTGCTCTGGTTCATTTACAATCTACAAACTAATTCTCATTGTTGTTTTACAAATTTGTGCCCATGTCTTATTTGATATTTGTACATTTTATTTATGAATATAATAAGTTAAATTATACATAGAGTTTATACTAAACCATTATAAAGCCATCAATTTAAATCTTTTATCCTGCTGCATCTCACTGCAGAGATGTAACTACTTTAAACAGTTTCTGGCTTTATTACTTCTCATAGGAAGACCCTGGCTTGCCTCTTAGTAACTCCTGGGACCCCAGCTATGTCCCTGTCTTTTTTCCAGTTTGTCATCTTTAGTAAAATCTTTATCTCTTGGGCTTATATAATTAACCTTGAGGATACAGTGTTATTCTCAGCTCAGGCTTAAGTGTAAATATTTCTCCTGTTACCATCACACTGAGATGGCTTCAGCAACACACTGTGTAGACTATTTCTTAAATTAAAGTTAAATGCATTTCTTTTTTCCTATGACCTAACAATAACCATGATTTTTTAATGTCATCTTAAATTTTGTCTCAAATTCTAAATATTCAAACCTCAGATTTCCTATGCAGTTTTTCTGCTGACTTGCCAGAATTTTTCAGTGATTTCATTTGCTCTTATTTTTAGAAACATTGTGCTGCTACTGTATCCTGAAAGTCTCTCAGTTGTCCCATTGTGCCCTGTGTTCCTGCATGGAGTTACCCCCTTCCAGGGACATCCGTTGGTTCTTCTGACCCCTTGCTACAATTCAGACCAGATGCTTTCCTGGCTCTGGAGTCTATCACAGTTTTCTACATTCTTCAGTCTTCTCTTTGATCTTGCTTTAGTCTTGCTGGTGTAAATCCTCATATAACTTCCTCAGAATGGTACGCGAAAGACCAATTTTCTTAATCTCTGAATGTCTGCAAACCCTTACTCTTTGCTATCATAGACCAGTCATCAGATTCCTAGGAATGTCGTTTTTCATTTGGAATCCATGGACTAGCCCCAAACTTGAGTTTCCAGTGATACAGATGCTCCGAGATTCACCTTGGGGTCATGCCCCAACTAGTCCAACCTGGATAAAAATGTAGGCACTGTACCTAACTACCTGAGGACCATGGTTTACCAATTGTCAGCTGCAGGATACCAGCCACTCACCCCGACTGTATAGCTCTTAAGGGATCTTCAGCTTTCACCACAGCCAAGCATCAGGGGAGAGTCTTTAATACTTCATATATTCCTAGCCTACCAGACAATCCAAATGCAAATTCTAAAGTTCAATAACTGCTGAATGTGTGTTCCTTTGGAGTCATCATAAAGTGTAAAACATATACAACAAAACACTGTCAATCAAGACCATCTGGACTTGTGTTCTACATTCATCAACTCAATGACAGCATGTGACCTCACCTCTAAGGAGTACTCTACTTACAGTCAAGATGTCCTTAACACCCAAAGTGTTATTGGAAGTCCCAGAATTTTCCTCTGTCTGCTTATTAGCACTGAAGCTACCAAGTCAGATCATATCATTTCCCTTAGATGTTGGTACCTGCCTCCTGCCGACATGTTTCTCCTTTTCAGGAGTTTGACAAGACTTTAGTGATTGCTGGCTCTGCAGTAGACACCAGCAATCAGGATGACCACAGCACCTCCATTAAGCAGGATGACCAAAACATCTACCTTCAAGCAAAACGGCCCAGTACATGTCATCAAGCAAAAAGACCTCCACAACCACTCTCAGCAAGACTGTATCACCTACCCTCAAACAAGATTGACTGCAACACCTACCCTCATGTACAACAGCCACAGCATTATGCTCACACATAATAGCTATAGCATGTACCCTCAGAGGGTTTGCACCATAGTGAGATGTCAGCCTTCTGATGCTATACCAAATGCTTGAAATTGTTTACTCACGAAGAAGGAAGGTTTCTTTGGACTTGTAATCCTGAGTCTTCCTAACTTTTCTGCTTAGTGCTTGGCTGAGGTACAAACCTGTCAACTATCTTCTGCCTGCTCCCTGCCTGCAAAGCCTGCTCCCTCCTTCGTCTTCTATAGTTTCCAGTGGGTTGTTGCCCCTCACACGTGTTCAGGTGTTTAAAGCACTTTTTGATAGTCGAGCAAAGCCAGAGTTCATTCAACTTGCTCTGGGATTAGTAGAAGCTCCTAATGTTTTACATTCTAAATCATTATTTTATTCACACTTACATAGTAATCAATGTGAACAGAGTAGGGCTGGGTATTATTAAGACTCTATGGAGCCTATCTGGGCATTCTGATCTTTAATTTTCATCACATTTTTTTGTGGGGATGCCAAAATCCTTAACTTTTTGCCTCCTCTTCCTCCCTCCCTTCCTTCCTTCCTTCCTTCCTTTCTTTCTTTCTTTTTTGTGTCTTTAGAAAGTTCTTTCTCTTCTTTGGTTTTGATCATCTTTCCACTCAAAGATGTCCACTTGCTTGACTCAGGCTCACCCAGGAGAAGGAAGACCAAGGTGAGCTGAGCGGAGTGGACCTGGGAGAGAGCTTAGGTCAGCAAGTTGACCCAGTGAGCATTCCTCCGTGTGGCTGTCTGTGAAATCTACCCCTCACAAGTACACAGTTGCTGTTGCCTCCTCAGCTGCCTGCTTTCCCTCCCTACACCACATCGCCCTGGAGCTTGCCTTGAGTTCTCTTATGCAAATGGGAATTACTAGGAAGAAACAGATTGGCCAGTTAGGACTGTAGTGATGGGGAGAGGTTGGAATGTTGCAAGTCCAGAGGCTGACTACCTAGTATTAGCCCATGGAAGAGCCATTCGTTGTTCACCTCTCTGTTAGAAATTAACATCCCATGACTAATGGATAAAAACATTTGGAATCTATTAACTTAGCAGGCCCACTGGCTTCCAACAACTCCAAACCTAAGAATGTGATCCGAGAGCATCCAAGGCTTAGAGATATGCTTCTCCACCCTCCTGTAGCTACCTTTCTCATGTACTAGCCAGTGTATTTTAAACTTACTTTGATTTATGACTGTCTTTGTTCTGTAAAACTACAAAAATTCATACTGCTGCTTCCACATTGGAAGATGGAGACTGAGGTTACCTAAAATCTGCATTCTTGGGCCATGGCCACTCAAAACATTTCCAGAAAAAAACTATTCCATATTCTCTTTTGAGAGCTGTGTTTATATATATATATATTAATTATATATTGAATATATTAAAAATATATATTAATATATATCAATGCCTGTCACATGCAACTTCACCACAGACCTAAAACTATTGAAATTTCCAAAACTATGACCCACACTAAAACCCTCTTGAGAAGTTAACAGCCTCCAGCATTTGCTATAGTAATAATCAGTAATGCTAGAGTGATTCAGTGGTAAGCTGACCAGTTCAACTTACTAAGCTGTGAGATCAATGAAGGTAAATGTTACTGTCATTTTTTCTTGATGGCTCTTGATGCACAAGTAACTACCCAGTAAAGACTCACTAATGGCTGAGAGGAAGAAACACCCGTAAGAGGGTGGAGGTTCCCTTTATCTGCACTTCTCCTCCTTGGGCTATTATTGAGGACTATCTGGCATCATTTTAAGGCTGTTCCCTGGCTGAGTGACTGGTTTTCATTAGTCTTTCATGAAGGCTAAAAAAGGAAAGCAGGCTATTGGCTGACTTTTCTAAATATGTCATTAGCAATGATCTCTTTTTAATGATTGCCACCTCCTTGCTACTTGGAACTCAGAGTGGGCACGTCTTACATCTACAGCCTCATGGCTCTAGCTTAAGCCAGTTGCTTTCAAATCTGGAAAAAAATAACAGGAAGCCAACAGATGGAATAAGAGCTCTACAAATCTCCTTGTGATTATGTTGGGTGTCTGTTTTAAGGGAAGATGGTAAAAGCAGGGAACTGTTTGATGTGTTTGTAACTGATATTCACAGAGCAGACAGAATTTGAGAGTCCAATAACACATTGGCCCTTTACTGGGAAAATTCTAAGGGCCCCTTCCTTCCCAGGCACATTTGCAATCCAGCTGAATGGACTGTTTAGGGCTTCCTTCTGATCAGACCTAGACACCTCAGCCAAAGAAAATGTGTTTTGGAAATGGCTGTATACCAGGATAAATACAGGTTGATTTGATTCAAAGATAAAAATGTTGCCCTGTGAGTTTTTTTCTTCCCAATTTATTTAAGTAAGATGGTGATTTTTTTTTTTTTAATCAGACAGAGCAGACATTAGCAGCATGATTAAACTCGGGTCCCAGAAGTTGTACACTCATGAAGGCCGTGTCTCTCCCTCCCATTTCCTTACACATCCCTTTGTGGCAGAGTCTAGAGCAGTTCAGAAAGCATTAGGCACTGCAGTGGTAAAGAGGTTATGTGCAGTGGGCCCTTCTCCCAGGGAAGAGAAACAGAAGTGGACTGAAAAAGTTGCAGAAGCAGTGACCCTAAGCCCAGAGGACAGATGAGCATCTGCAGCATCTCATGTGAGTGGTTTTTTTTTTTTTTTTCAGTTTAATGTGAACAGTAGACAGGCATTCAGCATCTGGTAGATTCTTCTTGTCACAGAAAATCCCAAACTCCTTCAGAAGACCTTTGGTAATTCTCCCATATACCACGGGCACCTCCCTGCTCTCCTCTCTTGCTGGAAGGAGAATGAAGGGAACTCTAGCATATTCATAACACTGGTAAAATTTAGAAGCAGGTGGAGGCACCTCTCCAGTCATGAGGAGGGAACTTTGACCCATCTCTACCTTAGACGGAATGAGGTACATACCACATGTACAATTGTTCCCTCTTGCCCATAGAGAATATGTTCTAAGATACTGAGAACCAGAGCTGAAATACACTGTGTCTCTGCACACACATCCTCAAGCCAAATGCCTTTCCCCTTCTCATCAGCATGGTGGCCATGACTTTCATTGTTTTGATTTCAACAGTGAAAACAATGCATATGTCTTCCCTCTCTTCACAAGTTCATGTGTAGGTTTATTCCTGCTGAGGACTTCAGCATCCTCAGCCTGTCACTTATTTTTCTTCTCTTCAATCTAGAAATTGTACTTTATTGGTTTTCTTTGTCATTTCCCAGTTGCATCCTGAGGTCATTATTAACTAGAAGGTCCACCTGACACAAGCATCACTATCCCATGGCAATGCATCTGATTTTCAACACGGCTAGTGAGTGATTCACAGGCAATGTGCACATTCACTGGGAATCCACTGGACAAAGGGACAGGCCACATTCCAGGTAGGACAGAGATAAACTGAATAAGGTTTTATGTATAAATGAAAACATAAGCTATTATTTCTGTGATATTACATTTAATATGTTTGCTTGACTGCAGACGACTGAAGTACCAAAGACAAAACCACAGACAGCAGGGGCTACTGTGTGTCTGATAAGACACAGCATTGCCTGGCATCCTTTTACCCCAGGCATCCTCCCAGCACTTTATAAAGAACATCTCATTTACTCCACAGCACAACTCCATGCTTTGACTAGTATGAACTTTTCCTATTTTACTGCTAAAGCTCCCCATGACCACAGGCCATTCTCTGGCAGATGACATAATTAGGAGTCTTGCTGAGCACTGGAATCTCTCTACTCCAAATACCATCTGAATGTTTGTGCCTTCTCCTCCCCACAGTTTCCTGTGTGGGGTTGGCAGTCATCATCTACATTTTGTAACTAAGAAACCAGTTGTCAACAAAAGTAAATACACAGACAAATAAATTGCAGGCTAAGCCTTAATAGACTGATGTCTAATTGAACATGGAATATGAAGGGCTGGCAATAGTCAAAAATGATCCTTGAGTGTCAGTTAGTCATATTTCTTTGAAATACACTGAAGAAAGTATTAAAAGAAATAGCCAGTTCTGTTTTAAACACATAGAGCTTGAAGAAACATGGAAGATCTGTGTTAGAAGGACCTGATGATGTCTTTATGCAAAGTTACATTTCCACACCATCTCCAAGACTGCATTTGGTCAGGAATCAGGAAGAAAGAAACAGAGAAGAGACTGACTTAGGGCTCATTTGGGGCAGTTTAGTATTTACCGATCTAGTCATCACTACCCTTCTTCATGTTTTAGGAAGAGAAACTACAAAATAAAGTCGATGTTGCTTTTCCAAAGTGATGGTAAATCCTTCCTACAGGTATGGATGTAGAGAGATGAAAATAAATAAAAGTATAAACAGTGATGAAACACACAGACACAGAGTGTACTAGATGGAAAGGCTAAAAGGAAGGTTTCCTTGAGGAATGAATTCAAAATCCAAAAAGTGTAGCCTTTTGCACCAAGCCACATATACATCTCTAAGAGCAGATGCTGACTCAGAACTCACTCTGAGAAGGCAGTGTGCAGCACACCACTGTTCTTTTTCAGTCTGTGGACCACTCCCCTGAGCATCTCCCCTCATATGATTTCAGTGGTTTAGATCAATCTTCTCTTATCGGTTGTTTTAAAAATAACTTGTGAACAAAATTTGTGCCTGGGATTCCTTCCATGCAGTTTCTGCAGTGGTAAAATGATCATAGAAACACAATCACTCCTTGGGATGATGTTTTGTTAGAATTCTGGCACAAAAATAAGCAAGTAATAAATAAAACAATATTGTATCCAGGCATAGCCAATCTCATATCACTTGGTTCTGTTTAGATGAAAATATTGAGACTTATAAAATCTGATTGAGACTGTAGGTATACTAGTAAAATGCCTAGCAATTAAAGAGGAGGGATTATTTGGGTTTGAGTGACATGGTAGTTAAAGGGTGTGGGAAAGATATGTTGAAGACTTGATTTGCTATATGGGAAGCTAAGGAAGCCTTCAACTTCAGTGTATATGTAAAGGGCAAATGAGGTTGTAAGTGAATGTGTACTGTTGACATGAGCACAGCCATGTCAAGGACTGATGCCACAGGCCCATGGAAAAATAGCAAAGCATTCCTGTATTCCAATTACTAGTGTTGACACTTGATTGACCAATGCGTACAAAAACCAGCAACTGCAGTTCCCTACTCCTAGGTGTTTCCAACCTAAGACTGCTGGCCTACAGAGACCTACCGAGACTAGCTCACCCCTGCCACTGTTCTGTTCACAATAAACATGCTGAGCATCTGAGGTTTTGCTGAAATTGGTAGTTGGTGTCACTCTACTGGGCTTCACACAGCACAGCCCACCTGACCCCAGATTTTCTGGAATTGTGTCTGAATGTTTGTTTTTCTACAGTTCCTCACCACCAAAGTCAGGTTTCCAGACCCAAGTCTCATGGCATGAGGTAATGTTGACTGTTACATCATTTTTGATATGCTAAAAGCCATTGAATTATATGCTTTGATGACTGAAATGTATGTATGAGAATTGTAACTCAACAAAGTTGTCACACACACACAAATGCAGCTACATGGTTTGTTCCTTGGATAAAAGGATATTTAAGTTCATAGTTTCAAGAATACCAAGTTGGAAGGATTCATGAAGAACTTTGGCTGCAAAGAGGGACTGTATTTTGTGGAACACTATCAAGCAGGCTCAATAGGAACAGAATCACTTGAGTGATGAGCAGCGAGGAATTACGTGAATGATGAACAGCGGTACTTGCGGCTCTTGGTACCACAGCAGCCACAGCAGCATTTGGCTTCCTCTGTGTTGATTATTACTTCTTGCATTCAAGATCAGTCATACGAGAGGCAAGCACATGCTGGGCCATTCAGAGCCTCTTGAGACATTTGCTTTATATCCAGACAGAAGCCAAGAAGAACAGGCACTCGGACTCTGGCATGTAGGTCTCCAGTCCAGTGGCCAGAGCTTTTTTTCTTTCAAAGATTAATGAAGTGTGGAGATATCAGCTCTGTCTGTTCAATTGGCTACAAAATCAGCTGGCAGAAGCCTGCCAGTTTAATATAACTCCATTTCTACTCAAGAACAATAACAACTGGAAAGAGTCAAGATACTGGGTCCAAGAGGTTTTTTTTTTCCTTATGAAGATCAGCTTAACAACCCCTCTAGAACATTCCATAAGCAATATTACAAGCTCTCTTTTTATACTTTAACCATGTCAAAGACAAGGGGGGTGCATTGCAATCATGAGTCAAATTTCAAAGTCAATAAGTTGAACCTCTGCTAGGCCCTGGATATTTTCTAAATTAATTGACCATCAAATTCTTACCCTCTACATCTGCATTACATTAGAGATCATGAAACTATTTGGGGATTTTTTGCTACTTACAGCTAAGATTGCATGGGCATAATTCTTTGAGAGGGCCTGTTCCTTTTCAAAAATTATTTTGAATTCCTGGAAAGAAACAGGATTATGTGCTGTGTTTGTGCAGGGCTATTCCATTTTAAAGAGCTCAAAGGACTTAGTACCATCTTGTATCTCTCCATTAGGGGAAAAGGAAACTGGAAACTCAGAAGCCAATGCACATGAGGGCTTGGATTTCATGGAATGTCCTTTGGCGTGTGCTGGCAAAGCCATTTGATAAGCTGATTTTTTTTTTTGAAGAGTCGTACATTCTTTCAGTCCATTTTTATTTATTCAACTACTTATTCAAAAAATTCTTATAGATACTGGAGGTAGAAGAGTAGAGGAAAGTGAATGTACTAGGCTGGGAAAGAGTCTGTCTATTACAAGAATACATCAGATAGCCACAAGAGAAATAAATCCCATGCTGTGCCCACAGTGAATGAAGTGTTGGCTTCACATTGGAGAGACCAAATGGCCTGCTAAAGATGGTTGAACTAAAAGTAGAAGAAAGACAGAAAGAGCTAGAGAGGAAACATTGGAGAAATGTACTCCTTGCAAGGAGAAGAGCTAATGCCAAGGCCCTGGGCCATAGAAGTGTTCATTTTAGATAGAAGATCATCAAGGCCAAAGTCAGTGCTAGGAAAACTGATGAATCAGGTCTTAGTATATATCAGGCACTGCGCTGTCAGCTAGTTAGAAGCTCATGCTCACTGACCAGTCCCAAGAGGTCCATAGTCCAAAAACTAAATTGACCACATGCTTTAGAACACTCTGTGTTTATGAAATAAGCAATGTTATTACCACGTATTAGAAGTAACAACAGAGATGGGCAGAGGGTATATTTGCTGCTTACTATACACAACTAAAAATGTAACACAGGCAGACAGACTCTCTAGACACATTAATCCTGACCCTAGATCCAAAAAACCAAAACGCAGGGACAAGATGAGTCAGAGGTGCCTTAGAAAACAGCATATACATTGCTGGCTCCAGAATGTTCATAGATCTGTGCAGAGCCTCAGCTTAGGGCTAAGGGCTGAAGGATGGCTTGCTAGAGAGTGAGTAGGTGGGAAGAGGGGAGGGGCAGCCAGAGTCCCTGGAGGGTCACCATCCTTCTGAGGAGTCAAGCAATCAATTGAAATGGCTAGTGCTGTGGGACAGGAAGTAGCTGAAGTGTCTTCAGAGCTGAAGTTGAACCAGGATAATAAAGTTCAAAGTCGTCAGACCCAACCTTACAGGCTAAATCTGACCCTTGCCCCCATCACCGAAAGTATCAAGATGGTTATCAATGTTAAAGGCACAATCAATGTCATCTCTATTTTTAGAGTTTAGATGCAGATCAAGGAAAATCAATGGGAGAAAACTATGGAATGCTATGATTGTGGCTGTTATTGCTCTCATATATCACGATTTTAAACAGGCAGAAGACCCTCATAACACCCAAGGTTCTCACAGTCAACTTTGGGAAACTGCTGGCTGCCTGCTAACTTGGTCAGGAACCATTCTAAGGTAAAAAAAAAAAAAAAAAAAAACCTCTCTGTGGAATAAGCCAGATGTCACCTCTTTTACACTCTATCTTCTTGAGTTCAAGGGTCTATGGGTTGAATTCTTGGCTTCCTCCTCTTTCTAAAGATAATGCTCAATTTAACTTCAGACCAGTGTGTGAAAAAAGCACAGAGCCAAAAGGTCAAGGAAGGAAATGTCAAGTGGGAGACACCCTGGAAAGTTCTGGGTAGTTTTCTCTCTGTGTTGGGATGTGAGCCTGTGGCAATTTTCCCTTCTTTCTTCATTATTCTGTGGTTTGGTCCCAAAATCACGCTTTTAAGATGTAGACTAAGCCAGCAAGCCCAGTTCCCACAATGGCTTCCTCTGTGAGAGCTGCCTTAACTCATGGCCAATTGCTGAGGACATGCAAGGGCTCCTGGGAAACTTGAAGAATCTTGAAACCTGTTATCACCACTTAAAATAAAAAGAAAAAAAATCCCTGAGAAAAACTTAACAGAACCAACAGAGAGTCATCTTGTTGCTCATATTTCTTCATTTTTAAAAGAAAAACAGTTTTTGTTCTAATTCTAGAAGTGAAATTTCTTTATTGAAACTTTGGAAAATACAGAAAAATTTTTAAAAATATGATTAAAAATCAACCACTGCTGCCATGGGAGTCTAAATGTCTCCTGCTCCTCAGCTAGTCAAACTCTTTGGAGGGCTGTGGGATCTTAGAGTGACAGGGACACCCTAGAGCAAGCTCTTCAGTAGAGCTGAACCTTTGAATGTCACAGCCCAGCTCCTAATTCTACTCCATTCTTTCTGATTCTTGATCTCTAAATGTGTAAGAACACTCCTGACTCAGCCACATGCTCCAACTGATGGGGCTGACAATGCCATGGCTTCTCTGCCATTGTGGACTCAATTGTTCTTCAAGTCATGAGCAAAAATAAACCATTCCTTCCTTGTTTTATTTCTATTGGTATTTTGGTCACAGTGACACAAAAGTACCTAATATATCCATGATTCTATGATAATATTTACAATTTGGGGTACATCTCTCTGGTTGATTGTATTTAACTATAAGACATTCATTTTCTTTTTAATAAAAATTTCATTAAAAGCATATGTGCATAGAAGTATGCATTAAATTTGTCTATACAGGAGAATAGAGAAATGGCTTGTCAATTAAAAACATTGGCTGTTTTTTGTTTTCTTTTTTTTTTTCCCAGCACCCAGGTGGTGGCTCACAATCATCTGTAACTCCAGTCTTGGCAGATCTGATACCCAAGGAGGCTTCTGACCTCCTTTGGCACTGCATTCACATGGGGCTCAAGCATATGCACAGTTTAAAAACCCACACCCGTAGTAAAATGAAAATAATTATTTACAAAAATATGTCATTATAAAAACATTTACAAAAGAGTGTAGTGTTGTAAATGGTTCTGGGCTGGACTTTCCGGTCTATTCTCAAGGTTCGGACCCACAGTCCCCCCAGATACACATGCAGTCCTACAGAATCACACAGATGCTTGTCTTATTTTTACAATGATTGACCTAGGGCCCAGGCATATAATTTGCTAACTCTTTCATCTGAACTCAACCCATCTTGCTCAGCCATGCAGCTCGGTACCTTTTCTCAGAGCAGCATTTCAACTTCTTCTCTCTGTGTCTGTTGCCTTCTCCTCATCCTGTCTGTGGCTCTCTCTGGCATAAGTCTTTGGCATCTGTGTCTGGTGTCTGTCTCTGCTCTGAGATATACATGAGTTTTCTTAGCCTTGTAGCCCCACCCACACTTCCTGTTTGCCTTTGGCCAATCAGATGTTTATTAAACCCATACACAGGACAAATATTTACATTACCAGCATAATCCTACTACAATGTAGAGCACTTTCCATGCACACTATCCATTCCATGCTTTCATTATGTATGTTTTCTTCATTATTTATAAGGATTCTTTCTGTAAAATTATGATTCTCCTCAAGTTTTAAGTCAGATGTCAGTTTCTCTGGTAACTACAGACCATTTATATTTAAGATGGCTAATTTAGTTTTTATATGGAATTTGAAATCCTAGGAATTTGAGAACAGATATTTTTTGTTTTCTTTTCTGTGAAAACCTAACAGAGTCAACTGGAGCCTTTTCTAAAATGTTCTCACTGATCTATTTATCTAGGTATGGCTTAGACGCTCATTACTATTCTGTACTCTAAAAATGTTGCTGTTTTTCAGAGTTCATTCTCATCAAGAACCAGCATCTAAACCTTTTGTTCAAAGTGCAGAAGACTGGGACTCAGTTCTTCTCTACTGGGTCTTGATTCTAGGAGGTGAGCTAAAAAACAAACAAACAAAAAACCCACAAAACTTATTCCTTTGAAGAGTCTTGTGCATACTGACATTTTGGAATTGCTACTGTGGTAGACTAAACATTAATGGAGGAGAGGGCAATATGGGCTCTCCACACAGCTCTGAATCCAGCCAGATATAAGTCCTCCAGAGAAGTCCTCTTAATTCATCAGTTCAATTCTCTCTTGAGCTAAAAATATTTTAGGATGTCTTTTGGAAAAATTGCTTTTTCTAAGCTATGAGCCATTGGTTGTCCTGGGATTAATAGGCACTTTGTAGAGAAGAGAGGCTTCAGAGAGGAACTAAAAGAAAAGGCAGAACTGATTTGAATGTAGCAGCAGCCAGTAGGGAACATAGCTACCTGAAGGGACAATGGAATGGCTTCTGAATCAGGGATTTCTGTTTCTTCTTAGACAGCAGATAATGGCCAATCTGGAGAAGTCTACAAAGACTATCAAAGATTAAGCTGATAAAAAAAGTCTGAGCTTTCATCAGAGGAAAAAGCCAGTGGCCACTGACAACTGGAAAGCATGGAATGAGGCGATACAGTGGTTTCTTTCTAACGTAAAAGGCTTGGAGCAAGAAGACAAGCTCTGAGTCTGTATTGAAACTTTGGAAGAAAAGAGATTAACCACAAGTTAAGATAAAAGTAGATTTTTAGAAGATGTAGTAAGGACTAGAAAAGGAAAAAAAACACTTCAGATTTCAACTCTGACAGGAAAAATGCTTAAAAGATGTCAATCTTATTTTTATAATAATATAAAGCTATAAACTGCAAAATTTTTAACAACTTCCATGGGTTTTTCCAAGGGGTGAGATCATAGAAAAATTCCCCAAATCTATAAAAATGAGCACAACTCCAGTCACAGAAGATCTGCTTACTGTAGCAGAAGATACATACACTAAATATCACAAGATTTACCATATAATGTAAATCTGAGGAAATGTTGAAAGCCAAAGGTGCAAGAATCTAGGAGCCACAGCTCATGGATATAGGAATGATACATACTTAGGGAAAACCACCAGGTTCTAAAGGGAATCTTAAGTGAGCTCCTGATAAAACAGATCAATATGTTCTCTGCTGTGGGAGCTCACAATGCAGGGAAAGACCTCACCACAGCTGCAGAGAGCCTGGGAGGATGATGTTTCTTCTACTAATGTAACTCCTAGATTTTCTGGGTATATCTATGGAGTGAATAGGGAAGGAGCTAACTCAGGAGTGAAGGCCCCAGACCCACTAAAATAGAATGGGAGTAAGACTGTAGCATGCTTTTCTTCCACATGCCATACCCAAGCTGTGATAGGTTGATGTCACTGAAAGAGAAGTATCATAGCTGACAGAGAAGACAGACATGGACAAAAATCAATCTTTAAAACTTAAAACTGAAATTCATCGGAGTTCCCATTGCCTTCTATATCCTGTCTACTTTCAAACAGAAATCACAGTGAATTATAACAGTAAAGAAAATGACAGTTCAAAGTTCCAGATATTTGGATCCCACGAAGGCACAGAAACAGACTAAAAATTATCACATTTTAAATATCAATGATTAATATGTAAAGAGATGTAACTGGATAAAACAACCAAAATTAAGCAACTCTAGGAGAAGTGAAAATGAGAGGCTAAAAATAAAACACTGAAATTAAAATCATCATTTTTTAATTATAAGTTGACACAAAATATTATTATTTACAGCAGTCATAAGAATAAAGCTTTTGGAACTTTAACATATGAAGCAATACATGCTGTGGTTAGACTGTCATAAGGACAGAAGGAGGACTTGAAAATGTTCTATGGCAAGATGCCTATGCTATGTGAAGTGCTATAATTTTATATCAGTTAACTTGGGTTAATTATAAGTGTGTATTATAAACTCTAGGGAATGGCTAATTTTTTAAAGTACAGTTTATTTGCTAAGAAAATAGACAAATATTTAAATAAAACTAGAGAATGCAGAAGGGGAAGAAAGAAGCAACCAACACAAAAATAGATATTTTTAAGTGTGCTATATATTTATCTAACATCAATAGTCACATTGAATGTGGAAGGTCTGACGATTTAAATGGTGGAGTCAGTCAAAAGATTAAAAATGGGACCCAGTTATAAGCTGTTTATACAACAGACACAGTATTAGTTGGGATTCTCTAGAGGAGCAGAAATTATAGAATGAATCTCTTTGTCTCCCATCTCTTTCCCTGCCCCTAATATATTTGACATATAGGCTATGGTCCAGATAATCCAACAATAGCAGGCTATGAATAGAAACTCCAAGAGTCTAACAGATATTCAATCCACAAGGCTCAATGTCTCATCTGGTCTTCAGTAGATGCTAGCATCCCAAAGAAGCATGCTCCAATGCCAGTGAAGGAATGAACTTGCTAGCAAGGTGAGAGCAAGCAGGCAAGGAGCAAAAGCTCTCTTCTTTCATAGCCTCTTGTCAGCTTCCAGTATGTGTCTTTCTTTCAAATCTCAAATTAAAGGTATGTGTTTTAGTGGACTAAGATCTGGATTAGAAGTCATTTTTTCTGCTTCAAATTATGCAAAACAAAACAAAACAAAACCCTTCACTGGTGTGCTCTCTGTTTCTGAATTTCATTGAATTCCAGATGCCATAATGTTGACAACAAAGACTAGCCATCACACCCACTTTAAAAGTAAAAACACAGGGCTGGAGAGATGGCTCAGGTGTTAAGAGTGCTGGCTGTTCTTTCCAAGGACCCAGGTTCAATTCCCAGCACCCCCGTGGCAGCTCACAGCTGTCTGTAACTTTTAAGGGAACTGTACCTTCACACAAATATATATGCAGGCAAAAACCAATGTACATCAAATAAAAAAATTTTTTTAAAAAAAATTAAAAACACAAAGTAAAAGAAAAAAATTGGGGGGGGGGTACTTCAGTGTTAGAATGTTTACCTAGTATGTGCAAGATCCTGAATCACAAATTATTAGCTAGTTAGTTAATTAAAGAGCTGGAAACAGATGTGCCATATAGAATAAAGTTGAAGTGATTGTGTTCATCTAAATCAAGTAGATTTCAGAGTAAGAAAAATGATTAACGGAAGGAAGGTAATTTTATCGTGATAAAAGAGCCAGTTCTCCAGAACCACAGACAAATCTTAAACCAATATGTACCTCATAACAATACCAACATATTTAAGCAAAACCTACATTGATAAATAGAAAAATCACTGCTATTGTTAGAAACATCGGCATTCAGACAGGCAGAAAACCAGTGAGTAGAGACTTAATGCAAAAGCAGTATAAATAAAACTGTTGCAACTAAAATTTATTGAATATGTTTTTTACAAAATCACACTAAACAGTCTGTCTCTTGCTCACATGAAACATACATAAGATAAATCAAATTCTAGGCCCCAAATATACTTCAACAAATTTAAAAGGATAAAAAAAATATCACATAAACTATGCCTTTAATCCACAATGGATAAAACAAGTGAAAACCCTCAACACACACACATGCATTCATGTACACATATATACTCCAACAAATGCACACACAGACATGTATAAAAATAAAGATAAAAAAAGAATTACAGTAAATGATTCTCCTGGATTTAAGGAATGCCCTGACCTATGGAGTAAAGGAGAAGAAAGAGCTAAGGGTGGTACTTTGGTTGATTGATGAGTGAGTTTCAGTGATGAGAGGGTTTTTGAAGAGCACTGAATCTCAGGAGAATGATAGTAAGCACTGTGGCACCATCAGCCAAGGGGTAAATGAGAAAGGAAGAAATTGAACTGACCAGAGTCAGGATCCTAGAAACCCAACCACAGGGATGTTCTCGAAGGAGGAAATGACAATTTCCAAAATGAAAATGGCTGCTGTTGTACCTTTGTTCCAGCAAAGGGTTTTCCTTGACATACAAACACTTCTGGAAAAGAAACAATGTGCTTCCTTCCAGGAAGGTCTGTAGGGATTCCCCTGCTCCCAGAGAGAGGGCTAACCCTTCTATCCTTGAAATGGAGAAACTCTGCAGTAGTCATTGGACCCTTTGAAATCAGGGTTAGGAAACAACTGCTTTCTCCATCTAAGGCATCTCTGCCCTAGGAATGCAGTAGGTGCTGATGCATTCAAAATGTGAAAGGCGCCACACAAGGGTAAAGAAGTACCTCACCACAGTTCTGGCTAAACAGAGGGACTGTGAGAGTGAGGTCCAGGCCTCAGAATTGTGTCAGAAAGCTGGCAGTCTTCCATCATGCTTGGGACAAGCTGCGCAGGGTGATAGAGTACATGATACAGGAGGGTAATGTTGGGGAAAGGGAAAACATTAATTGTAAGAGTCATAAACCTCTTGACATGGATACAAGTGCATGTTCCAGACCCCAATTTCAAGTGTTTTAATTATTACATTGTTAATTTTAAAAATTAAAAAAAAAATCCTGGGTTTGGTGATTTGAATCTGTAACCCCAGTACTCAGGAGTCTGATGTGGAAGGATCTTGAGTTCAAAGCCAATTTAGCCTATGTAGTGGGAACCTGTTTATGAAACAAAAAAGAAAATAAGAAATAAAGATAAAACCAATAAATTATTTTTAGTAAATTAATAAAGTTACATGCTATCAAGTAGTGGAGCTCACTAAGATTCTCTCTGTGTGGCGAAATGTGATGATGTATAGCTATAGCAGCAGCTCCTCAGAAGGATAAGGGAGAAGGACTCTTAAGGTCAGGTGTTCTAGACCACCCTCGGCAACCTCTGGAGACCCTATGATCCTGTGAAGAAGAGATGGGGAACATTTCGTCTCCATCAGCAAGCTGGAAATTATACTATTCCTGATCACTCATGAGCAGCTGTATCTGATTTCCTCTTGAATTCCTATTCTAGAAGTCAGCAGATAAGCTTTACCTGAGGTAGCTAGCATATAAACTAAAGAGATGGTTCCAAGTCCATAATACAGAAAGCCTGCTAATCTGGTCTCTGTTGGAGATAGCAGCTGGCAATACATCATGGCAGGGACATCTGTACATGCAAAATGGCCACAGCCAAATCTACAGCAGAGAGAAAAAGAAGGGAGGGACCTTGTTGGCTTGTTGTGCAATGATGTTTAGTGAGAACTCAGGAAACTGCATGGGAACTACACCCCCTCCTAAAGACCCAGGAACCACTCATCTGCATCTAAAAATTCCTTTATCTTCCAGTAGCATCATTCTGGGACCACGTCACTAATACATGAGCCTTTGGGGGAGGGCAGTTAATATCCAAACTATATTAACCATATGAACAATCAGTACTGCACTAATTATTGCATTAATTTTAAGTATAATGAGTATTTACCTAAAGTTAAGGCACAAATTTGAGTGTGTGGGGTATCTTAGAAACAGAAAGAATAATAATAAGAATTATAAATAACAAACTTTCTGGAAAAAAATCAGTATTTTTAGTGAGAAATACAAAGAAAGAAGTCAACTTATAATCAAATGTTGAGAAAGTCAGGATCAGACAGCTAAAACATCAAGAGAGCTGAAAACGGGCTTTATTATAAGGTCAAGCATGTTCACTGACCACAAAGGAACTAGAAGTGGCTAGAAGGACATCAACTATTAGCCATTCTGATGTGAGAATTATCAGAGTCATCATTGGCTTGGGTCCTAGAATCAGAGAGTCTGAATTGTTGTGGGGTACATGGAGAGATGGCAAGGCAAAAAAGGAAAGTTGGTGGGACCACAAACTGTCTGCTTTGGTGTATGGGCAGCAACAGGAAGAAATTGTGGCAGTGAAGTGAAGTAATGGTCTTTTGCATTGCAGCTGAACCCATGAAGAAAGAATAGAGCTGTAAGACTACTGAGTTTAGACTATAAAGCAAAGTCCCAGATGCTGAGGGTGAGGGCAGCTTAATACCAGCTGAAGGTAAGAGGTTCTCAAAGAGACAGAGCAGCACCAGGCTGGAGAAGGAGCTAGAATAGAGATGCTTGCTATTAGCAGATGAACTTTGTCAGGTTTCCATTTATGCTTCCCATTGTGCTCATTTCTCAGGAGTAAGCTGTATGCAGGGGTCCCGAACTCTTGATACCTTCCAGTGCAGTGACATGCACAGCATGTGTGAGCCAGTATGATAAACAATTACCCAAGAACCCAGAGTTCCACAGATTGGCATGCTCACCTGTATTTTGGTGAAACATGTGTTGGTCTGTTTATCTTTCACATTTCCCGTTTTGAATAGAGAAGTGGCCAGCAAAATGGGTTTCTGTACTTGCAAATGCTTAGCGGCTGGCTCAGAGTCAAGGCTGTATCACTGAATCAGGGTAGAGCTATTATCTGCCCTGAACATAGTGGTCAGTACTGTTTACCACTCATAGTCATGCATGCATATGGGTCAAGAACTGTCAGAATTTACAGAAAATGCAGGACTCCTATTGTGTATGTGAAACATCCTGGCTGTTGTATGTTGGCTGAATTGAAAAACAAAACAAGCCTGGGGAAGCCATCTGGGTACCAGACCTTCCCATGCATCAGTTTGCATCCTCTGTTGTACACATTCAATTCAACCTGTCATGGACCTGGACGACAGCTTTTGATACCTGAGAGTCAACATTACTTGTGGTTTCCTTTGGCTGCACTGATTAAAGGGAAAGACGGAAAGAAATTCTTTAAAGCCGAGTGAGCAATTTGGGATTAACGGTTTATGGAGACAATGGGCAAACAAAGCAGGAGGCTTAGGGTAAACAGACCCTGTAAACCTGAGCAGTTGTTTGCTAGGTTTTGATAATAAGAGTTTGTTCTTATGTTTGGGCCAGCATTGTACAAGTGCATGTATGTAGACATTCAGCAATAGGGGCCTTGATAACATGAATTAGGATGGAATGATATGGGAACTTTTACTCTAGTATTTGAAAAAGAGGATTAGGGGAAATTTTCCACTCTCTGTTAGTATCATTCTGAACAGTATCATCTAAAACTTAAATTTTGCAACAGATTGAACTATCACCTAAAGCAGGATTCACAGAGTATTTCTGTCTTTTATTTCTTAGTAAAAGAGGCTTACTCCCTAACATGATGTTGTTCAGACTCTGGGGCAATGGGAAATAAAGCTACAGAAATCTGTGTCTCTGGGTGGAAAGATCAGGGGAAATTTGGACAGCATATCTATATCTAACCCCTACCAAGAGAGCCAAAGGATGTCTTCATCTCTGCTGCTTCAGGGAGGACACCACAAGTAAGTACCAAACCCTACACTTCAATTCATTTTTAGCTTTCATCCCTCCTGTCCTGGGTCTCTTCTTTGGTATTTGAGCCTATTGATTGAGTTCTAAGATCACCGTCTTTTGTAGCAGTAGAATATTAACTATGATGTTTGTTTGACTATCTATTTGTGGTATTGAATGTTGAATACAAGACATTGGATATGCTAGGCAAGTGTTGTACCACTGAGTTGTACCCCAGCCCCAAATATTAACTGTATATTAGGACACTCAATAAATGATAGTATTTCTAGTCTTCCTTGGCATCTGTGTGTACTTGCTACTTATTTTTAAGCAATGTAATAAATGATGCAGACAGTTTTCTGAAACTTTGGATCATGAACTATACCTACTTCTCTCCTGAGTCTCTACTTGACCCCATGCCAGGCCCTTGGATATTGAGGATGAGAATGTATGGTCTAATCTGAGAACAATTTGGAGTAGAGATTTCTTCCTCTCAGAGCTGATATTTTGAGCTGAAATCTATCTGAATCCATGTCTCCCTGCATGAACACAGATAGCTAATGTGTGTCCTGGGACCAGGTGGCTAGGAAATACCAGTTTTCTTCACCCTTTTCTCATTCCTTATGATTTCAAATAATCTATGACTAGATTCCTTGATGTACCTGTTTAAATCTCTACAAGGGAAGTGTCTTAGTTTGCATTCACTTGCTGTGATAAACACCGGGAAGAACAGGACTTATTTCACCTTACAGCTTATAATCCATCTCAAGCAGAAGTCAGAGAAGGAGCTCAAGACAAGGTGAGCCAGAGGCTGTGTAAAAATGCTGCTTACTGGCTTGCTCCCCATTGCTCACTTGGTCTGCCTTCTTATACACCCAGGACCTCCTGCCCAGGGGTGGCCTCACCCACAGTGGGCTAGACCCTCACACATCAATGGTTAATCAAGAAAATGCCTCATAGACTTTCATGCTGGCCAAGCTGCTGGAGGCATTTGCTCAGCTGTGGCTACTTCTTCCCAGCTGACCCTAGCTTGGGTCAAGTTGACAAAAAGCAAAACAAAACATAACAAAACAAAAAACAAACAAATAAACGAAAAATCTAACCAACACAGGAAGTAGAAACATAAAAACATACACTATACAATTTATTTTTCATCAGATTTTTTTCTTACAATTTTAAGAACCAGAATGAGTAATACCATACCATATCGCCAGATGAGCCATTCCATGGCTCCTTTCTCTTCAGTTTAAGCAACTTAAGGGGGAGGAGTTTTCTCCCTTCAATATCTAATCCACCCATGAATATTAAGTTAATCATATCAAGTTTTCTCCAAAGCAGGTGTGGTTTTTTATAGGCATTTCAATTTTCTGGATCATCCTTCCAACCAGGAAAACACTTCCACACACACATCAAAATGTTCTCTTCTGTCCATAGTTATACAACCATTCTTGTCTCATTAATTTGTGCTTAGTTCTAAGAATTATGTTGCTACTAAAATGTCAATTTACTGTTTTTAAAGTTTTAACATTGTGAGAAAGAAAAGCATTTTAAGAAAAATGCAGAATTGATTGGATTATGAGCTTAAGGGATTTTTTTAAAGATATATTTATTTTTATTTGACATGTATGACTGTTTGCCTTCATCTTTGAGCTTTATCCATAAAGAGGCTGGCTACTTGAGAAATTAAAAAAATAATAATTTTATTGTTAGAAGTGAAAAATACACTGCAATGTCCTAGAAATTTTGTATATGACAAAAATTGACTTACAAGAAAGTTTTATTTTATGACTTAGAATCTGTTGCTACAGTGGTTCTGAAGGTTCTTCTTTCATTCTGATAACAACCTGCTGCCTATGTCAAAGTCTCCATCTGGAAGATTCGGTATTTCCCTTCCTCATTCAAATAACTGGGTAGTCTATAAAACAACAACAACAAAAAAATTTCTTACAGACATCTAATTTATTTCTCTTATTTTCTGCACTTTGAAGTATGCTAAGAAGGGTACCAGAGTTTGGTCAGAATCCCTCAATTTTTTTCACTTTTTAGCAGGGGCATCAAATAGGTAGAAATCAGTGTGGCACAATAGGAACAGAAGGAATTGGGGGCCCATCAATCATTGGTGTGAACCTTCACTGCCCACCTGCAAACCAGGAGGGATTCTTAGCATCCTGTTGACTGATGGATAAAAATTGTGGTCCGAAACACCAGACTCAGAGCTGCCATGAGGGATCAAATAAGGAACTGCACTAAAAGCATGGGCCATGGCTGAGCACAAGACATTCTGGGACTCCAAAGCACTTTGTTCTCTCTCCACTGGGGAATCCACAAATCAGACATGAAAAAAAAATCATTCTGCACAAAGCAAATATAATTACATTATTCCAACAGCTTTAGGGAAATTTGAGAAAATAACCTCCATTCAATAAGATCAGGAGGTGGCCTGACACAGAGCAGAAGGCATCTGGACTCAGAGCAGATGGATACTGGATCCTCTGGGAAGACTGTAAAGGATCCTACCACCGTGAGAGCTTGTTTTCAGTGGGGGAGTCAGGGAGCACTTCTAATTCTGTGGCTTTTACTGCCTGTGTTTGGAGACCTCTTAACAGGCAGTAATTGTGGATGAAAATCTTTGTCTCCTGCTGTCTTCAGGCTGGTCACTGGGGAGGGACCTTTTGTGCCAGGCTTTTATCTCTGGAGGCCCAGTAATGAAGCATGATTTTCTCCATAACAGACATATGCCTTGCAAACCTCTTCCATGAATCTTGGGTTTCCTTCCTGGTGTCCTATCCTAAAAGAGTACGGAGTGCTAGCACCTGGTGAATTAACGATAGTATCCAGGAAGCCAGGGACTCAGACAGGTCCAGAAAGTACAGCATCCGGCTGACTCTTAAATAATCAATTCTGACAATAACAGATGGGACGGAATTTACACAGAGGAAATGTCAGTCAGAGGGTGTCTGTGTAATGCCAGGAAGGCTCCCTGTGTTAACCCAGAAACTTTATGTGCCACTGGCTAAAAAAGTCTGATCACATATTTGTTTATGTTTGTTCTCATGTTAATTGTATTTATTCCAGGTCAAGCTATTCTGCGGATGACCTTAATTTGCCGGTCATCAATACACTAAATGAAATATGCTACTCAAATCCACATAATAATTCAGAAGGAGATATTTTCTTTTCTTGTTTCAACGTGACATGTAGAAATAATCATTGCAGTAAACATTGTTTTGGAGTTCATCAAATTGGTAATGTTCTCAAATCAAAAATCTTGAACTAGGTGAGTAGCGATATTACCCCAGCAAGAAAATTCACCTATCCTTTAAAATCCTAGCAGCTATTTATTTCCCCCCATATTTCTAACTTTATTATAGAATTTTGTCTTTTATTCCATTTAGTAATATCAAAGTCATAAAGGATGAATTGTTTTATAACAGTCCCTCTTCACCTAAAAGCAGTTCTTCTGCCTCTATCCCTGACATTTGGAGGCATCATAAAGAAGAAGGCTGATGTCTTACAGTCCTACAAATGAACATTTCTAAGTGTACAAAACCCTTCGGAAAACTTAAAGCCTTAGATGGGGCATGATCAAGGCTATTTGCTCAGTAAAAATGAGTTTATCAACTACAAATCAAAACTGGCTCTCCCATAAAAAAGGAAGAAAAGAATGCACAGGAGGAATTGGGAAAAGTACAAGTAGCCACTGTGTTTCATAAGCAATAGTAACTGAATAACAAGCAGTGAGGCAGAAAATAAATTGAAATACAATTTTATATCTTGTGGGAAGAGAAACTGCAGAGACAGTCTTAAGAACAATGTGCAAAGAGCATTGGAGATATGCATGGCTCTAGGAAGCAGAAGAGGTTGACCAGGGTTCCTCCTCTACCACAATGAATTTAGAAAGGTAACTCCTATCCCTTCATCATTTTCTAGTGTTTTATGGGCTGACCAGGTGAAAGAATATGATTGGCTGAAGCTTCTCTGTTGTCATTGGCTGAAGTAACAGTGAATTAACTTGCCATTTCTTACGTTGCATTCCTTTGCTTTGAGTTTGCAGGTGTGGAGACATCTTCAGGCCAAACTTAGTTAAGTGAATCATCTCAGCTGTCAGATTAATCGAAGTGAGGTCATACAACCAGTGAGGAAATGTGGAAAAATCAGAAGAATCATTCCTGGCAGGTAAGAGTGTGACTCAAAACATCCTACATAGCATTCTGTCAGTAACTCACACAGTGCAAATGCACATGTTTCATGGCTCAGAAATTCTGCTCTAAGTAAATATCCTCAGGTAATATTCACATAAAAATATATGGGATGACATGAAAAGGATGTTGACTGTGGTCAATTATGGCATGTGAATCTCAGAAGCACGGGAACATTTCACAGCAGTTCACAAGGTTTCTCAGAACCATATACAAATGAGAATTATTGTATAAGAGTAAGAGGAATATAAAAACATATCAGATGCAATAATGGGAGCAAATACAATCAAAGTATATGGTCTGCATATAAAACCCCACTGCTTTATGCAATTATATACACTATAGAAAGTGTTTTTGAAAACATTAGTTGTTACAAATGTAATATAAAGACCTCAAGTGTATATGGTTGATTAAGGATATATATAAAAATATATATCATATATAAAATATGTATCATATACATTTGATAAAATATATCAAAGTAATTTATATAAATTTAAAAATCACATTAATATACTTAGAGCCTATAGGTACTACAGTTATGAAACTTAACTAAATTTTATGTGCAGTATTTTCTAAATTAAAACTGGAGGGCAAGGCAAAATGTAGAGGTATCAATAGATAAATGGTACCCAGGGGTAAGGGAAAGGCTGGCCCAGAAGACCTCAGAGGATACTTAGAGCAACTTACTTTATATGATATAGTAATGGTGCATACATGTCATAAGTCATTAACTCAGACACACAAGTTATATACTGCCATCAGTTTATAAACTATAATTTTGGGTGATAATGATGTTCATTCAGTGTAAGGTCAGTGATATAGGGTTGTTGGTGGTGATAATAATGGGAAGGCCATTCACATGCAGGGCAGATGAAATAACAGAAATCTCTAACCTTTTAGGTTAATTTTTCTGAAAAACTAGATCTACAGAAAAAAAAGAAAAAGGACAAAATACACGCTTGTGTTAGTGTGTGTGTGTGTGTATGTGTGTGTGTTTATGTGTGTATGCTCGGGCACATCCTGTGTGTAAAACTGTTTATGTACATATGTGTGCTCAGATGTTGTTCTTTGGGATCCATCCACAAGGATCTCTCAGTAACTCATTAGGCTTCCCAATAAGACTCAGTGATCCTCCTGCCTCTGCCTTCTTGTCACTGGAGTGACAGGTGCATGTCCTTCCTGGCTTTATTTTGCAGTTTCTGGAATCCAAACTTGGGTCTTCATGATTGTATGCAAGTACTTTACCAGCTGAGTTATCTCCCATTGTTAGTAGGATGTGAATATTGGAGGGATCCTGAAGCAGATGGAGCAAGGAGCTTTCCCATAGTTCTCAGCTCTTCTGCTGAAGGAATGAGGAGCTATAGATGACAAAGGGGGAAAGATTACAAGGTGGGTAGAAGGTAAAAACATACCTTTGTCCTCCTCCCATCTAGGGCCATGTGATGTCTCATATTGGGGGCCAGAAGCGTTAGAATTGCATATGAAGCTTCCAACTTGACTTAAGGACTTTTCTACACCTGAAATTATGACCTAATAATCTTAATAAGGATATCCTTATGACTGATTGTGGCAGGTTCAGGATGATGTCATAGGGCTGAGATACAGATTTGATGCTTTGGAGTCTAAAGCAACACTAGAAAAATGAAATGAAAGACCCTCTTCTGACAGCCAAGATAAAGCCATAGATTAGACATGTAAGAAGTCAGTGACATTTTGACAGAGTAGCGATCTGTCTGGTTCACCCAGCCAGCCCTTGGCTAAGTACATTGCTCCTGAATACTGAACAACGCCCTCTTTCATTCTCTGAAATGTCTCACTCCAAGGATGACGACACTCATGAGGGTTAAGTCATTTGTTCAAGGGCAATCAGTTCAAAAGTAGTGCTTGCTGGAGTCAAACCCGCTCAGTCTGGCTCCAGTCCCTGCATTTTCCCAGTGTTGTTGAATACTATGAATCTGGACCAGTACCTTAAATCAGTTAAGTTTTGCAAATAATTTATTAGTCAATTAATCTCATGACTATAACATGCTTAGAAGTTAAGCTAAAAATTGTTGGTTCAAAGAAACTGTGAGAGATTGCTCTTAAATAAATTCATGAAGTCATACCATATTAGGCTTATGCTAAAAAGACTGAAATACATACATTCCTCAGGACATCAAACAGTTTGTATTTCCAAGTTGCTTCTTATTCATATTAACCAAACCAGAGAAACACATGTATGTTTAAATGGTCATGAATTTTAAGTTAGTGTCATTTTGATTAAGTTATTTTTATGTGCATTTGTAAATCTAATAGAATAGGATTACTATTCATAAAATCCTTAAACATCAAGCAATACATTTTAGTATAAAACAGAAACACTGTAGAATTAGATATTATGTCAAATTACAAAACTATGGTCCTTCAGTAACAGTGAAAAGCTTGAGTATATATTTGTAAAGACTCATTGCAGATGTCTCTGAGGAGATGTATACCGCCTTTATGAAAGTCATGTTTAGTATGCTATAAATATTCACTGGTCTATCACATTCTATCTACCCCTTTGTCTGTGACTGTGTTATAATTTTAGATTTTCTAAAGGAGTAGAACATGACTGATTCATATTCATTTCTGTCTGTCTATACCATTCCTCAGACATTACCAAGATCTCAACCGTGAGATGGAGTGGTACTGAGAAGAACTCGGGGGGGGGGTGAGGGGGGGTCTCCAACTGTGTGATCCTGGGGAACACTTTGTTCTCTCTGAATCTGTTTCTTTTAAGATGAGAAGCTACCAGTATGATACTATCTAATCTCATGATTTTGAATAGGCCTGAAACTCAGTCCTTTAACTTATGTGTTCAAAAGGAAAAAAAAAAAATATATGCAAATCCTATTTTTTCGAAGGTGTTCAGAAGTATAAGGTCATCACCATCATTTCTAAAAGAAGAAATTAATTCCAATAAATAAGATCTTTAAAGCAACCAAGAACACTATGGTGAGGCCAAGGGAATTGAACAAATGAGGGAAGAAACCTGGCAGGCTGTCCAATCAGAAATCTCAGTGGAAGACTGAACCACCTTTCAACAGATCTCCACTTTTCAAAATGTACACGTGTTGCCCGGATCGACTCTGAGGGAAGCTCACAGCCTGACAAATTCAACTGCAGTTGAAGAACTGCTAACCAAGTCCTGGTGAGCTTTGGGGTGTGGGAAGCACCTACACACACTGGTTTGGCCCAGACTAGCCCTGCTCTGCAACTGATCTTCCTCCAACCCTTTAATGAAGTCTGACATTTGGCGGGGGCAGTGAGTTAGGCACACGCTCATAATGAGAGCACTTTCTTAAGAGGCTTTGGCGGCCACGGAAGCAGCCCTGCTCCTGCTTTGGGCTTCCTCACATTATCTGCCCTGCCTCAGTGCTGGTGAGACTGTTGTTAGCTGCATGAAATACCACACTGGGCCACGTGGCTAAGGATGTTGGGAGTCGCTGCTAAGGTTCAATTTAAATTGTGGATACAGTCTCTAAACTGAGCTCTGTGCTCTGGAGTGTGTGCTCTGGAGGCGTTCTGGGCACTTCCTCCTGCTCTTGTGAGATATTGAGATGTCTCTGAGGCATCCACTATCATTTGATGGAAACACTTCTGAACTTCATGGGGGAGGATCTCCTCCTAGGGCAAGCCGGACAGGGCATCATATGAGGAAGGGCATAAAAATTAATGAGAAGGTAGTTATGTGAATCTTCTTGATGGAAGCTGAGATACATTGGATGAGCAGGACTTAGCCATGGAGAAGGGAGAGGATGCCGAATGTATGGTGAAAAGATGGAGGATGTGAATGGTGAAGTCAAGTTCTGTGAGTTCCCAGACATGCAAGAAAAAAGCAGCATCAGTGCTGTTACACTCAGGAACAGTCCTGACCCTGCAGCCTTGTGATGGAGCCTTCCAGAGACCCTATCTGCTGGCTCCGTGCTGAGCACTAGCTTCCTGCAGATTTCTAGGCATGGTAGGCATGGCATTCTCCACTTGTCATTACAATTTGACCAGCCCTCCTTCCCTTCTGGCCTACAGTTTCTGGAAAGCATCAACACAAGATTTGAGCTTTTTATTTTTGTGGCAGAGGCACAAAGTGGTCACTTTATAAAGATTAGACAACATGCATGTGTGTGAGAGGCAGCAAAGCATTCCTGGGGCACCTCAGGAGAATGGCTGCTTCTCAGGTGTTTCAGGAGCAAGCAGCTGAAATTATTGTTGCAAAGCAATAGGAAGGGCTGGCTCCAAAGAAATACCCATCGCTCTCCCACCCACTTCTCCAAACAGAAATTAAAAGAGGTAAGGATTCTTTTAAATTTTTTAGATTGAGAAGAAAATTCAATCCAAAGAGATATTGCAAAAAAGTAATAAAATAACTGTTAGTCAAGGGAAGGGAAAAAAGAGAGTGGAACGATAAAATACAAGAATCTACAGAAGAAAAAAATGAAAATTCTCAGCCTTTTGATAGTAATATTCTTTTCACAATACCCAGTCACAGATGCTTCAACCTCATGAATGAACTCCCAAGAACAAGTTAAAGAATGGGTTTTATCCAGGCTCAGATTTCACATGGCAGTTATCTTATATATTTGAAATGCCAATTGGTTATTAAAAACACATTTCCTTAGCTTTGACTACCATCTAATAGACAGGTAACCATTACAACATTGTTAAACTCCAGTAAATACTGCTTATTGGAAACACATTTCTACCAAGCCAACAATATGATTGTATATGTATCTATTACAGAAATCTTGAAACTCTATCAATTTGTGCCAAAAATACATCTCTTCTCTTTTGAATTCATAGGGCTGAGGCTACTGTCTTAAGCAGAGAATTCCGGAATCTGCAGTGAGTGTCTCGGTCGGTAATGGATGCTGACTGCTGCAGCCAGGATCTGGCACTGAGTCTAATCTCTCAGAATAACAACTGGAAGCAAAAGGAGCCTGCACATTTGCAACAGATCTGCTCAGAGCACACTGCCCACTTTGTGTCTAGGCCCAACTGTTGCTGGTTCAGATGTCTGGACAGAGATTCCGAGTGGAGAAACCTTTTGCAGGGGCAGATGAATTAGCCTGTGACTTGGGTGCGTATTTTTACCCAGTGGATTTATGGTGGTGTGCCTACCTTCTTGGGTATGTCCTGGAACTCTGAGTCATAACTCAGGCTGGAGCAGTGTAACTGAAGAAGAAGGAAATTGTTGGAATGTAGAGAGATGAAGAGATCTAAGTTGTTTCTGATTCTCATTCTAGGTGCTGCTCAGCAAGGCAGTGGCTGTTCAAGACTATTTAGCAAATGTCATAAATGTCATTACACTTTGGGGCATGTGGGTACGTGAGAGCTGCAAAAAAAAAAATCTAAACAAAGTTCTGCATGCTCTTTTCTTTTGTTTCCACTAATGGACAAGATACTGTACCTCTCCTGAACCCAGGTGAAGTGTTGTGTTTTGCTATTTTATATTTGCTGTTTTATAATTACATTTATTCCCTACTTTGCTTTGGTTTAGGAGAGTGAGAATCTGATTTACATGAGAGCTATAAATTCCAGGCTGACATCCAGTTCACCATGGGGAAATATTTGAGCACAGCCCTACAGATAGGTAGAAATGTTCCCAGGGGAGCTAGGATCTCCAGCAGTCCCCTCTTCTCTGGCCTCCCTAAGAGGTTAATACTAGGATGTGTTTCACAAGAGTGGCTGTGAGATTTGATCCTGGGGCCCATGCTATGGTTTCTCTTCTGGATGTGACAGCACACTTTGCTGAGGATTGAATATGCAAAGGATGGGTTCTAGTAGAATTGCAGTTAGGGGAAACCAGACACAACCGTTAAGCAATACAAACCCCAGTGGCCATCCTTTCTGTTGTAAGGGAGCTTGCACTGAGTGAGAGCTATAGAGTGAGCCCTCTTCAGCCTTCTCCAATTTTTTACTACTCTTCTACGGATGTGTATGATTTCAGGAAATGAGTATTTAATGGATGATGAGCTCAAGGCTAGCCTAGGCTGCCTGGCTAGACTCTGTATCAGAAAATAAAAATGTTTTGTGGGACTTAGACTTCAACCCAGGAAAGGTGGTGTCACTACCCTAAGACTCACAGCCAATGTCCCCAGAGGAGATTCCATTGCAGACGGGGCTGCCTGTTGGATGTTCCCATGTACCTGAAGTCAAATATGTTGTGAAAGGGACAGAAGAAAAGAAGACATTAAGTGTGTTATTTTTTAAATCTACAACAAGTCAAACAGAAATTACTAACTTGGAGATGGATGTGTATTAATTTGTATCAAATCAAACATCTAATATACAGGAAGATGAGACTTGAGCAGAGTTTTCACTTTAGAGATTTAGGTCAAAAAGCAGTAGCATAGCTAGGACTGTGGTGTAGGGAATGGCAGACCAGGCTATTATTGTGACTTAGTTTAATAGTATAAGTATTAAAAAAGTCCTTGTTTAGGTGGTTTTAATTTTTTTAAAAAAAAGAATTGATTTTGCTGTTATTGTTTCCTGATGGTGATTATAAGATGAATTAGTCAATTATTTCGGTTGATGATCACACTGGTGAGTTGAAATTACAAATGCTTCAAGATAAAAATGATCACACTTACAGGATAGATTTCTGGAGTGGGGAATGACTTATAATTTCTAAGGGTAAAGAAGAAGGGGATAGGGAGATGCCTGTTCAAGGTTGTGACATTTCTTCTTGATGTTAGATAATGTTCTGGAATTAGAGAGTCAGGATATTTACAAACCTTTTATACACAAGATACTAAACTTTGCACTTCAAAAATATAAATTTTATATTTCATAAATTCTATCTGTAATTTTTTTAAAAATTGAAAAGGAAGAGAAAGGATTGGAGGGCATCTCCTTCAGAGACCGGATACAAAGTTTATCTGGAGAGAAGCAGAGAACTAATACCACATGGACTTCTGTGGGTCATCTTGATGCTATGGGTTAAGATATACAGTAAGGGAACATTAAACTCTCTGAATTGCAATAAGTGATTACTGAAGAGGTGCTGTGTGGAAGACAGTGTTGCCTAGTGAAGAATGTAAGGTCAGATAGATGCTCTAGAGCGAAGATGGAGGCCAAGAAAGACCCAACTTGTTATGAGGTTAAGGGATTGATGTTATGACTGCACTCAGTGTTTTCTTGGTACTGTGAGTCAATGACTAGAGATGTGCCAAGGTTACTCCATCACTAGGTATAGATAAAAAAGGTCTTTATATTGTAGCATAAGTTATGTTCATGAAATCACATGAAGTTGATGAGCCATTCATAAATGCAAAGCAATACCATAAAGCAGTAGCAATCCAAGCTGTAGGATCCCATCATGCATTATGCATGACCTATGATCAAAATGGACTTGTTGAACAAAAACTAGAGAGAAACTGAGCAGGTGACCTGGATGAAGTGATCATTAACACAAGCTGTAGTGACTTTGACACTCTACTTTCTGACTACACCAGAGGGAGCCTCTCTGGGATAGAAACTGAAAATGGATTTCATGCCAAGGGGACTGTTTGAACAGAATCCTTAGCCACCGTGAAGCAGGCAAGTGTAGAAAGAACTTAGCAACCTGGGACCCTACTGGGCTTGATCTACACATATTCCTTTCACAACAAAGACCTCAACCCGGGATTCCATCTGCTCTGATCTGTACAAACAGCCCTCTCCAAACAATGCAACTACTCACCATAATCTGTAGTGCCCTAGCAACAGTTACTGGCCAAACACATCCTGGATATAGAAGCAAAGTACCAAAAGACAGGAATTGGGTGCATGTACAATAAAGCAAACTATCTTTAAGTAACCAGTTAATTTTCCCTATTTGCCATCTTATGATCAGTTATGCATGATTGGGCATACATATGGTTAAAATCAGATGCATTGTGGGAAAGAAAATATGGATTGAATAAAAACTTACATAAGGCAAACTAGTCAATCAAAACAGAAAACCACCTATACCCCAGCCCTAGGAAGCACCTTCTCCTCCTAAACTTGCAGAAGGCAGCCTCTGGTAAGCAGGGATTCTCCAGTTGCATGCTTGCTCAGGGCCTTGTGCTCCTTGAAGTGTGTCTGTCTACTCTGTATCTGAATAAAATTCTTAGCAACTCTGCCTTTTGTAAGATGCATTTAATTCTTTGAACACACTGTCAAAAGCCCAGAAAAATCAGATCCAGACAGAGACCAGCAGTAACAATGGGACCCCATCATACCAGCTATTTTAGACTCTCAGAGGAAAAATGTTTGCTCCCATTTAACCAATAGGATTGTGTCTAGCATCATGGAGTTGCATACTTGAGTACTTGAGAACTGTTAGAACTGAAAATAGGTATTTAGCACAAAAAAATCAGTAAAATAAAAAGAAATATATCAAATCTTGTGTCTGGTATATTTTCTCAGTTTCCTTGAGCTCAGGCTGTGCCTTGCCTTTAGTATTGGCAAGAGGCGGTCCTCCATTTCCAAGGCTCAGCTCATTGTCCTCATTGTCATGTTCTTCTGTGATTAGAGCAGAGAAGCACCATGGAGGGGAAGGGCAGGAAGCTAAGTGGATGAATATCCTTGATGTCTGACTTACCTAGAGTGTTCACTATGTATCTGTGTCTTTCATATGTTCTCCACTCTGTCTCCTTTTCCGATGAGTGCAGTGCTGTTTATTATGAGAAACACAACTATTTCTCAATAATAACCCAAGAGACTTCTAATGCATCACTGTGGTGCAAAACAGAGGTCTTTATAGTTCCAAGCTCTCTGACGCGAACTGGATACTTACTCAAAGCATTACAGTCTTCCTGATGTCTAGTATAGACTTCATCCTAGATTCCCCATTTGTAGTGAACATTCAGAATGCAAAATAAAGAAAGCAAAGGTGTAGGCCCTCCCTTCCAACTTTCTAATATTGGAACATGCTAACTGCAGAAGTGAACACCTGGGTGCAGCTAGCGATGTCCTGAGATCAAGCTACCAGGATCAATCAGGAACAGGGTCCAAAATGTCTGAAAGAATGAGATAAGCCTCTGGCTCATAAAATCCCAGTCTCCAGGCAGCTCAGCAGACACTGTTCTCCAACATACCTCAACACACATGAGCGCTAAATACTAGCAACAAGGTTCCAATGACCACATGTGCAACCAGGATATCCTGGTCTTGCTTTGACCTTGGTAACTAGCAATTGAGTATCTGGCACTCTCATCTTTGACCTTGGTAACTACTAGGTGGCTGGCACCGTGATCAGCCTGGCTAAACACTACTGAGACTGATCAAATAGCCCTTCCTTGTCAAGGAACATCTGCTGCAGAACACCAGAGGCTCTTTCTCCACCAGTGGCTGTGGACACAGCAGCTTGTTGTGCACTGGCCAATCAGACTTAAGAGACATGCTGTCAGTGAGTGAACTCTACCTCTGGTTAGGGGAGGCATCAGCCTCTGAATAGGGAGGGCATCACATAAAGCTGCATGGTTAGATTGTTAGTTTCATTTGTTGGGAGTTGCTACCCATTCCCTGATGTGTGAACAATGTAACCACGCTTCAAAACAAAACAAAACAAAACCATGGCTGTGTGCCTTGAGATAGGAAGTCATGTTCAAGACACTGTTTTCTTTACTTGGTTAATACTTACCCTCAGTTCCCTACTCTCAAGCCCCAGCGGCTTAACTAATATGTGTCATGGGACGTCAGTGTTCCCCTGCCCCATATGTGTGCCCAGTCATGTGTCAGCAGACTGTAGGGCTTCAATCCTAAAATAAACTGAAAGGGTCCAGGCGAATAGCAGCAACTAGGGAAGACAGGTGCCCAGGCCTCCTAATTATAATTTAGTATATTTGTCTGTTGTGGAGAAAGGTTGTTCCTGTTTTATTTCCATCCTTTCTTTTCTTTCCTATATTTCTGATGATTTAAGACTGGGAGGCTTGCTGGCTCTCAGGACACTGCTCCTTTGGGGACTTGGCAACCCCACAGAAAGTAGAGTACTTGCTCCAGAGTGGAGTTTTGATTTTAAAAAAAAAAGTAGGGGATACTGTGATTGAATTCCAACTGCCCAGCCCCAAACCAAGCCCTGCTCTTCTAATCCTCACACAGGGAGGGAATTAAGGCTCCTGCCTACATGCTGGGAGCAGCCCTGGTGTCTCCCTAAGAGGCTTTCCAGGATGGGGTGTTTTTCCTCCTGGGAACTGTAACAGACTTCCTTTCTTAGTCTGGGAACAGCTCCACTTCAGTACAAAAGCACCCTCACCTGCCCTGTCCCTAAACTACTGCCCTGGAAACACACACCCATGAGCCTTGCTGTTTGAACACTCACAGAGCCAGGGGCACAACATCAACCTTCCCTGCTTTAGTACACACCCGGGAATCCTGTGTTACAGATGCATACGGTCTAACTAATGTGAGAGCCAAGATCAGGAGGGTGGATGAACACCTTTATAGAATAAGTGGAAGTCGCAGAAACCCATTGCCCCCCTTTTCTTTTCCTGCCATTTAAAGACTTTAACTCTGTCAGGATGGAATACAAAGTTGCTTCCGCGGGATAGGGTCCAGAACTTCTCCAAACTGTGAGAAATTAATTTCTGTTCTCTGTAAGTTACCCAGACTGGGGAAGTCTGTTACAACAACACAAAATGCATGAAAATGGGATGTCAGTCTTGAGGAACGATAGCCTTGGAGAGCTCTTCATTCAGCTTACAAGTGGGTTATGTGTACCCATGAGTCCCTGGGCTCATCAGGCCTGTGTATTTAAATATAACAAATTTCTAGTTTCCTGTACATTGGCAGGTTGAGTTGTGATGACTTGAAAACTGCATTTGCCTTTTGGTAAATGTTGCAAGAATAAATCCATGCACAAACATACGAGCTTCTCATGGAAGAGGACACTTGTTTCTCACGGCTGTCCATAAGCAATAACTTCACACTCAGTCCTGAGAAACAAACTGTTAGTGAATGGGATGAGATTGAGTCAGCCCATCTGTAGTTCTCTCTCTCTCTCTCTCTCTCTCTCTCTCTCTCTCTCTCTCTCTCTCTCTCTCTCTCTGTGTGTGTGTGTGTGTGTGTGTGTGTGTGTGTGTGTGTGTGCATAAGAGAGAGAGAGAGAGGGAGGGAGGAAGAGAGAGAGAGACAGAGAGAGAGAGAAAGAGAGAGTGAGAGACACAAAGTGATGGTTAATGTTGACTTGACAGAGCCTAAAGTCACCAGGGAAGGGAGTCTCAATGAGAGATTGCCTAGATCAGACTGCTGTGTGGAGATTTTTTCCTAATTGGCTTGAGATGGGAAGACCCACCCTAATGTGGGCAGCAGCATTTCCTGGGCTGGAACCTGACCTGTATAAGAGGGAGAAAAGTGTGCTGAGATACACAGTCTTGCTATTTCTGGTCTTGATTGCTGATGTTGCTGACTAGTTGCTTTGAGATCCTGCCTTGACTTCCTCATAATGATTGACTAAAAACTGGAATCACAAGCCAAATAGAATCCTTCAACCCTTCTCTCTTAAGTTGTTGTGAGGGCATTTAACCAAGCAACAGAATGAAACTACAGCATGTTCTTACATATCCCAATATGTATACATAATGCAATATAAAACACACAGTATGGGACTGGAGAGATGGCTCTGAGGTTAAGAGCACTGACTATTCTTCCAGATCCTGAGTTCAATTCCCAGCAACCACATGGTGTCTCACAACTATTTATAATGACATCTTGTACCCTCTTCTGTATATTGTATACATAATAAATAAGTAAATCTTTAAAAGAACACATAGTATATATATATATATATATATATATATATGTGTGTGTGTGTGTGTGTGTGTGTGTGTGTGTGTGTTATATACACCACACGAATGCACACATAACATCTAATAGGTCATGACACCAGCACCACATGAAACCATCCCCATGATTCTCACACTAACAAGAATCTGCATTGCTACAGCTTCCATCATACTGTTGTGTGATATTTGTTAGATATTCATACTATGTCTAACTATAAACTCCCACAAATAACATTCCTGCAAATATTCTAAGCATATTTTCAGAAGCTTAATTTTTCCTCATAGCTGATTCAAGTGATGTGATTAAGCAAGTGGCATGTGTTAGAAGCTGATATTCTGGAAAGATTCTGCCAGCATAAACTGCCACCAACAATATAGAGAAGTTGCCACAGCTTCATCAACTAGAGTACTTACTAATTAGTAGTAAAATCTAGCAATAAGTACACCCATTACTCCTTCTTGTCCTTTGTTTATTGATGACCATTGGTAGATTCGTCTCATAAACATGCCATTTGCAATTATTCTTTATGTTTTTTTTTTTAAACAGAATTTTATAATCTAGCCCAAGACTGGGATCTTGCAATCCCTCTGCCTCTACTCCCCATGTATAATACCATATCCAGCTAAATCATTTTCTACTTCAACTTATATGTGTTTATTGTCAGTTTATTATTTTTTGTTATTTTCTTATACTTCTTACTTGAAAAGGAATGCAACTCACTGATGAGTACTACTCATAACTATAATATACATTTGCTTTTATTAATACTCTAACAATCCAAATTTCCTTCATCCACTGTATTCTTTTCATTATCCTATGCTCTGTTTGCATAAAGGTAGCTCCTACCAAAGGTTTGATGAGCATACTTTCAACCTGGTTTTATCTTTATATACTTAGCATAAACCATTTATAATATAAATTTATGGAAATATTTTAATATATGTTATATATTTAGATAATGTTAGATCTTTATACCACTTTTATTTTTAGTCATACATGTATATATTTAGCTTTGTCCATCTTGATATAGCTATACATTAAATTTATTAAGATGATGTATTAAATTTCTTTGGAATTATGTTTATAAATATTGATCAAAACATGACATCATATTTTACTAGACAAACACACATGGTTTAGAATAAATACTTTGAATATTTGATAACTACACCATGACTGAGATGGGCATTTTTTCAGATTAATCAGAGGCATCAACATCCTCTCCCACTGTTCTTTATGCAGAGGCATTTCCTCATGCATTTGACTGTAAAGACTACTATAAGTTGTATTCCTTATTTAAAGGTGAAAATTAGGTTTGATTTTTAATTATTTTCCATTATTTAATTAATAAAGCTTGAACAATCTTTCTAATGCTTATTGACCTTCTGTCTCTTGTAAATTTCTACTCATATTTTTGCTCATTTTTTCTTATCCTTTTTCAACTTTCTATATAAAAAGACAAATTGTGAGAAAAGGACACATTTTTGTTCTAGCCTTCATATTGTTCTATAATTTCTTGGAGATATTTTCAGTATCTATTAAGTTTTTATGCCAATATGCTGGTATTTTCTTGGGTTTTACCAATGCTTCCACATCTATGATACACAAATAATGTATGAGTAGAGTTAATGATGCTGTAAAGATATTTTTAGGCAAAGATGTTTGGGAGAACTCATACTGTACAAGTTTATTAGTAGTTGCATAGATGACAAAATTTCCATTTATGTCAAATAATATTTTATTTAGACTGAAGAAATACCTTTAAAAACTATTCTAAATATCTGTATATAAAGATGCTCAGATACATGTACTTCAAGCCATGTAACTACTTTGCTATCACTTGGGGTAAGTCTGAGTTATAGGAAGACAGCTACTTACCCAAAACACTATTTGAGTATTTAACTCAGGATTTTTTAAGAACAAAATAAAGGGCTGTTTAGAAATATTTGTAGTACATCTGGACTGGAGGGATATAGATATTGCCCTATCCCCAAGGTCATTCTGTGTGAGACCTCTGAGGGATAACTACCTCATGGGGTCATGAAAGTGAACCACCAGTGACAGAATTAGTGACCTCATCAGAGGAGGAAGAGACATGAGTCTCTCTCTTCATGCACACAACAAGGAAAGGCCACATGGGGATGGACCTAGGAAGAGACCCACACACACCATGACACTGGCTGTGCTGACTCCTGATCTCAGGTTTAGACTCAGAGATAAGGTGTAAACACCATTTTTAGTATCCCAGTCTTGGTATTTGTTATAGTAGCTCAAAGAAACTAAGAAACTATCTAAGGGGTGAAATAAGCTTTAGATCCTATGCAGAGGAGTTCTGGAAAGATTTTTCAGTTAGTTCCCATTGCAGAGGCTTTGGAAAGCTATTAGCTAGATATAACTTTCTTCAGTGTCCTTCATTTTCTGAATTTGGTGGTTGATACACTCAGCTGAGTAGTTGGGAGCAGTTGTGTTCTGATTTTTGTAGCATTCAGAATATATATAAAGCGAAGCCTACATATAGCTAATGGGCTGTGTGCAAACATACTATGGTAGAGGAGTCAGGGAAAACTAGGCACTGTCTCGGTCCACTTTGGTTACTAAAACAGAACAATCCAAACCAAGTTACTCACAGACAATGAAAATAATTCTCCGAGTTCTGAAAACTGGAATGCCCCAAATCAAGATAGGCAGTTTCTCTCTGTGTCTTCAGAAAGGAGAGGTGGAAAGGCAACTGCTTGGGACCTCTTTTATAAGGGTACTGATTCTTTTCGTGACCCAATCATTACTTAACAATGACAAAGTTCTTAGTATCACCTATCAACATCTGAGTTTGGGGGAAATCACAAATGTTTGGATCACCACAGGAGTGTTTGTTTAGTGGAGGCTATTGTTCTCCATTTTTTTTGTTTTTAAGACAGGGTCTCCTATAGCCTAGGCTGGTATTGAACTCACTAAGACTGGCCTTGAGCTCCCAATCCTTCTGTCTCTACTTCTGATGTGCTGAAGATCAAGAATGAACTACTGACCTTGACGCTGGGGAGAGGTACTGATTTAAACACTAGAGGAGATATCTGTCACCTCCACAAGGGTGAACTTGGGTGAAAACAGAGTTCAGAATTCACTCACTGAGGATTACCTGCAAAGCCTGTAGTCACAGGGATGCTGGGACAGATTTTAACTTCCTGCCAGATACAGGGTCATGGGTTTTAGCTAACTTCATGTCAATCTGAGAAGCATAACAGAAAAGACCTTTGGGAGGAGAGTCATATCCCTTCCCTTTGTCTTTGGACTTAATTAGGCTGTAGGCTGCAAAGGTCCCATGGCTGGCTCCTGCTTTGTTCCCTCTGTCCAGAAGATGAACATGAGAAGTCTATGGTTACCAGACTTCATTACTACTTAGCTTGACTTCCTGAACATTTCCTTAGCTCATCATCTTTCAACTCTCTGATGGTCTTCATTGTCTTTCACATAAATAAATATTTGCTGAATTGGAGGGTTTGTATACATGGCACAGTTTATTTGTTCTTTCTTGTACTTCCGAAGGCTTCAATTTGGCTCAAATCTTCACAGTAATGCGAAAGACGATAGTGACCACCCTTGAGCAGCTATCTTTATAGACATCTCATCAATCCTTAAATGTGACATTCCTTGGTGAAAAGATATGCACATTCTAATGTGCTTGCCACACACTGCCAAATGCCCTCCAGAAATCCACTGGTTTATATACACTCACCAGTGAGACACAAGAAGGTCCATTTTTTTGCTCTACCCAGCGCAGGTATTCTTTAAAAAGTCTAAAAACCCTGCAAGGACAAAAATATATTAAATTATTGAAACTTTTATTTCTTTGGCCACTAGCATGGCTGAGAATATTTGAGTGTGTTTGTGTGCATTCCTATGCCTTTATTAGTGGTTTTCCTCCATGCTTATGTCCATAAGTTTCTCTATGATTTTATAATTCTTATAAATTAATAAGAGCACAATTATTGAAGAGAGAAAAATGCTCTAATTCGTCTCTTAAAAATCTTGTCTTATGGGTAATTTAGCCTTTCATCTATTCTATGATTCAGTTAGATGTCATTTTGCAAAGGAATTCATACTGGGAAATTAATTCTTTTCTTATGTTAAGCAAATATAATTCATTGAAAAAATCTTTTGTTTAAGTAATTTGAGGCAATTCATCATTTACTAAATTTTATGGAGCTAGAGAGATGACTCAGAAGTTAAGAGCACTTGCTGCTCTTGCAGAGGACCCAGGTTGGGGTTCCTGATACCCACATGGTGGCTCACAGCTGTTTGTAACTCCAGTTTCAGGGGATTTCTGGCCTCCTCTGACTGCCAGCAGCACTGCATGTATAGGATGCACATACTTTCATGTAAACAATCATACACATAAAACAAATAAATACAAATAACATTTCATGTATGTGAAAACTATTTTCCTGGAAAGGCTACTGCTGTCCTTCTGTGAGTTTCATAGGTTTGTGACAAATAACACCCAGGGTACACACTGGGGGAAGGGCTTTTATTTTCTTAGACCTTTGCTCCTTGACTTTAAAATTATTGTGTGAAGTTTTTAAAACCAATTCCAAAAGTACCAATTTTTGAACTTTGTTAAATATTTGACTAACCAAGAGAGAAACTGAAATATTTGCATCATTTTTGTTGTGCCTGGGATACAGGACACCTTTTGATTTAAAAGTACTTTTGTGGGCCATTGAGATAATCCAGTGACCAATAGCTGCCAAGATCTGGTAAGCTGAGTCCCATCCCTAGAGACTATAGGATGGAAGGAGAGAACTAATACCCACACATTGATCTCTGACCTACAAACACTCACGTGCACACACCTATAGGCATACAAGTGTATATACATAATATATGCACACACCACCACAGCATTCACACACCCACATATACATAATAAATAAATAAACAAATGCAGCAAACATTTTTAAAGTATTTTATATTTTATACTGAACAGGATTTTGTAGGACTTGTCTTCTGGTTATACATGCTTCTTTTTAGCAGACCTGTTCATTGTAATGCTTTTAAGGTGACTTTTGTAGAATTTCATTTTAAATTCTATTTTGTATGTTCTCTTTGTAACTAACTTATTTCCTTATCTACTTTAAGGAGGAGAGTGTTCCAACATGGTCAGGATTTACCCTCCTTTTTCAATAATGCCCATTTTGTTTTTCTTGTCTTGCTTAATTGTTATGAATGTCCAGAAGAAATCAGGTTATGACAGCCAGTGCCCGCTCCTTGCTCCTCATCTCAGTAATCAGCCTACCCTATCCCACCACTAATGGATTTAGTGTGGATTCCAAAGCATTTTCAGGAAGTTATGCTAACTAAGTGCCTCTACATCTTAGGCTGTGTACTCTCAGTTCTTCAATTTAATCCAAGAGAAAGGAAACAAAATGAGGGAAAGCCAAGGTTGGTGTTCATTGTCACTCAATTTGAGTTGCTACACATTCTGTTTAGAAACAACTGTGCCAGGGTGCACCATCAATTATTCAACATTTGATCTAGATCCAACTCCAGTGACATAATAGTTCCCAATCTTCTCCCCCAAGTAAGAACATATACAATGTTTACTGAAAATAGATTATGGCAGTCTTAAGAAAAGCAAACATCTAGGCCACACCCATTCACCACCACATATATTCATTGCCTTCCTGGGCAAGTTCCAATCAAATTCCAGATTTCTTGAAGCTCTCATTTTAAGATTCGATGATCAGAAAATCCAGATGAGGCCTAAACATCAGCATGAGAAGGTAGATAGTATTTAAGAAGTTGATTTTGAAGAATACCAACTCTGGAGAGGTATCAGAATGCATTCACTGAGCCATCTAGTGGCTGTTGACTCCACCCAAAGGAAAAACAAATGCCTGTGGGGTCTTCCAAGTGAAAAACCAAATAGGGACAGCATAGCTTGAATCCCCATCCCAAAATGACAAGTGAAGGACTTCACTCCGAATGAGGAAGTGACTGTTTTCTGTAGTGGAAGAGCAGCCAAGTTCATGCTGAGGTCCATACAACTCAGGGCATGTTAACCTTTTAACAAGACTAAGAAGGAAAGATCTAACCCCAGAGTCAAGTCACCAACAGAGGGAATAGAGGAGACAGTGCTACAGGATAGTACTCATGAACATAGACTGCAAAGTCAGAAGAAATCCATTCCTCTTAAAAGTATAGTTCATGGCTCTTACAGTAACCAACTGAATCCTGACTGGGACAAAATTAATGCTATCCTTCTGTTTTCCCCTTGATTTCCCATTCTGTATGCATAAAAATAGAGAAGAGAGAGAGAGAATGAAGGAGGAAGGTCCAGAAGGATGGAGAGAGAGAGAGAGAGAGAGAGAGAGAGAGAGAGAGAGAGAGAGAGAACACTGAGAAAATACCAAATAGACAAACAAAAGAGTCAGCTTGGCTCATAACTTGGATACTGGGAACAAAGATAAACTAAATTGATAGCTTTCAAATGTTAATGGGGTTTGTCACCTCCTAGAGTGTGCAAATTGAAGACATCTGTCAGGTCTAAAATAAATTCCAAAAATCCCAAACTAATTGCCTCATATACACAATGCAAAACCTCGGAATTCCATGAAAAAACAAACCTTCATTGGGAAAATAAGCCTCCTACAATTATGATAAAAGCGGACCTGTCAATGAGCCAGTGCTTAATACAGAAGGATTATTTTGAAATAAACTTCTTCAGAGCTCATTAGAACTGAAAGGAACTGTGGAAAGACATCCCTCTATGCAGGTCCTGAAGTATGTGAAGGAGCTTAACTGAAATAAATGCACGTTTACAGCTCAAGTCTCTGTTGACTTTTTGAAAATTACATTCATTTGTAACACGGAGAAAATAATGTGGGGCTGTGTGGAGTCTAGAATCCAGGAAAAAAAAGGAAAACAGTAAAATTATTCCCACAGGAAGTCCTGGTGAATCATATCACACATAGCATCTTGTTTCTATGAAGAGGAATTCCTTTTCTTTGCTTATCCTAAAAAGGAGTCTCAGGCTTTCAAGATGGCACACTGGGTAAAGGCGCCTGCTTCTAAGCCTGATATCCCAAGTTCAATCCCTCATGAAAGATAGTTATACAAAACTTGTTTTGGCAGGTAGTCAGGGTATCAGGTGTCAGCAAATAGGAAAGTCTTTGTTGTAGGTTCTCAATGCTATTTAATAATATCTGAAGTTTTTGCATTGGTGGAATATATAAAAGCTAAGTCAATGCACAGGGAAGTTTTGCAAAAAAGGAGAGAGGCTGTCAGATTCTGAGGCGGATGGTCAGCGGTTATCAGGGGAACTAAAGATAGCCCAAGATAATCTTGACTTTCAATCTGTAATGTTTCAACTCTACAGTAGTAGAAGTTCTCACCAGTCAATAACTAACCTGTAGATTCTTCAGCACAATTATAAGGTGTGTGCAACAACATGTATATGTGTATGTATGTAAATTTGCCCATGTGTCAGGAATACTTTACAGTGCCATTGTAGGAGAGAGAGAACACACACACACACACACACACACACACACACACACAGAGAGAGAGAGAGAGAGAGAGAGAGAGAGAGAGAGAGAGAGAGAGAATTTTATAAGAGCTTTGCAGGATAGAATTTGTCATCATCAGCAAATCAGCAAATGCAGTTGAGGTGAGGATTGGTGTTCTAGTTTGCTTTGCTGATGATAAAACATAGACTGGAAATCATCTTGGAAAAGGGTTACAGGCTGCTGTCCATCATCCAGTCTAGTCCTAGTCTGGAAAAAAACCTCCATCTGAGAAGGAAATGCTGTCCCTCTGTGTAGTTAAGAGGTCTCAGGAAAACACTCTGGGTGTGTTAACTAAGATTTCTATCCTTTCTCCAAAACCATCATATTCCCTATAATAGAGTCAAGTATATGTGGAAATTGCAAAGGAAGAGGGTGGTGATTTGCAGGACATAAAAGGGCTCCTGGACATTTAACTTTTATTAATATTAATGAATTAGTATTATTAATTATTAATATCCATTAGTTAATATTAATAAAAATCTGCCATTTTTTGTTCTATGCGCCATCAGAAACAAAATATAATGGAATCTGAAAAAGAAAATGTTCAGATCAGCTGCTTTAGTTCTCTTTCTTCATTGGAAGAGGTCAAGATCAATGGCAGTTGCCACCTATACTCCTGCTACAAGTGGAACCTTGCTTCAGTTGGAGGAAATGATTCAGCTGAGCAGGAAAGGTCTCCAATGGGATCTGGATCTCTGGTTCATGTTTCTAGTTCTAAACCTTGCTTTGTGTCTATTCCAAGCTAAACTCCTTCAGTCTCTGTGCATTCTTGCAGAATTTATCACTGCACCTGCACCTGACCCCACCCCCAAGACAAATGGCTATTTTAGAATTGGTCAAGGTACAGAATTTGCACCCAGGAGTACAAAGAGTTTTATGGTGCAATGGTGTCTCTGTCTCTCTATCCTCTCCTCTGATTTCATTTCCGTCACAGCTCTAAGGAATATATATAATCTTACAGAAAAGCCCTCTCCCCTTTCCTGATGGAACGTCATCCCCCAGTAGCTAGAAACTGTTTGTTGCCTTATGCTCCAGTCTCAGTATATTTGGGTTAAGTGGCTACTTCAGGGAGTTCTCGTGTACCTCCCATTAAAAAAAATTATTTCTCATCATCCCAACCTGTGGCTCAGACATAACAACAACCCCATGAGCTCACTGTGTGCTTGGCTGTGTGTGCAGACTAAACATCTCTTGCACTGGTTAATCTGTAGTAAGCATTTATCCCTCTGAAGACTACTGAAGGCTGCCTCCAATGTGTCCCCTGTCCCCATTATCCCAATCTGTCTACAGCTTGATGTCTATCAGATGTTGCCAAAGTCTGTCTTGAGTTGTCAACAAGGCCCTTTAGCTTTTCAAACCCTCTCAAGATAACTTCAGACACAGTCTTACTCAATGAAAACTCTCATTCTGGGATGGTCACAGAATCAAATGCTTATCTAGAGAGTAGATCACAGGCTGTCTAATTATGCCTAGTGGCACCTATGCAGTGTTTTCCTCAAGGAACTCAGGCCTTTTACCTTTATTATTTCAAACATGATGAGGCTGGGGAGGTTTAAATAGCCATGTTTTTGATCATCTGGCTCCTTCTCTGAAGTCTCTGATGTATTTGCCTCTATAAAGCATCTCCCCTGGATCTCACCCCAACTTGATTGCTTGGTTCAGTATTTTCAGTTTATAATCAATTTGTAATACTGTATACATATATCTACATATGTACTACATACATATTCTGGTTCTGATAGTGAGATCTTAGAATCACTCATGTTTTTATTCAGAAGGCAAGAAGATGTAGTTATTTATTCTTTCAGACAGATGAAAAACATTCCCCCAAAAGATTCATCCACTGTGTAGCAGTATAATTTGATGCCTTTAATTATGAGTTGCTACTATGTTGAAGGTGACAGTGGTGGTGATGATGAAGATGCTGCTGATGGTGGTGGTGACAATGGGACCATGAACATAGTGATGCTAATAATGGTCATGATGATACGGCTGATGATGAAAATGATGGTGGTACTGGTAGTGATTATAATGATGACCATGGTAGGTGGCCTCAATTCATCAGTTAAAAGATACATACTAACAGACTAGATTATAAAACAATAACAAAAACTGTATGTTGTCTCCAAGACACACATAACCACTAAAGGTACCCAAAACCTTAATATCAATGGATAGGAAACAAACTTCCAAGTAAACACAAAATGTAAGTAAGCTGGTATAACTACCCTTAGACAAAATAAACTCAATCCAAAACTAATTAAAAGAAAAAAGGGGGGCACTTCATATTTATAAAGAAAACAATTCATCAAGAAGATATAAAAATTGTAAACCTTTGTGAACCAAATACTGTAGTCTCCAATTTCATTAAATAAATACTATAAGACATAAAAGACCACATAGGTTCTAACACAGTAATAGTAAATCAGTTCAATATCCAACTCTTAAATTTACATAGGCTTTCCAAGCTGAAGGCATGTAATGAAATTTTAGAGCTAAAATATTCTGTGGATAAACTAGCTTAACAGATATACACAAAATATTCCACTCAACAGATAGCAATGCACTTTTTCAGCAACACATGGAACTTTCTCCAAAATAAGTCACACCATAGGATATAAGTCAAGTGTGAAAAAATATAAAGAGAGAAAGAAGGAAGGAGAGAGGGAGGGAGGAAGAGAGAGAGAAAGATTCCTTGTTCCCTATCAGACATGTAATAAAACTACAAATCAACAATAAGAGAAACTTCAAAAATGCTTAGATACTAAACAACACACTTTTGGATCAACTAAGATGGTTGGCACCCAAGAAATAAACAGGGAAAAAATTCCTAATGACAAATGATAATGAAAGCATGTATTATAAGAAGCTGGCCCAGGATGAAATCAAGAAATTATTAAGAGGAAAGTATATAGACACAAATATTCATATTAAACAGCTTGGGAAATAATCGGGTGCAAATTAATAGCTTAATGATGTAACAAAGGGTACTCAAAAAGCAAGCCGCTAAATTCAAATATAGTAGATGGCAAGAAATAATAAAAGTGGTGAAACTGAAATTAAAAGAACAATACACAAAAAAAAATCGAAGAGTTGGTTCTTTGTCAAATAATGCATAGCTTATTTGACAAAAAGAGAAGTTACAAATTAATAAAATTAATGATCAATAAATAAAACTGAGAACATCATTAAAAACTACTGTGGAAAGTTATACTCTGAAAAGTTGGCTAATCCAGAAAAAAAATAGAAAAATTTCTAAAAGCAAAACCTACCAAAGTTAAGCCCCAAAGATTAAACAATTTACATAGACCATTCTAAAGAATGGAGAAGATGCTGCCATTAAAAGCTCCCCCCCCCCCACACGCCTTTGCAGAAAATCCCAGGCCCAGATGGATTCATGCAGAGATCTCTCAACTGTCAAGGAAAACCTCAGACTAGTTCTTCTCAGTTTGTACCATAAAGTAGAACATGAAGAAACTACTACCACACTCATTCTGTGAAGCCAGCATTATCTGGGTAACAAAACTACTTAAAAATTCTACAAGAAAAAAGGAGAGGAAGGGAGTGGAAGGGGAGGAGAGCAAAGCACTGGAATACCCTTATCATTCATCAGCAGATGAACGGATGATGGAAATCCATTCTGGTACAAGTGTCTCTAAGGGTTACTACTGCTGTGATGAAATACCATGACCAAAGCAAGTTGGGGAGGAAAGGATTCATTTGGCTTATATTTATACATCACTGTTTAGCAACAAAGATGTCAGGTCAAGAACTCAAACAGGGCAGGAACATGGAGGCAGGAGCTGATGCAGAGGCCATGGAGGGGTATTGCTTATTGGCTTGCTCTTCATGACTTGCCTAGCCTGATTTCTTGTAGAACCCAGCCCAGGAATGGCATCACCCACAACAGGCTCTGCCCTCCCTCATCAATCCACCAATCACAAATTAAGAAAATGCTCTACAGTTGTCAACCTGGGAGGTCAAATGACCCTTCCACACAGGTCACCTAAGACCATCAGAAAACAGATAATTTCATTATGGTTCATAACAGTAGCAAAATTACAGTTATAAAGTAGCGATGAAAATAATTTTATGGTTGTGGTCACCACAACATGAAGAACTGTATTAAAGGGTTACAGCATTAGGAAGGTTGAGAACCACTGCTCTACAGGCTGAGCTACAGCCAGACCTTATAGAGGTATTTTCTCAGTTGAGGCTCCGTCCTCTCAGATGACCACAGTTTGTGTCATAAAATTAGCTGAAACAACATATAAAATAGAAAACTACACATCTCTACAGAAAACTGAAATTTGGAACTTGCAAAAAAAAAAAAGTGGATATATTTAGAATGTCTAATATTAAGTAAGGTCACACAATTTTAGGAAAAACATCTACCAGACTGCAATCCTGTTTAGATCTAATTAAGAGTCCTTTGAGTTGCTGTAGGGCATTCTCCAAACATGTTCTGCCTTCCTAGACTCTACTCAAATATTGCCTTCCCAAAGAGGTCAAACCCAACCCTCTGGATAGCCATGTTGTTTCTCATTATTAATTATCATTTTTGTTATAGTAGATTCAATACTTTGCTTGTCTGTCCTTCCCTGGGAAGACAGATACTCCACTGAGTCCAAGACTCTATTTTATCTTTTTAGAAATATATTTTGCTTTTGCCTAATATGGCTCCACATCTACAGATGCATGCTTGGTGTTGAAAATATTTATTGAGGGCCATTGAAATGACTCTGTGCATAAAGGCACATGTTGCCAAGCCAGATGGTCTGAATTCAGTCCCTAGAGCCTTCATGCATGGGAGGGAAAATAGTAACTTCTTCAAGTTGTTCTTTGATGTACACATATGATCATGTACACACGTGTGTGCACACATACATGCAAAAATAATTAAATGTACAAACATAAAAACTGACTTTTTGAATGAATGAATGAATGAATGAATGGTGCTTCAAATCCACTGAACCAGAAGTCATTCTCTACACTAAGGCCAACATCAAATAGTGTATGCTTTTTTCTGCCAATAGCCTCCTTAGAGAAGCCCCAAAAGGTGCAGGCCCTTGTGTGGGCATTAGTGTCAGCTGATACTGCCAACACTTAGCAACAGGAGGAGGCAGGGCATAGAGACCCAATGGTACCTTCCTGATGGGGGTAGGGATTTGGAGGAGAAGTGAGCTTTTTTATTTATTTTTTCCACTGGCAGTACTCGAACTCAGGAGATAGAATCTACAATCCGATAAGAGACACCTGCCCTCCACATGGGGGGCAGGGGAAAGGGGAGGGCGACAGAGAAGCAGATGTGGTCTCTTTCCTGTCACTCTGAACGTTCTTGTTTTCCTGATATAATTCAAACCTCCTCCTGTCTGGCCATAAACTTCAACAGGAGATCATAGGAAGATACAGCAGGAAAAGGTATCAAGTCAAGAAAACAAACAGCCACATGTTTAGAAATACCTTTGATTCATATCAGGCTCAAATGACTGAAATGGTTATTAGTCACAATGCATGGAGTGCTGGGGAGAGAGTGTCTTGTTTGTGTCTGAAGGCTCCTGACCTCTAAATCATGTGCACCTTTCATTTCCAGGGTCACCTTTCTTCCTTGTAGAGGGACGGTTGATAGAGCACAGTCCCCATGGGTTCTGCAGACACAGGAGAACACTCAGCATCCTCCTGGTTGTCAGCACTGCTCTGTAAGAGGAAACCTGGGGTTTGACTTCACAGCCCATGAAACATTCTCCAAGGCCATCCACCCTCACACCCTACCATCAACCTTCATGTACCACTTCCTTCGTGCCTTTTATTCATCAAATTGTGACAAAGGCAAGTGGAGACTTTCCAGGAAAAATAAGTTTATCTGCAAAAACCCCGATGGTCCCCTGTGGCAATTCATTATTTTTCAATTAAATTTACTGCAGCCTGGCAGTTGCCCTAGTTTAATTTTCTGCTGTTTGTTTACTGAGCAGGGAAACACATAATACAAAGCGTAATAAAAGTCAGATTGAGTTAATTAAATATAGAACCAGGAAATTCAAACTCTGTCTTTCAAACAGCTTTCTCATCAGATCTCCTTGGAAAAATATCATTTTAGTTGAAATACATCTTGACATTTGCAATATTTTATTTCTTTGCATTCCATTTTTTTTCTGAGACACCAAGAAGGGATTAGATACTGGTTCATACCAGTTTGTCAAGAGTAGTAGTATCAGGTGGTGAGGGTGAGTAGTGTTGGAAACCCCAAGCTTTGGAATCACTATTAATGCTGTGTCTTCCCACAGCAGGTCCTATGTGATCATAATGGCCAGGGCGCAATGTGAAGCACTCTAGCAGAGTCCCTGCAATTAGACTGCTCTAAGTCCAGCCATCTTGGAAAACTCTTTGATGCTTGGCCTGTGGTCACAATGACTTTTACAAACAGAACACCAGCTTCTCAAGAGAAAGAACAAAATCCAAACAGATAGACTATTGCTTGGGGAGGAAATCCAGCCTTGAACTGAGAAATACACAAAAATCCAATGGAGCATTCTAGGTCACATCTGTCCAGTGTATACAAAATATACTTTAGTCTATAACTTCAAAGGGTTATGGGCTTCTGATGAAAAAGCAAACTTCTGCTCCTCATACAGGATTTAACCACACACATTCAAAAATTAAAGTGTGCATTATTCTTCAGGTTCAAGGTTGAATTTTGATACATGTTAGGGTTACTTAAAGGGACAATTTTTAAAGAGAACTTCCTGGAATGTTCAAGCAGTTCTTAGTAACGGTGTCTGGAAGTCTTTCTGCAGGACAAAAGGCAAATCCTTGGTGAATCATTTTGTCAACAAAATAAATAGCTGTTGTTTCTCAGTTTGGCTTTCACTCAAAATGGCTTCTTGTGAGAGAATTTCTGTGGAGGCTGACCAGAGCTGCAGTGAGAGGCTGGAATATCACAGGCCCATTAGCTAATTACCTGATCTCAGGCTAGCAGAATAGCCACTCATTACCTACCTCAATGTCAGAACAAATATCCTATGACTAATAGATTAAAAGATCTTTGGAATATATTAAATGACAAGATTTAGTTTCCACAAAACTAAAAGTTAAGAATGTCCATCTGATATCATCTTGAGCCTCTAGGAAAGCTGAAAACACCCAACTTAAACTCACTAATGAGTTTTAAACTTGCCTTGGTTTGTGGCTTTTCTCCTTCTGTAAAACTATGGAACTGCTTCCATGTTGGAACATGGAATTTGGGGTAACCTAAATCTGTGTTCCTGAGTCATGGCCACTCAAAATGACTCTAGAATGAAATATCTCTTTATTCCCTTTGAAATGAGAGCTGTGGGTTTTGCGCTGACAATATGATTAACAAAATACAGAGCATTCTGTTTCAAAATTGTAATATTTGCCCCAACTATTAATCTTAAAAAAGTAAATGGAAATTAAAAAACTTTAAAAAATAAATGGAAATTCTTTTTCTTTTAATTATCAATATTTATTTTCAACAATATGGACTTTTCTTATTCCTAAGTAATATATGGCTGACAACTATTACCGAAAGCAAAAAAGACAAGAAAACTAAATGTATCCTGAATTATAACCAGTCCACATATTAATTACTATTTTACTTTATTGTATATTTTACTGCAAATTTACACACTCCTAAAATTTTTATTTTGTTGATAACTATGATAGTTTTAATCCATGTTAGTTTTAATATAATTACATTAAGCCTTTGAAAATCTCAAAAGAAGGCTAATACTCTGGAAATGCATTCACAGCCTTGAAGGCCACCTTCCTTCTCACCCCCTCACCTCCAAGCCTAATCTTGCCTTGGATGCCACAATCACCCCCAATAGGCTATTATATAAACTCTACATAAACATTTCTACATGGTTTTACAGGCAAACTCATAGATAGAAATGGAAGTATTTCCTCTTGGCTTTTAAACATAATTAACATCAAATAGCATGAGTGCAATTCTCCATGCTTTCATTGTTTACTGAAAATCATGTCAGGAATATCATCGCTTATTAGCAGGTGAAGTTTGAGAAGCCTTTTCTTAGCTACACAATATTCTTCAGCATCGATTCACAAGTGACTTAACTAGTCCCTATATGAATAGAAATTTCAGTTTTACCATTATTATTTTTGACACTGTAAACCCTTGGACCCAGCTCTGGTAAATACTAACCTCTGGATTTACAAAGTATGGGTAATAATAATCAAAGCAGAAGCACTTATCTATGTTTCATCACAAAAATCAAAGGAAGGGTGGATTCTCCTATCAATAAAAGTCTGCATTTATTACTTTAAAAACCACCTTTTACATTGCTTAGAAGAGTTAATTGCAATGTCCTACTAGTATCTTGAAAACTACAATTAATGTTCAACATATCTGACACACTCCCTAACTGCCTTTAATGCTCTTATAACATCTTCAGATCTTCAAACTAATTTAGAATTGGGAGCTGCCTCAGTGGTAATACACTTGCTTAGTGTAGCAATATCACTTTACAACCAAAAATAAAAACCGGCTTAGAGTGAGATGAATTGAAGTGGCAAATTATGGACCACTGAAAAATATCCCTCTGTGAAAGCAAGAAGTTCTAAGAATCAGCTGTTCAGTAGACTGAAAATCAAAAGCTTCCACCATGCGGGAGAGTGCTGCTTAAAACAAATGAGTCATGCAGAGCAAGGTTGTGTGCTTCACAGCTGTATGTAGCTTCAGCCCCTCTCCTCCACTGGCAATAGCCTTGAAAGCAACATTTTGAGCCACCCTACCAAAAGCCAACCACTGGAAAGGGCAGGGCAAGGCAGGACAGAAACTCCTTTCCATGGATAGCTCCCATTTGCTGTGTTCCTGAAAGCCCATCTTTATTTGACCTGACAGAATGCTGCATATGTGGAGTGAACAGGGAGGGCTCAGCCCAGAGGCATTCCTGAACACAGCCAGGGACTGTGTTCTGAGCAGAGAAGCTAATGGACGCACACGTCAAGCTGAGCAAGAAGCTTAAGAAGGAAAATCCGGCACTAAATGTCCTTGGTGGAGTGATGGGATTGGTTTTGCAAAGCTTAGACATATTTTATGGAGTCAGAAATGCAACCTCATTGTACACATTGTATACATACTCCAGATGGTGAGCATGCTGGTGGAGAACCTTAAGCTTTCACCTTTGGCTGACCTTGACGTCCACAGAAGTAGGAAGTAAAAGCTAAGACACAGTTGTAAACCACAGCCTCAACATGCACACAAGCCCCAACACAAAACATAAGGGGATTTGTTGATTAAATGTATCTTAGTCGATCTCTCTGTATCCACAGCTAACCACTGTGTATGCCAAGCAAGAAGTAGATGTGTGGCAAGAGTACAAGCTATCCTGGGTTTCTTTAGAAAGCTTATTAAAACAAGAAAACCCTGAACTAGTCATAACAAACACAGAAGAAGAGAAAATCTAATTCTCAACATGGATTAGTAAATGTCTCCAAGGAAAGAACACCAATAAGGCACACACTCATACACTGCTCAGGGACAGGAATGAATTCCCAGAATGTAACACAGGCAACCTCATGGGAACAGGGGCATCACAGAGCATTTGTCATAGCCAAAGTTTCCTCATGTTGAGACTCTAGGCTCTATTATATATAGGGGTGGGGGTGAAGGGGGTGTGGGTGTGGGTGGGTATGTGTATATAACATATATACACTTTTACACACACATATATACACATAAGTATATATACATGTATCTGTGTAAAGATAGCCATATGCATATACATATGATGTATATTGATGAGCTGTTCCTTGGGTCTGTTAAAAAGCAAAAGATGAAATCAGCAATAGAGAAAACAATGTCATCAAAACACAGTTAATGCAGATGCATAAAAGCAAACCTCTGGTTTAATATTATCATTTCATAGTAAAATTTTTTTAAAGTCAAAGGTGTTCATAAAGTAACACATTTCCTACTTCAAAGGGAACAGAAGATGATAGTTCATTTTGAAGCCCAATTTAAGTGACCATGGACTGGTAACAAAAATACTCCAAACCTCATGTTCTAACATGGATGCACTGTCATAAAGTAATAGGACAAAGAAACTCATAAATCATGGTATTTTTAATACACATTGGTAGTAACATCAGAGAGGTAGGTTATAGCCAGGCAGAGAAACCTCAGTTTCAGATATGAGATACTATCAGTCCTCCTCAGCTCTGAAGCCTATATGCCATTCTATCCACATAACAGGCAATATATACCAACTAGTGCAATAGTGGCATGCTAATATAGGTGCAACCATTACCTTTCTGCTTAGATTTAAGTCTCCATAAAAATTACTGGAGCAGCTACTATTGATTTTGATAAATATATTATATATGCTTATTAAATGTCCCAAACGTTTGTATTAAGTTATCAGCCTCAGGTATGGAGTGAAACTTACATTTTACAGACAGTCATAATTATTTCAGAAATTCATCACCTCCAAAGTGCTGAGTTAAAGGCTTATTCCTACAGCACAGTAGCCCACTTGCTCAACCACAAATGGCAGACCCTACATCACCTCCTCCAAGGCTCACAGAACATTATGGAAAAAGGAGCCGATAGTAAGAGATCGAGGAGAAGATGGAGTGGAGTATGCATTTCTCCTCTAAATTTAAATAGTCCCTTCCCCCAGGAAGGTAGGAGAGGGGGCTCAAGAACTCACAAGAAAGCTGAAAGAATTCACAAAAATACCACAAAGCTCTCAAGAACTCTCACTGAGGTTGCATACGTAGTAAACTCCCGCTGGTGGTGAAGAAACTCTTAGGAGAGCTGGCTTTAGGGAACTTCATGGATGCTGGGCTGTTTGTGTATGCATCTGTGTTTGAGCCTTCCTGCTTCTATGGATAACCACCAAACCTCTACTGGTTCACCAACTGGACTGGAATCATTTCCTCATCTATTGTTGGTACTTTCCTGGGCATGCATAGTCATTTATTTATCTCTCTCCAGGAAAATCCCACAAAATCTGCAGAACATTAGAATTAATAAGTTGTATCATTCAGGTTTCTAAATACAAATTCAGTACTAAAATCAAGACTGAATCTCTATATGCAAAGAGTAAACAATTAGAATCTGTACTTAGAAAATTCTCATCATAAATAATCAAACACCTAATCATGAATCTAGTTTTAAAATGCACTGCAAGACTTCTGAGCTAGAAAAATTACATATAGGAAGAAAAGTTAAATGAGAGTTAAAAACATAAAAGATCTATTATCATGGTCACTAATTAAAAAACTCAATATTTCAAGGAGAATACTTTTTCCAGAATTGATTTCTAGACCTGGTGGAGTCCCAATGAAAATAAAACTTGGAAGAATGAGTCTAAAGTGCCCTCGTCCTTTGTCCTGACAATTGCAGCTTCCTGGTTGTTCCCATCATCATCCTGGTCTCCTCAACTCACTTTGTCCCCATCTCTTTGCTCCATGCTGACCCTCAAACCTCCCCAACAGTGAGGAGTACGGGCAAAGCAGTGTGGCTTCCCTCCCTGTTTCCGTCTTTCAGTCACCTTCATTGGCTACCTGATTTTTGTAGCCTTAAAATCAAGTATGCCATACATAATTTCCTCCATTTTATACTTGTTTCCCCATAACAGGATAGACACAGTCTCTGAAATTCTGTTTTCTTGGGAAGCCACAGTATCTCTGAATGGATTTCTTGCTAGAAAAAAACTGGGACCCTGAGACACAATAGACCTACAGAGATCCCACTTGTCTAGCCCTAGTGAAAAATAAATGCACTGTTGGAACACTACAAAGGATGCCCAAGAAGGGATTTTTCAAGACAATGTTTGTCCCCTTTGACCCCATAAGTTTTGCTTCTACCAGGATCTATCCCAGCATCAGGGCTCTGCTTACTGCTCAGGAATGCAGCAATCTCACCTCCAATGGGTATACATATATATAAAGCAATTATAGCTGGTGCTTAATCCTGGGAGGCAGAAGCTAGCAGACCTGTGAAAGTGGCTCTGTAACATGTCAGCCTAAGGAAGGGGACGGGAAAGGATGCTCTCATTATGGCTGCAGCTTCAGTAACCCAGTAACACCGCCTAAAGATGATCCTTTAACATCACCTCCCTGAGTCTTCAAAATGTAGTTATAAGCGGCCACAAAACAAAATACAAGTGCTAGAGCTGCCCACCTCCACCGTTAGGGAAGACTCCCAAACATGCCAAGATGTGGGAAATGGTAGACAAACACTTTCTACCTAAAAATCTACCAGCTTATGGAATACTCCAAGAATCTGCATGACATTCCTTTTTCCAGGCAATGAGAAAGAAATTTGTTCTTTTTGAGGGCTGATCACAGTCGATTGAGCCCTGGTGTGTCACAGCAAGAATCACAGGATTCCGGAATGAGAGCCGCTAGGTCACGGAACTTAACTACCAGGAACAAAACAGCTGTCACAATCAGGATGGATGGCAAGGAGCAAGACAATGGCCGTGCATGTCTGCTACCTGCCATCAAACCCCAGTGTCCTCCAGGAGAAGATATAAAGAATCTTAGTTAAGATGTCATTTATCGAAAGAGGAAATGAAATGACAAGTGTTAAAAGGAAATATGGCATTAGTTGTGACTGAAAAGATCTTAAACCCTACCCTGCTTGCAGACCTGTCAGTTCAGAACCTCTCATTCACACAGATGCCAAACCCTCAGCAGCATCACATGGACTGTATCCCATGAACACACTGCAAGATGTTTTCCATTACATATGACTCAGACCCAAGCTCTCTGTTCCTCTACAGCCCCATTGGAAAAGGTATTTGTTTCCTGTTGGTCACTTCCCAACTAATGTTTTTAGCAAGACAAAGTATAATGAAGTATTTTAATAATTGCTACAAAGTGACACTTTTTCATATTTACCCTAAATATTAGCTATTGCACCCTTTTTCCCCTGCTCCTGCTCTTCTACATCACATTAATCTCTGAGTCTGAGAGCACATGACCTCATCACCATTGGACCTGCATCTCAGAACATAAAGCTCTGCAAGCCCAAACACACAGTCTTGCACATTGATGGTGACACTGGATGAGGAAGGCAACTATTAGAGGAAGAGCCTCAGGTCTGAGAAGGGTGCACTCATGTACAAAGCAACTCAGGAGCCTTGGCGTCTGAAGAACTCTTGAAGGTCAGAGGATGATTAAAAAACAAAAAACAAAAAACCTGAAAGTTTTGCTGGCTCAGTGTGTGGCAATGACCCAGCCACAACAAACAAAGAAAAGAAACTATTTGTCATTAAGGTGCTACTGTGATACTGCACAGCTGGCTGCAGCTGCAACTGCACCCTCCATCCTCACACACAGATGAAATGCTACTTTGGCAAAGCAGAGCTTCAGAAATTGGAATTTCCCTCCCGCCTCCATTTGTACCTTCAGTTAAGAGAAATTTGTGAAAGTTTACTTAAAAACCAAATTCCCCTAAAATCTGAACACAGGATAAAAAATAAATGTGTCATTTTAGGATGAATATGAACAAATGAGGTGCTTTTGGGAAAAAAAAAAGAAGATGGTTTAATGAGTATTTCGAACACCACAATGTGCAGCTTCTGAACATGATGTTTCTGACAAAACATTTGGACAATGTTAGACCCATGCACACATCTAATACTATGAAATTTGACAAGGATACAGCTCTTGTCATGTCTCCATTAAAGGCTAGTGGTGGCACATGAGAAGTATTGTGTTAATCGAAGGGAAGCTCAAACCTTTTTAAACGTTTTAAAAAAATTGAAAGCTAAAACAACCTTACATATTCATTATACCAACTACTGAGCAGGCTGAAACAGTATGATTCAATAGGTCAGGAGTTCTAGGCCAACCAGGCAACATAGAGAGATTCTTTCTCAAAAACATACCAAATAGTTATGATGACAGAAATTAGTTATTTAGATGCTTTGCATGGAGATACGAAATGAGACAAAATTGATGTTACTTCCTGGCATTGGCATTTTCTGGGTACCACTCTTTAAGATGGATTTAAACAAAATAAAGCACAGGAAAATAAGGAGGGTCAACATGGCAAAGGGCACAAGCCTGAAGACAGCAGGACATCAAGATGTTGATGGAATCTAACGCATTCTCCTATCCTGAAGAGAACCTCTGTGTGCTCTCCTGGACATTCTGAATGTGACATGTGGAACAAAAGTCAATGGAGTCATCCTTCACATCCATGGAATCTACATTCATACTGTAGAAGCCAAACCCTCAGGTGCCCCGTCTATTATATAAAGAAATTTAGAGTTTGCATAGCACTGATTCCACATTCTTCTGTGTCCTTAAAATAGCCAAGTTACTTATACTCTCTAATCCAAAGCAATAGCCAGGCAACCTGCTGTTCTTCTGGATTACTTAGGAATGTTTACTACAGATGTCATTATCCTCTTCCTAATAATTGTTATCTGTGAAGGGTAAACCCATAAACATGGGACTAGTGGAAGGAGATGCTTATACATAGAGATGGGTCAAAATAATGAGATAATGAGCCCACAAAAGAGATTTTCTACTAGAACTATCCAAGACAAGGGAAGAGTAGGGTTTGAATTACTGAAGGTTGGGAAAGGGTTAAGAATAAGCCAGATAAATATGTCAAACATTTTAAAAATGGGATTTAGTAGCTATTGAGTTGAATTTGATGGCTGTTGAGACTCTTCCCTGCATAATTGCAGTGAAATTAAATTTTCATAGGGTAAGTACCACAGTCCAAATTTTCAGAATCTAAAAAGGCATACTTACCTTTAACCTAGCTCAGATGGCTAGCACTTATGATCATATTTGTTTTCCCTGAGTCTTTTGTGACATTGACGTTTTAGCAAGTTCTAAACAATAATTTCAAAGAAAGGCAAAGTCTAAACAATGTGTTAAAAAAAGAAGAAGAGGAGGAGGAGGATTGTGGCATTTGGTCTTGAGTCTACAAAGCCACAGCTGACCACTAGGTAAGTCACCCAAAAGGATGAGCATGGAGAAAATAAGAGAAGCAAAAGAAGCAGAAGCAGGCCTTGGAGAGCCAGACTCACAACTTCTCATTGCTTGACTCACAAGACCACCATTGCTGGTAAGTTTTGTGCACAAAACACACACTTACAGTCATCAGGGAATTGAAAATTGACAAACACACCAGCAGACTGAGCAGTCTGTGGAGATTTTCTTACTTGCTCACTAATGTGGGAAGAGGGTGCTGTCTCAGGACAGGTGAATGGGAACTGTTTGAGAAGGATGAGCAAGCCAGAGGGAGGGGCTGGTGATAGCATCAAGTGGTGTCTGTTTCAGCTCCTGCCTTGGCTTTCCTGGATGGCTGACTGAAACCTGTAAGCTAAGCAAACCCTCTCTTCCTCAAGTGGCTTTTGGCCAGAGTGTTTTCTCACAGCAAGAGAAAGCATGCTAGGACATGATCTATCAGATTTATTCCCACCAAACAGCCATATGAAAGGGCCCGACTAAAAAAGCAACATAATTTTGTATTTTTTTAATTTGAAGCAAGTATATCCCCTTGCTTATAATAATTTTCAACAAATTCAAACTATGATTCACAATCCAAGAATTTATTACTTACTTCCTCTAAGCTGCTAGTTTATAATAGAATTTGCTATGGAGATTAGTGTGATAGAAATAATTATCCAGTATCTAATATGATAAAAAATAATTACCCAAGAATGGTACACCTGTATAAGGAAAGCCAGATGTTCCCCAAACTTTTATTTTCATAGGAAAATTCAATCTGTGGCCCACTCATCACTCAGTGTTTTGATTGTACTTAAATCTCACTCTATAACATAAGGGATCATAATAAGACAGGGTTACATAGAAGAAACAGACTGACTTTACTCTGTAATTATTTGTGAAAATACAGCATTTTTAAACACTTAAAGTTAATGTTAATATCAGAAAATCAGATTTCATGCTATATTTTGCATTTCCACTTAACCTTTAAAAATTATGGCAAAACCAGCAACCAACCATTAAAGTGCCCTATTTAGAAAAATCGTGTTCTTACCAGTTTACCCTATGTCCCTGACTTACATATTCTTTATTTCTAGCCCACCTTACTAATGCAAAAACAGCCCTGCCCAGCACTCCTCTGACTTCCTCCCCAAAAGTCCACTTGCATACTTATCTGTATAAGTAAGAAGCACCCAGAGAGTCTGTGCCCTCCCTTTATTCAACTTGGCACCTCTGTATGAGTTTCTCACAAGCTGCTGTGTTGAATTTCTCCTTGCAGAGAGCAGCAAGTCCTCCTGACAAAATGACAGACATCTGGATTCCACATTCACAAACAGGAGCCTTGGACTTCTATCTAGATGGAAAAGAATCTACTCTGACCTCAGAAATAATAATAATAATAATAAACCCAAAATAACTACTGTTGACAAGTTTCTGTCTCACCTAGTCCTGCAGCTGTTCAGTCCCAAATAAACACACAGAGGCTTATAATTTAACAAGCTGTTTTGTCTATTACTCAAGCTTATTACTAACTAGCTCCTACAACTTAAATCAGTTCATTTCTTTTAATCTATTATTGTTTTGCCACATGGCTTATACCTTTTCTTAGTAAGGTATTCTTACATTGCTTCCTCTGCATCTGGCTGGTGACACTTGACTCTTCTCTTTCTTTTCCCAGAATTCTCCTAGTCTGGTTGTTCCGTTTATACTTCCTGCCTGGTTACTGGCCAATCAGCATTTTATTAAACCAATTCAAATGATGAATCTTTACAATGCACAAGAGCATTATCCCATAGCATACTACTGTCAAGGTCACAAGAAAGGTGGTCAGGTGGCACATACCTGCAACTCATGAGGCTGAGGCAGGAGAATTAGGAGTTTGGGCTGCATAGTTAAGACCATATGGGGGAAATAATATAAAAATAAAAACAATCAAGATAAAATATCTGAGAGAGAAGGGATGATATGTCCCTCTGTCATGATTTTTGCACTGTAAACTTTACAGATGTTGCATGCATGGTGGAAGAGGATGAAGGAGGCTGCTAGGTACCTGGGCTGAGTGGTAGGAGAGGTATGTCTCAGAGGTTATCTGTTTCATGCACTATAGCCAAAGCACAACCAAAATGTTTGTAGGTTTTAAAATAACTGGGTTTATTATTATTTGTACTAGGAAAAAGAAAGAGCACAGAAAACTAGAATATCTTCTAAAAGGGCATCAGAAAGAATATATAGAATTTCCACAATGATGTACTTGGTGAGTCTCATGGGTATCTTTCTATTTTTGTGAAGACAAAATCAGAAATAAGCCTTGTTTGTGCCTTTTTGTTTTGTTTTGCTGTGTTATGGTATCAAACTGGTCTACCTGGGTTATATTTTGTGAAATTATATGAAGAAGGAAAATGAGGTAATCTAGCTATGAACATCATACTGGCCTGTAACCATATTGAAGTCTAGCCATGAACATCAGCCTAGGTTGTAATTATACTGAGGTCTAGCCGTGAACAATAGACTAGCCTATAACCATATTGAGATCCAGCTAGAAATATCAGGTACTTAACTCCAAGCTAGAACAAGAAAGGAAATGTCTCAGTCAAGAATAAAGATGTAATTGGATCTGACCATGTGTGCTTTTAAAAGAAAGAGAATAGAAAACTATACATCACTGCCTCATTCATATGTGCCATATAATTTGAAACTGTCCTTATGGTTGTTAATTGAATTTATGATAAATCAAAACTGTTTCCAGATGAAGTGAAAGTATGGTTTTGTATGCCTCTCACACAGTACTTGATAATATTCTAAAGAAATAAAAGCTAACACTGTCTCTCCAAATGTATCTCTAGCAGAGGAAGAGAGGGGACAACATGATACTACCCCAAAACTTGGGGGTTTTTTATGGGTGACACTTTTAGAACTTCTGACCATTTATCTCAATCCTACCCTCCTACACTCACTCCGGCTGCTCATCTACTCCAGTGAGATATGAAGTTCTGGCCTGTGTGGCCTGTGGTCCAGACCCAAAGACCTGCAATGCCTCAGAAACACACAGATGCTTATATTCATTTCATGCTGTTGGCCTGTCATTCAGACATATTGCTCTTGCTATTAAACTAACCCATGATTCTTATCTTGTTCAGCCATGTGGCTTGGTACCTTTACTTAGAGCAGCATTTCAACTTCTTTCCTCTGGTGTCTCTCTGGCGTCTCTGCTCTGCTCTTCCTATTTCCAGAGTTTTCTTAGTCTGGCAGCCCCACCCACACTTCCTGTTTGCCTTCTGGCCAATCAGCTTTTTATTAAACCAATAGGAGGGACAAATATTTACAATGTACCACACCATAGTCCCACTACACTCTAGCATCATTGTTACTGCCAAGAACAAGATTCATTTTCTTTCTTTTTCTTTTAAAACCTTTTATTGGCATTATAGAAAAATGGTAATTATATTGTGTTGTTAAAAATATGATCTCATGAATAAGTAGAAATGAGGAACCACAGAAGCATCTATAATCAAATCCCCCTTGCTGTCTGGTGCCATCTCATCATTTCCTCCATTGTTACTTCTTCCTTATTCTCTCATATACATGCCATTTATTTTGCAAAGGCTTTTAGCTGCAATTAAACTATAAGAGTCATTTTTAAGGAAGAGGGTTACTTGGGAAAACTTCCATTACATAAGCAGGTATATCCTGCCTACAAAATACTGACTCCAGAAAATAGAGAATACTTCTTCCATTTTAAGTCTTAAAGATAACTAAATTCAGTTGGCATACAAAGTCTGGGGGAGTTATGGGATCCTCAGTCTAATGAGGGCCTCCCCAGGCCATCCCCAACATAGGAGATGTTGCTCATCATGTGATGAGAAGAACTGGCTTTATACTGCTGACTCTGGGCTTTCTGGGCAGAGTGAAAAGCACAGGTTTTGTGATCAGACTCTGCTAGGCTTTCCCCTTGGCTTTGACACAATGCCTGCCAGAGGCAGCTTGGGAGAGATTTAGGCTCAGAGCTTCTGAGAGTTGCCGTGCTGTTGAGCAGGAAGGACATGGAAGCATCCATCACAGCATCTGTGGTAGTGGATCATGTGAAAGACACTCCTCACAGAACCAGAGGTCAGAAACAGGGGCAGGAATAACCCTCAGAGGCCTGCCCTTATTATCTACCTCTACCATTCAGGTCACATTTTCTAAAGGCTTCACAACTTTCAAAATCATACCACAAGCTAGATCCCAAGTATTCTTACCAGGTAATCTCCTGTGTGAGCCTGAATATGCTATCTATGTGATCTCTCATTTTCAGAGGTACTAAAATCATTACCACAATAGTTCATCAAAGTAAGAACCAAATCAAACACTCTGCCCAAGGTAGTATTGACCTTCAGTGGTCCAGTATGGGCCACTGTTGACATGTCCTACATTCCAATTACTTATTTATTCTTCTTGATGGCATAATGAAAAAATGAATGGGTGCTATGCTGAAAACATTTTGCTACAGTGCATTGTTCAGAACCTAGAATGTGTGCAAAGTATGTGTAGTTAAAGGTCTCAGGCTGCCATATATATATACATATATATATATTTAATTATATATATAATTAGAAGAGGATGTGCATAACCCAAACCAAGTGGAATCCTGTGTGACTAAACTATTCTCTATGCTTCCTTGCTTTAGTCTTACACACTAGCAAATCCATACATAATAATAAAATTGAAATTAGGAAATAGCAAAACTAACATATTATTTAGAAAATCACAAGAAGATATCATAAATATTAGCTAAAAATGTAAAAAAAAAAAATGTCAGGTGCTTTTGTTTGAGAAAAGTAGGCGAAATAGGAGACATACATCCTTTACAGATGTGGGATATCCAGCTTTCCACATTGTAAATTAGGTATCTGTAGCAGGTGAAGTGTCCACAGAAAGGACTTTTAATAATATGATCACTTTTTAAATAAGTAATTTGTTCCTCTCTACCTTAAATTTTATGATAATGTTAGACTTTCAAATTTTTTCAGAACAAACTCAAATAAAAGAAAATAGATGCATACCTTTAATTTTGTATATTTTAAGATAAAAGAGAGAGCAGTATTTTCACGGTAAAGTTAGGAGGTATTACACATGTCTCCAAAGCATGTCCTGGAAGGTCCACAAAGGACAGAGTAGTTTTTTGGAGGAGGCAAAGAAAACTCAGAATCATTAAATAAATAGCATCTGTTTTAAAAGAAGACAAGCCATAAGAATACAGGACAGGTACATTTGCCATCCTAAAAAACTTTAAAATAGAAAAGATCTATTTTGAGATGTGAGAAAAGGCTAATTTCAAAACAACAGGCAGTTTCATCTCTTAGCTACAATCTACTTGGTTCCAATACTCAATTTTTTTGCACCACTCTTCTGTAATAATCATTTTCTCACTTTCGTTGGTCATCAACTGATTCATTTTCAGAGAAGTGTAATTTTTCTATGTGTTCTGAATAGTTCAAAAATATTTCTGCTGATTCTCTCTGAAAATGCTGTAGCCCTGTCTGCCTGTGCTAATCTCTCAGGGACTGTCTATCTCACCTCTTTTCATGAAAGCTTCTCTCTGCTGGGTTTGCTTTCCAGAGAGCTGGAAAGGACTAGAACAGGAACTGTCAGTCACTTGGCTTTGCTTTGGTCAGCAGTTACAGAGAGTACCACACACGAGGAGACAAGCTGTCTCCCTAGATAGACACATGTTCTCATTCTATGGGCAGAGGCCTTGCTGGTCTTGCAGATACTTCTTATGGGGTTGGATAAGGGCAGGGCATGTAAGCAGTCTCAGGCTCCCTAGCCACATGAGGACTGAGCCTGGCACGAAGCTGCTCTTCCATTAATTTCCCCTTTCCTGAAGACACAACTACTATGTTATTTAGAGAACCCATCTTGTCTATTATACAGAAGAAAATACCACAGCCAGCTCTCTGTGTATCAGAGTTGAGGACCAGCCCAGCTGGGCTGGCAACTCTTCAATTAATTATGTTGCTAATTACCACACAGCCTGCTCATTCATCCAACATCATTCGACAAATATTTCTAACCCTCATTGATGGTGATCTTGGAGGCTTTCCAGGGCTCTCTGGGGAGGACTGATGCTGTCTACCATGGTGACCCATCTCAGACATCCAGATGTCTCTATTTGTCTTCTTTTTTTCTTCCTTTCTTCTTCCCTTTCTCCTTATATCCCTCCCTGCCTCCATTCCTTCCTTCTTCCCTACATTCTTCCATTTTTTTCTGGTAAGGTTTTGATATGTTTCCCAAGCTGGCATCAAATTCAAGTGTGCAAGCAATCTTCTACGGCAGCCTTTCCAGTAGCTGTAACCACAGGCACACGCCCTCACCATAGCCAGATGTCTCCATTTGTTTGTGGTTTTCTCTACTCCGCTTTTCCTGCCAAACCAGTCTACCATATAGTTTTCCAAAATTCTTTAAAACTCCTGAACTACTGATTAAATCTCCCCACTCCAACCAGGATCTTCTACCTTTTAAAAATATAATCTTGTCTTCCTTTCTCTAGTCTTTCTCAAATGTGGAGAGAGAGAGAGAGAGAGAGAGAGAGAGAGAGAGAGAGAGAGAGAGTGTCAGTCATCTTGATACAGTGGTGAAATTCTAAGTTTTGTTTCTTGATTACTAGAATTTTGTGACTAAATTTCCAGAGCATTCATATGCTTTCCAGCATATCCAAAAACTTTTAACACCTCTTCTCATAACCAATAGCTGGGTATAAAATTCTTATCTCACAATATTATCATCTCAAAATTCTTTAAGTATTGTCTCACTGTTTTCTGAAGCCACCATCTGATGATAAACTGTCTTAGCTTCATTTAAGTAATTGCTTAACTTTGTCTTGGATACCTATATTTTGCCCACTGGGCATCACAACATACAAAGCATATTCAGAACCTAACTCTTGTAATTTTTTCACAATGGTTATCCTCCTCCATTGCAGAAGAGTTGACTCCCTGCTCTTCATTTTTCTGTCTTTGCACTTTCTCTAAAATCTTCTAGCTTCTAAGGAATGTCTTCTTTAGCCACCAGATACTTCTGCAATGAGAGTATGATTCGAGGCCCTCTATAACCTCATCCTCATGCTGAATGTCAAGCAGGATTATTCTCTTATGAGACACTTCCATGCCTCCCTCCAAAGTTTTCAAGGGGGTCAAAAATTTCCATATGGAACTTCAAACACTTGCCTTTGCAATATGAAACTATCAGGATCCATCTACTTAATATCCTCTTGTGATGCCCAGTTACTAAGGAATGGGGCAAGATCCTTCCCATGCCTCTGGCTTCAGTCTACTTGGTTTTTCTACCCTTTTCTGCAGTATTCTTTCCTTCATGTGCACACAATTAGACAATGCCATCTCCTTCTATGAAATTTTCTAATACCTACACCAAGCTCTCACAGGGGTCTTATCTCTAATCTGGCTCTGTCAAACATCTGTCAGTTTATTTAATGTCTCATTAAAACATAACATTCGACATGTACAGTGTAGAATGTCTGATGTCCCTTCTCAGAGAATGGCACTCAACTGTTCCCTCTTTGTCTTCCTTGTTTTCTCCCAGATACTGATGTTGACAGTCCAATGAACCTACTTCTTATATCTATCCATCCTCATGACTGTTGCTTTGGCATAGGTTACCTTTACCTCCTAGAATCGTGTGGTCACCTCCTAAGTAGTCTGTTTCATTAATCTTGCTTTCTTGCTGTTGATTCTCCATATTATCCCTGGAAACCCTGTTTTAAAATACATTTTGGAAGCCATTGTCTTTGTGTGGCACCATCTTTGGGCAGAGATGGCACTCTCTTGACCCTAGCTCTTACATTATGGTTGAAGTGATTCATTTAAGGAATTCTATGTGTGGAAATCAGCCTCTGTTTTGCTTGAACTTTGTCAGTTCTGTCATTCACAGATGCTCTGGTCCATTGTTTCTCAACCTGTAGGTAGTGACCCATTTAAGGGTCTTATGGCCCTTTCATGGGGGTTGCATATCAGATATCCTGCATACCAGATATTTACACTGCAATTCTCAGTGGTAGGAAGATTATGGCTATAATGCAGCAATGAAAATATGGTTATGGTTGGGGTCACCACAACATGAGGAATGTTATTAAAGGGTTGCAGCATTAGGATAATTGAGAACCAGTGCTCTAACTTTATAGGGCTATTTTCTGTCCCAACAATCTTTCAGTTTTTGAATATGTATTTTATTTATGTATATGTCTGTCTGTACACATAAATATAGTACCTGCAGAGGCTAGAAGAGGGCATTGGATACATTGGATGATGTCATAGGCTGCTGTGAGCCACTCAGCATGGATGCTGGGAACTGAACTTAGGTCTTCCAGAAGCACAGTGAGTATGTAGAACCACTGAACCATCTCTCCAACCCGTCTTGCAGGTTTGAGAATTTGTCCAGGTAGTTACTTAAGCCTGGATAATTTCCAGTCTCCTCCATGAAGATATGTTTTCTTCCTGATGCCTACATATTCTTCAAGCCTGCTAAAATATGACTCCTGGAAGCTCAACCCTGATTCTCTCCAGGCCAACTAAACTCCACTTCTGGAAGCCTTTTTTACTTCTGGTCCAGCACTTAGAAAACTGAGTTCTTGATTAGGATCTACCTGAGTAGACTCAGCTCTACTGAAATAAGTGACATCTCTACCTGTTTATTGACTAATGTTACTAATTATTTACTCTGTAGTACCTTTTGGTTACTAAACCTAAAAGCTCACTCATGCTGTTTATTTTTCCTCACTATCTATGATGTAGGAGTGTTTAATGATTTTCACTCCACTGGCCTTTTTAATTATGCTCAGCCTTTGCAGTCCTTTTAATTAAATTCATAACCCTTACTCATTTTAGCAACATTGTCCTTTATCCTTACTTTTGTTATTTCTTCTTCCAATTCTACTTTCTCTCTCACTTTTGTAATACTTAATGCACAAAGTATATCATTTTTCTTCATCTCTGATTCCAGGGGACTTTTCTTCAACTTCTCTCTACTTCAGTGATTGATTTGGTGTGCTATGGCAAGCTACCTCCAGGCCACATCTGTCCTGACAGTTTAAAATGTATATAGCCAGTCTGCTTTTGTCTGAAGACCGCCCCCCCCCCCCTGACTTCAACTCCAAACCCTTTCATAACTGCCTACCCTGGTTCCAAGGATTGCTGCATTCTTTCAAATACAGCCAGGAAGATCAGCAAAAGGTTTTCTCTCTTCCCTCCCCTTACATCTCATCCCCTCCTCTATCCACCTCTGCTTTGGTCCACTCACCCTCCTGGATGTTTGAGTTCTGTTTAAATCACAGTCTCTATAACTTTAAAATCTCTCAGATGTAGGAAAAGAGAATATAAAAGAAAATCTGTTTTTGCTTTGCTGAAATTGAGATCCACTGTTAATTGCAGGAAGGGCCATCAGGGGAGTAGCCCTCCAGTAGCTGCTGGTTTTATTTGTACTTTTTGTACTTCCTTTTTTTTTTTTTCCTTTGTGGAAGCCCAAGTTACTGGATTCACACACCAGTTCAGACGTCTGCTCTTCTACACTAATTCAGATTCTGCTCTGTGTATATCACAAGGGGCATGCTTGTTTTCCCTGCTGTGAGTGATTTCAGGCTGTTGGGCTCTCATCATGAGTTTGGTGTTTCTCTAGGGCTCATGGTCAGTCTCTGTCCACAGATTACAGGGGTCTCTGTCAGGTGTCCTTCATCTCCCACCACGGCAGGCATCTCCTGAAGTGACAGCCGCTGACCTCCCTATTGGCCCCTTTACTTTGAGCTGTGAAAGTGTCTAAGGGTCTAAATTGGCAATTGGCAACCATCAGTAACCCCTAAATTGGGTAGATTTTCTCTGTTTGTTCATAGTCGCTTAAATGGGAATGTAAAACCATCTTAACCAATTTTTTTTTTTTTTACATAATCTCACATTAATGGCTCTTATTTGGTCCGTAGTATGTCACTTATAATTCATGCGTGTAAGCAATATGATGCCTTTACATTGGAGCTCCCCCTACTGGTCTGCAGTGGTTCTGTCTGAGGAATATCTCTTCCAAGAATCCTGAAACTTCAGGAAAGGCCCAAGATTGGTCAGGAAAGGTCGGAGGGATTGGGTTGACCACCAGGGAAATGCGCGAGACTGGACTAGACATAAATGTCTTTATCTTAACTGGTTAATGTAAAGTCATCCTAAAGCGGCTTCAGAATTTCCGAATGATCTGACAACAGGAATCTGTATTTATCAGCTGAAGCATTCCTGAGTCCAAGGATGGTCCAACCTTGGTCTGGACTCTGGAAGAACAGTATCACAGCCTCCTGGGAAAGAAAAGTGTCAGGGAGACACTGAAGGGAGAGCATTAGCTGCAGGCTGGAACTAGCTGCCTCCCCTGGAGGTGATGGGCTGGGTTTCCCTGTACTTATGAGCAGGACTCTATGAAAAATACATGCATGTTTCTATCGCTCCTTAAACAAGATAAATATGAGAAAAATTAATACGCAGCCAATTCTTAATGATTTTACCTTTTATGTGGAGCAAAATAACTTTAAAACTGTAGTCCAGTCAGTATATTTTGACTTGAAATTTAGTGTTACAAAGTGTAGTCAACAAGGTCTCTCTGTAAGGGTCCAATGAGATGGCTCAGAGGCCAAGGGAGCTTGCTGCCAAGCCTGAGGACCAGAATTCGATTCTTAGAACCCACATGGTGGAAGAGTAGAGCTGACTCCTGAAAAGTGTCCTCTGATCCCCCACATGTGTGTGATGGCATACCCATGCCCAGATCTACCTTCATATGCACACAATAAATGTGGAAAATATTTTAAAGGAAGGATTGTGCTATTTATGGCCAAAAACTTATTTAAAAATAGGAGAATAAATTTATATCTTCTTCAGAGTCATAATACTCTTACCATACATGGTTTGTAAGTCTGATCTTTATTTTCCCAGTTACTTCAAGTGACAAAGTCAATGAGTAATTACGATGTGTGTGTGCATGTGTTCACACATGATTTCAATAGTCATTCTGTGTATGTACACAGATGTGTTTCCATTTGAGATTGTCATCAAAGTGCCATTAAGAAAATGCTTTAGGAATTATTAATTAACTAAAATAATGCTTTCCTTGCATCAAATGGCCAGGGACTTTGCCTAATTACTCTTTTGTTATGGAGTAAACGCTTAGCATTTCCCCGTATGTGAATTGGGCAAAGCCATAATTTTTCCTCATGATCCTGCTCACTTTGTCTTTGATTCTTTCATTCCACTTAAGACTTAACTGCATCTCTAATTGCTTTAGAACCTATGGGCAGTTGAGAGAACATGGGAACATTTCTGTAGGACTCAAAAGGAATGACATTTAAAGGACAAAGTACTTTGTTTGAAATGTTCGCCTTTCAAGTGAGTTATCTTGGGACACTAAGCTGCAGAGAAGCGACTTTTGCCCCATTTTTACCTTAGGCTCCCAAAAGTCAGAAGTTGCTGGGATGGTCCCTGAAAACACACATTCCCCTCTCTCTTCAGAACTTCGTGTTTTATTATAGGTTAGCTGGGAGACCCTGTTTTATCTGTATTTCTCAAGGAATATTCGTTAGTGCTTTTGACCATCCCTTACGCTTCTCCCAGTCTATGTGGTTAAAATGAGACTCTCCACAGACACACACAGACACAGACACAGACACACACACACACACACACACATACACACACACACTTGTTAGGTATGGTGGAACACAACAGCTGTGATTCCAACACTCAGAAGGCAGAGATGGGGGATAAATAGTTCAGGAGCAACCTGGAATACACAATCTCAAAAATCAAACAAAGCAAATAGTATGAAACACTCCTCCCTGGTAACTGGGATATAGAGGAACCAAGAAGAACATCCCTAGAGTTTTGTGGCTGTGAGCACAAAGACATGAAATAAATGCTCTCTTACTTTGGAGCATCTCTGAGTGGCAATCATGATGACGCCACATGGAAACTGTGTCACCAACCACTCCTGTTGGCATGGGGATTCACCTGTAAAAGAAGAAAGTACTGAGCTATAAGATTTGAATCTAAACAAAGAATTCTAATTCAAATACATGTTCATAGTATTTGCAATACAAACAGAGGTCAATCTTGTAATATAATGCTCATGTCCCTTTTACCAAGCTACATTGTTCCCTCAGAAAGATGCCATTAAGGGGAGGGAGTTTTAACAGGTTCAGATCCCTACATTTCAAATGCTTGAGTCCTGAATTACTGTAGATTTCTTCTTATTTTGGATAACAATATCTCAGGGAAGAAATCCAACCTAAACAGGAAGTTCACTTATGTTTTACATATGCCTTACCCATGGGGACTGGATATAATTTCATCAGATCCCTTGTGGTCCCTGGGCTTTAACTGCCTTCCATCCAGTGACAGACATCAGGTATAGAAATTACCTCTTGTGGCTTCATGCCTGGTGAACAAGTTTTGGGTTCGGAAGCATTTTTCTGAAGTCAGATTAGGATGCAGAATGTGACTAGGAAGTGGAAAAGAACCTTGAGGGTGGCTTTGCGCTTTCTTCATTGAAGCAGCACTTTCTGGATTTTATTGTCTTTCTGCTCCTTTAGTCAGGGCTCTGTTTGCTAGGAAAACCTTCAGTGAAGCGCTGTCTTCATATTGGCTCTGGGCTTAGTTCAAACAGTGCCACTCCTCAGCCATTCAGAGCTGTGTCTTCTTTCAGAAATAGAAAAGAGTGATTTCTCTAATGTTACTTGGAATATGTCACAACAAATGCAGCAAATGAGAACAAGTCAGTCATTGTAGTGTTTAAGAAGCCTTTTTAAATAGCACCCTTCCGCCATTGTGTTCTCCCTGGGTCCACCCGTTGGGCACAGCCAGCTGGCTGTACTCAGTAAGTTCCCCTTCACTGAACAGAGAGATCTCTCTAAGGAGCAGTCAGGCCCATAGTCCAGAGGTGTCTAAACATTTTCTATATGTGGTGATGACCACACAGCTGTATTCTATACTGGAGCACATAACACAGACCTTCCAGCCAAACACTGAACAATCAACTCATTCAGAAACACTGGAGTGGGCTCTTCCTGTGAATGTATGGGAAAGTCCTCAAAGGCTCCTCATGGTTAGTAGTAGCAGTAAAGGTGATGAAGAATGTGGTTAAGGTGGGTTTTCTGTTTGTGCATTCTTTATTTTGAGTTTGGTTTTCTAGTTTGTAGTATAGAAACAGGGCAGAGACTGAGGCGTCTCTCAACCTTAACTTTTTCTTGAAGTATCTGACCCCCTGTCCCCACCCCACCCCCATCTTCTTGAAGTTTGACACAAACCATGAGGGCAAACACTATGGATGAGGTGATGGGCAAGTTGGAAAAAGTAGAGATTGTTATCTGAAGATTTCCACAGAGGCCTCAAGCTGGGGCTGGGATGTTTTAAGAATTTCCCATGAGCTTGTCAGTCTGGCTCCAAGCTGACCTCAGCTTTTCAAAAGTTCTGCACGACATTTCTCATCTTTGATGGAACACGGGCAAGTGGGGGAGAAAATATATGGCATGCTACTAAGAAAGGCAACATGATCTAATTGGTGCTAGGTGGAGTGCTGGTTTGCTGAGGAGAAATGACTCATAAGCTGACCAAGAAAGAATGGTTTACAGGGACTTGTTCAAGTCTCCATTTCTACAAAGCTCACACTGCTGAATAAAAATGCTGTTCTATTCTGAAAGCAATTCACTCAGCGACTGACTGAGAGACACCCCTAAAAATGCCTACACAGGATTTCAGGGGCTTCCTCTACCCCCAGGCCCTGCTTGCCTGATGACAGCTATAAGTCCTAAGCAATCATGTCCCACTGTCCAGTGACGTCTCACCCCCTTAAGCTCTCAGTAGGACCCATAAACCTATTTTTTTACTGAAATGCTTCACTATGGGATGGTGATACACAAAACATTGCTTTAACTATGGGGATATGATTAACAGCAGCTAGTTGGGACCTTTAGCTCACAATGATCTAACAAACCTATGACTATAGTGTGAATTCCTGTGGTGGTGCGCTGTAGGATAACATACATGTCTGCCCATTAACATTTGGAATTCATCAATTAATTTTTGCTTTTAAGGTCTCCTGCACTTTCTGAACAGGATCCAAGCAAAGGGGCTGGGCCAGAGTTCTAACCAAATGGAACTGATTTCTCTGAAAGCCGATGTTCTCTTTTCTGCTGAGAAAGATAAATTATGGTGACCAGCTTAACTGGTCAATGAGATACCCTGATGGGATCCATCAGCTACAACTGATACATTAAGGACAAAAGTAGATTTGCTCTTGTCAGTTAAAATGTGTATAATGGCCCATAATCTTGATGGGAAGACCATCTTGCTGAAGGTATCACACATTGAAATTCCATATCAAGAATGAATCAAGCTGTTACTCACCTGGAAGTCTGGTGCCTATTGAATAGCTTTCACAATGCTGGGAAGGTGCTATGTACTCTACTCAAGGTGAAATGCAATCACTGATATCACGCTAAACCCCTTTGAGTTACCATAATGACAGTCTGTCAATGTGTGCAATACTGATGCATCAGTGGAATAACTGTAGCTAAAGACATGGTTCAGTGGTTAAGAGCACAGGCTGCTCTTGGAGATAGTCCCTGTTTGGTTCCTAGTGCCCATATAGTGGCTCACAATTGTCTGTAATCCAGATCCAAGGAATATGATGCCAACTCTTGCCTTTTTTGGCACCAGACATGTACACGGTGCACATATGTACATGCAGGCAAATACTCATACACGTTAATTTTTTTTAAAAAACTAAATCTTCCTTTAAAATTGATAGTATTGATGTTTTGGGAGTAGCCAATCATTTTCAGATTGGAACAAAGGCCTCTCCTATGAGATAGGACTTGACAGATGGGGCTAAGAACTTAAGACTGAATAGGCCCTAGGGGAGAATGCCATACTATTATTCTATTAGATGGGCATAGTATTATGGCAACTTCTAATGGTTTATTGCTATACCCATAGATCATGACATCCTTCAACTCTCATCAGAGAAGCTTCTCCTTACAATAGAAGGCAGTTAACCCAGAGACTCCCATCTGATCAAAGTACAGAGAATAGTAGACTGTGTAGTGCTCATCTCTAAATGGAAGATACATGTCACACCCTTCCTGTGGGGCTCAGAGATTTTTTCAGAAAAAGAACAAGTGGAAAGATTGCTACAGCCAAAGATGGTGGGCAATTCAAAGAAATAGTGTTTTCAGGACACTGAACTCACACTTGTGACAGCATGTACCAGATCTTTTTAGCTGATGATCCATAGAACAAACTCATATCACTAAGTACAAAATTAAAGCAGAACTCTACAGACCAGGAACTAGAAAACTCTGTATTATGAAGGATCACACCACCAATGGTGGAGAACTGCACATTGTTATCTGGGCTGGTTAGGTTTCTGTTACCTTGGCATATGCTTGAGTCATCTGGGAAGGGGAATCTCAACTGGATAATATCCTCATCAGATTGATCTGGAGGAATACCTGTGGGGCATTTTCTTGATTCATGATTGAGGTCAGAGGGCCAGGGTCATTGTGGGTGTGGCCATCTCTGGGCAGTGGTCCTGGTTGATGCAAGACAGCATACCAAGAAAGCCATGGGGAGCAAGCCAGTAAGCAGCACTCCTCCAAAGCCTCTGCATCAGTTCCTGCCTTGAGTTCTTGCCCTGACTCCCTCAGTGATGGACTGAAACATGGAAATATAAGAGAAATACATTATTTCCTCTCCAAATAATTAGTAACAAACTGATTACTTCCACATGATTCTTGACAAATAATTCATGTCAGCCTATTCTCTCAAGCCTTATAAACAGCACCACTGAACTCTTTTAAATTTAAAGTCAATCCAACCAATGCCATTTTACAAAGCCACTCTATAAATGCCGCATTTGTTTTACTGGCTTAACATTTTGTGCAGGCAATGGAATGGGAATAATGAAAGAGAAACTCCTCTGCTAACCACTGTGCACTGTTGCTCCTTCCAGCATAGTGGTCACCATGCTAATTTTTCTTTAAAAGAAAATGAAAAAATGCCCCTAGTACACACTGAAACTCTTAATAATTCACAGGAGATTCATGGCCAAATATAAAGTGTCCATCTGACTGGACTTGGCTCTGAAAATCATGTTCTTCCTTGCATGTGATGTATTTGTATGACCTACCTTCTTGTTGTGAACAGAAACCAATCCTTCAGGCTAATTGGATCAGTTTAAGGATGACTCTTCCAAAGGCACCATGTTGTGTTTGAACCATTATTACAAATACACTTCCAACATGTTTAGCATTCCCATGTTTACACTCTTAAAAAATATGGCTTCATTGTATCAAAATACATATAATAAGTGTTCCCAACATCACATAGCACTGTTGCCCCTCAAGACTCCTTGGAACTCTTTACTTAGTTCTTCACAGACCTGAATGAATTTTAATCCCTAACCATTACTCAGTTTGTTTGATTCATATCTCCAAGCCCCTAAAGACAGTGCAGATTCACTTGCTCTGATCCAGACCTGGGAAAGTGGGAGTGTAGTCTGACCTTGAGCTTACTGAAGCTTCCAAATGCTGGGCTGCAATGCTGCACTCTACTGAAGTGAGTTCTATGGGCAGACACACTGTGTGGAAAGCCAGTCAGCCCAGAGACACACAAAGGATTCCAGTAGCATCCCTCTGCAGTACTTCTCTGTCTACATGCCCCTGCACATCATATCATGCCCCAATCAAATGGGAAATGTGGGTCACTACACATTTGTGACATAAATAGAAAAGCAGATCATAAAAATTTCCCTGCTCTCTTACATTCACCTAATGAACATAATTTTCATTTAAAAAAGCATACCTGTGATTTCCTACAAAGGACCTGTGAAGCACTGATGGACTATCTCTCTTGCTGAGGGGATGATGTAGGGGAAGAAAGTAGAAGATGTAGTTATCTGTGGAGCACTGCCATTGGGAAAGAAATATGTCTGTCTGGATCAGAGGAAGGTGCTGCACAGGAAACCTTTGTGCTTTCTTAAATTTTTCCTCTATATTAGGGATTTATTTTTCTAGGCCTAAATGAACACAGATGCAATAGAGACGCTATAGGGTTTTTTTTTCTTTTTTTCATATTCTACAGAACTGTGGCACTTTCACAGCATCACCATTTTGCTTTTTCTGTGTCGATCCATAAACAAGGATCTCAGGGACAGCACCACTTCTCACTAATGTGACTCAAGGCAAGACAAAGGCCCTCTTGGGCTGTGAAGACAGTGGCGTCCAATGCAGCCTGACCTCTCCCAGTAGTAATCAATGTTTATGGCTGCTGTTACAGTAAAAATAGCAAAAGTCAATATTAGTGCTCTGTATCTGTCAGATAATAAACTTAGCTGCAGACACCATGCATGACATCTGTGTGTGGTGCAGAGGGGCTGGCTGACAGCACCAC
>PVIH01001670.1:86729-223222 GCA_004025045.1 Sigmodon hispidus
GGGGAGGGAGGGGAGTGGGGACGGAGGGAAGTGGGAAGGGAGGGAGTGGGGAGGGGCAGCAAAGAAGGTAAAAGGTGAGCAAATTAAGAAAGACGAAATAACCATTCTGATGAAGCTACTCAACACTTCTAAAGCAAATGGGAATGTCCTACCGCTGCAGCCACCCACCCCAATCTAAGGTTCTCTCCGTGACTCCAAGACACTAAATAGTCCAATGTTGCTGTTGTCATTTTGCATAGTTCTGAAGAGAATCATAGGGAAATGACAGAGAAGTTATGAGAGGTCCTAAAGCCACCAGGAACCTATGGTTCCCACTGAGGGCTGGGTTCTTATAAAAATGGGAGTGTCATCTTCAGCCTTGGGTATGAATGAGTTTGCCATAAGGAACACTTTGGGCTTTTTAATCTGTAAAGGGAATATTCATAGAATTACTACAGAGTCACGTGAGACAATGTCGGAAAGGACTGCATCAACATGTGGGAACAAATACCCTGGTCATAGTTATCTGCACATTGTGATTTTCAGTTAACCCAGCATCACCTCCTGTTGTACTCAGCCTGGTTAAGGGAAGAATGTGAATCACTGACCTGAGCGAGGGAAATCAGAGTCCACATTTTACTCAGCTGTATGTTCCATTTCTTCACTATTAATATTAATCTCCTGTAGCCTGATGCTTATGCACTTCTGTCTTATTTACTATTTCTAAGCCAAAACTATCGCCCAAGTCGAGGGAAACAAATGCCATAATTTCTAAATCTTTAATTTGGTCTAGACTGTTCATGCGTGAGCCCTTTAACATTTCCCAGCTCCTGTGTAGTCCTCCTGTGCAGTCCTCTGTGCAGTCTTCTGTGTAGTCCTCCTGTGCAGTCCTCCCATGTAGTCCTCCCATGCAGTCCTCCCGTGTAGTCCTCCTGTGCAGTCCTCTGTGCAGTCCTCCTGTGCAGTCCTCCCGTGTAGTCCTCCCATGCAGTCCTCCCGTGTAGTCCTCCTGTGCAGTCCTCTGTGCAGTCCTCCTGTGCAGTCCTCCCGTGTAGTCCTCCCATGCAGTCCTCCCGTGTAGTCCTCCTGTGCAGTCCTCTGTGCAGTCCTCCACATGACTGTGGCCCTTCTGCCCTCCCCTGTAACCAATAGATGAGCTTCTTTCTGTAAAAGGAACAAATTCTGTAGACTACAAGGGAAAGGGTGGCTAACTGGTACATATGATTATTTTCCCAGTCCATCCAGCTGTAGGTCATATGCCACTGAGGAGAGGTAGTCCTGAGAGCCCACATACACCTCCTATCTGTCTCTTACTTTGTTAAGCCGATTGATGAGATAGATGTTTTGGGAGTTGTGGGTATGGTTGGCAGAGGTGGTCCACTGATAAGGAGAAAAGCCCTAGGCATCCATCACACATGAACAGGATGCAGTAAACTGTGTGTTCATTTACAAAGTTTGAGTCCTTGGGATTCAACTAGCCTAGTGGTTTGAGATTTTCCCATGTGGCCCCCAGTGGCCTACTTCCTCCTTGTCATTATCTCTACATTGTCCTTCTTTTTATATGTGTTGTTATGATAGTCAGAGAGGATTACAACTGACTAGATAAACACATCTCTCCATCATTATTAACTCATCCTATAGCACGTAACCCTTTTTTTAGACTAAGCATCCCAGAATGTGTCCATTTTAAGTACAGAATCTATGGCTTGTGAGTTTCTATTCAGCCTTTTCTTTTCTTTCAACAAACAATTGATTTTATGTGGCCAATGCTTACGTTTTCACATTCATCTTTCAAGGGCAGCAGTGAGCGATGAATGCCTTTATGGCTTTGGATTCTTTCAGAAAGTCTAAAGCCACCTTTACAAGTTTGTGAGCAAGTAGAATGCATGAGTCTCCAAAGTTCCAACTCCATCACTGAGAATCCTGAAGTCATTTTCTAGAAATTGGACAGTGTGGAACCAGCCTGAAGAAATAGGACATTTTCTGATGTGTTTTTAAAGTAGAATTCTACATTGTTATTTCTTTCTGTGTAAAACATGTCTGTGTTTGTTGTGGCATAATTTCCCACAAATCTTTGAGTAAACCTTGGAGGAAATGCAATAATTAGCATTTGGTTAGAATGAGATAGGCTTCAATGCATTTGAGAGGGAGGCACTTGGGGGCCAGGGGATGAAAGAGACAGACAATTGAGGCGAAGGGAAGGGGAGAGAGGAGGAAGAGAATGATGGACGAGGAGGGGTTTGAAGGCTGGGAGAGAGGAGAGGAAGGAGTGAGGAAGAAAGAGAGTGGACAAATTAAATTAAAAGAATAAAGGAATAAAAGAAAATCTGAAGCTTGCCCTTGGCTGACAGTATGCCATCCACTCTTAAAAGACAGAGTACTTCTTTTGTGGAATCTCTTCTCTGGCCACACTTAGAGTGTTTTCTAGTCCCTCACAGTCTCCTTTTCTTCTCTCACTTCATCCCCTATCTCATTTTTACCATCCTATTTCATGAATTCACTATTTAGAAACCTGAGTAAATTTTAACAACTATTTACTGAGTATTGATTGTCAACACCTTGGCTAGCTGCATTATAAGCAAGACAAGTAAGCAAGACAATGGTGCCTGGATCAAGCCCCTGGGGTAGACCCTGTGGAACCTCAGATGTGGAGAATGTTTGCTTCCCTCCCAAAATTACCCAATCAGCATCTGCCTAGCCACAGGACCACAAGAGCTGCATTTTCCCTAAATGTTCAGCAGTGCTTTTGCCTAGGCACTGTTGTTAAATGTGCTGGTGTGCCCCAGCCTACACACAGCTCCACATAAACAAGAGGTGGGTATGTTTGGCTCAGGTCAGGAGAAAGTAAAGGTGCTGAGTGCGTGTCACTAACCTGGATGGCCTTCTTCTGGGTGGCTTTCTTTTGAGGCTGAAGCATGTGTGTGACACCATGCACAAGGAGAGTCTCCCAGCTAGCCACAGTTTGAAGACAAAAGTCCAGTTCTGTCATCTCTTTCTAAACCCAAAGTCATTTGGAGTGGTTCACTTCAGTGATTCACGTGGTGACTTTCAGGGTCATATTAGAAGACATGTTCACAATGGACATGAAAATGCATCTGAAAAAATAGTAATTGCCAAAGTATGGTATTCAGTACCTACAGTATCAATATTTTGGTGCAGATATCTCCATGTTAAACCTTAAAAATCTCAAATGTATCTCATATCTATCACTTCACAGTATTTTTAAATCATGACACCTTATGACACTTTTCCTCCCATGATACATTATTTCATCATTTTCTGAAATACAGAAATTGAGGTGTGGGGTGCAGGTTTTATGAGACAAAATCTCTCTATGTAGCCCTGATGACCTGACATTTGCTATATAGACCAGATTGGCCTTGAGCTCCTAATTCTTCTGCTCCTGTCTCCCAAATACTGGGTCTCTAGGTATACACCATGATGCACAGCTGAAATACAATATTCAATAATAATAAGACACCATTAGTTCCTATTCCATGTTAACCTTATTGGATTTACAATCACCTAAGAGATTAGTAGACAGGCCTCTGGGTTTGTCTCTGAAGGAAGAAGACTCAGTCTTACTGTAAGTGGCAAAGTATCTAGAGAAAATTTAAAAATGGAGAAATCAAGTCCTGGAATCCACCTCTCTCATTGCTACTCACCACTGACCTTCTCCTCCAAACTCTCCTCTGCCATTGTGTGTTAACCACATACATGCATGAAGCCAATGACCATGGGCTGAACTGACTGAAACAGTACAAACAAAACTCTTCTGTCTTCAACTCTTCTTGTCAGATACTTCAGCCACCACAGTTGGCAGTAACTAATACAAGCCCCGTCTAGTGATTTATTTTTAAATATCTATTATCCAATGGCTATACAATTAACAACTATTTTATTATGATAATTCTTAGTGACCTTTCTGATAATGATATTGCAACATAAACCTGTGTGTGTTTCCCTGGATAAATTCTTACTAGTAAAATTATTGAGTGAAAATTTAAAGCTATTGATCTAACCTTTTTGTCTTGTCTTTGCTGCACTGGAAACAGAATCCAGAATACTGTGCCTGTTAGTCACATGCTCTGCCACTGAGCTACAGCCAGCCCAGCCCCCGCTCAGGTATTGGAGACTTTGGAGGACTTATTCCTTGGAAAGTTTGCATCCTTTTATATTTTACATCATTGTAGCAGCATGTTGCCACTGAGAAGATAGTTTGTTGCTCACAGTCCTTGTGAGGTATGGGTACAGCACATTGTAAGGGAACCTCATGGAAAAGCTTTGGGATGGCTCAGAAGAAAGAGGCTGGGGAGATGAGGTCAGCAGTCTTCTGTTTCCAGCAGGAGGAAGTGAGAAGGTAGAACCAGCAAGCTCAAAGCTGTTTGGCTCAAGAATTCTGTGAGCCCTTGAACCCTAGGGTATCCCTGGTTATTGGAGTCCATGCCTGGGTGGTTAGGCAGGGGAGTAGAGACTCAGAGTACAGGGAGCACCTGATGGAGGACACAGCTGTGGTTAAGCTACCTGTGTCTAGGGAATGAATGCTATTCTAGGAGGGACAGCCCCTCTAGAATTGGCTAAAGCTTCACATATTGACAAGAACAACCATGGTTGGTGCACACAAGACAGCAGGTCTACAGAGACAGAAAGAACGTGAGTGGATATGGGGGCTAAGGTAGACAGGAACCGGGGCTGGGATTTCCACCTGGGTGACAGAAATGTTCTGTGAGTGAGTGCACTAACTTGTGGACACAGAAATGTGAATTGTGCCCTGTAGAAGGGTGAGTTCCTGCATAAAAGTCAACTGATTTTATTATCAGTGAGAAAAAACTATTTTTATTAATTCAGAAAAGAATATTTGAAGGAATAAATCTTCAGAGAAAGTAACTGTAGAATATTTCTAAGTAGTCAAAGAAAGGAATGTTTTACACAGAGTTTTCAATTAATATGCATAAGTTGTCAAAATCATTAATTTTACCTAGAGTCTCCCAGACAAAATAGATATTTCATGTTCCAGAATATAATGGGTATAATAGGGAATCAGCCCAGAAATCAATCAAAAAATACAAATATAACAAAATATGGTATGTATACACAGTGAAATACTATTCAGCCATTAAAAGAATGGCGTCTTATTTCCATCAGTGTAGACCAACTGGAGTTCATTATTCTAAATTAACTAGACACAGGAAGATAAAACAATGCTCTTTCTTCAGATGTAGTAATATTACATTATTATTACATTGTTAATAATAATAATATTGAGCTAATCTGACTTTAAAATAGAATTATAGGCTCTTAAAAGCGGGGTGAACTATACATCAAAACCCATCTCAAAAAGCAAACATACAAATATGTAACAGAAGAAGAAGGAACACAGCCTAGTAAGGTAACTTTGCTGGCAACACTTATTACAGACCCTCTGGGGGACAAGAATGGAGGGGCATGGCATCTCTAAATATAAGAATCCAAGGTACGGAACTGCCAACCACCTTAATTGCATCATTATGCATTCATGTGCATATTTAACTATCACAAGGTCCTCATAGATATGTACAACTGAGATAGTAATTCATTGAAAATGATAGACAATAGTCCAGAGGCACAGCTCAGGAGGTAAAGTCTTGACCTTGTGAACACAAGGACATGAGCCTGAGCTACAGAACCACGTCCAAAAGCTTTGAATGGTGCACATTGTCATGACAGTGTTGTGAAGGCAAATAGGCATACCCTTGGGGCTTGGTGGACTGTCAGCCTAGCCTACTTGGTGAGTTTCAGGCTAGTGAAGGACCCCACCTCCACCCTGCCAAAAACAAAAGAAAATGATGAATAGCCCTGAGGAAGGACACTCCACCCGAGGTTGTCTGGCCTCCACATGTATATGGAAAAAAAACCCTAATAGATACCTACTGTCCCCTCGTTTTGATGAAAGACTCCATGCCTCAAGACACCCAGCCTTTTGTTTCACCCAGCTTCAAAGGTGATGTGTGGCATGGTCCTGACAAAGCATGACATTGACTTTGATACAAAGATTGGCTAAGTCATTCATCTCAACTTCATGGCTAAATCAAACCTTACTTGGTTCCCATCCTGAGACTGAAGAAAAAGGCATGTTCCCTCTAGTGGGTGTGCATCCACAGCTCCTGGCTTCCAGCTGGAGAGCTGAATCCAGCAGTGTAAGGAGCTGAAGGAGAGGGTATGTTGTGTCATATTCATGGTCGTGGATTAGGCCAGGACATCTCAGTTATGAAAGGCAATAAGATCTATTGCTGACTTAACCTAATTTTAACTGAATTTCTTGTGATCTGAAAAAACATAAATTCTAAATAAATCTCATCGTGTTTATAGAGGTGGCATTTAAATAATATCCCACACAAGTAAGAACCATGCTGGTGTTGCAACTTTTTCCTTCAGTTTGCCTTTATCAGAGCACACCTGTTCAACTCTTAACCATGTTTTTCTATAAAGTTTGATAGCTCTGGTATCTCTGACCAATATTTAAGCCAAGGTTGGGAAGAGAAATTCCTTAAGTCATCCAACTAGTTAAGAAACACAACAAAGAACCAGGCTCTACATTGGGCGATTCCTGAAAGAAGCTGAGACGGTCATCTTCTCTGTTTGTTTTAAAACCCATTGAACAATTTTCAGCCCAAACTCGCCAATGTTGGAATTGCTTTGTGTTAAGAAAAAGAGGAGGGGGAAGAGGAGAGGAGGGGAAGGGGGAGGAGAAGGGGGAGGGATGGGAAAGGGGGAAAAGGAAAAGAGGAAAAATAAAGTCTCTGTACAAATGGTGTACCACTTCTCTGGGTCTTGAAATCATTTCTGGATGCCAAATATTTTGTTCTGTGTGACCATCTGGGTGCTTATCTTATTGTGGTCATCCTTTGTCTCTAAGAAGACATTTGAAGGGAAAAATGAGAAAGAAATATGTCTTTCCAGGCCCTGCCGACTAGCCCTAGGTGTTTGCTGGCAGCCCCTCACCATAGGATTGGCAGCCCAGCTGTTGTGGGGTTATGAGGAGACAGGGAGAGAAAGCAATTTATCAGCTTGCTGGGTGATGGGCTTGCCCTAATGTTACCATTTTCCTATGGCCATAATAACCCCCTGCACAGCACACCTGGAGTAATTTAACTCACTTTGACCGATCAGTTGAGAAATTATTTGGGAAGTCTTTTCTGCCAGGAGCTGGATGGATTCAGTGTGAAAGAACCCGAGAAAGTCTGTCAAGGTTGGCCATGGGCTGACATATCATTGAAAGGGGCTCACTGACATTGACATTGGGACTAAGTCAGCCTGGCCCCTGATTCCACCCAAAAGGAGATGCAAGATCACAAGCTAGGGGAAAGATCTTTCATTGAATTAATTACGACCCTTTAAAATCCATGAAATTCCATTTCCAGGAGACAAAAGTGGCCTGGCATTAAATGGAAATGCTTCCCTTAGGTGAGGTCTGGGGTCTCTGGTACACTGAAGATATTCCATTCCCTTCATTTCTGCAACCTGCTTGGATGCAGCAGGTATTTGAGCATGTAACTTCTACAGAAGAAGGCAAAAGGAACTGCTTGGGATGAACTCCTAAATTAAACAGGCCACATCTCTGGATCATGAACAAATCTTAGTTTCTGTTATGATCAGAACTCATTGTTCATTTGGATGTGATAGTTTTAAATACAAATATGTTTTTATTTTCCTTTTGACTCATTTATGAGCCCCTAACTTCCAGCTTAGGGGTTCTCCCATCTAAATGTGACATTTGAAGTAGTAATGAGCCCTAAACGGATTCTTTATCTTTCTCACAAATGGAGAATGTTTCTTGCTGTCTCCAGCCATGTGTTAATGGTTTCTCAGGGGTCACCTGTACCGATAGATCTTTTGAATTTCCCTTGGAACACATGTGGTTTTAAGCTAGATGTTAATTGGAAGCATTTATAGTGTCAAACATTTGATTAATGCTCTTGGTTTTAATTGAAAAGAGTAAGCATTTCTTAAGCCAAGTTTGCAAAGTTAGGTTTGAGAAGAGAGAGAGAAAAAAAAATAAAAAAGGTTCTCAGAATGGCTTAGAAACTTACTTGAACTCCGGGTGATGTTTTAAAAAAACAGTTCTCATCATTTTTCCAGCACCCCTTTTTTGAAGCAAATATTTTGGAGACAATTATCAGACTTCTGGATAATTGCTGGGGAGTGGAATGATGGCAGATGCTAATAAATGCAGGTGATCTTTGTCAGTGGCCAGTGAGTGGGAACTCAGAAGCAGAGTGTGGCAGTGCTGCCCTGTGAGGCTTTGAAAGAATGCAAACTCTACCCATGTTTCACCCTTGGAGAAGAGGGCCTAAGGAGAGAAAGCCCATCTTGTCTGTGGAGAGTTCCTCTGCCTGGCTAGTATCCTCTAAGTGGAAACAACTGGCATGGGGCTCGGAGATCAAACAGAAGAAGGAACTCTAGGTGTGAGCAGTCCGGAGCCAAGTTCAGAGGAAAGTATGTGTTGACTTTCATTTTTGTTCATAAAGAGCACAAATTGAGTCTCCAGATGGTGCCCTGTAGACATAATTACCCATTGCAATAAATCACACGGAACTGACACGACCATTATCCGTAGCTCCACCCCTCTCCTGTCAGGTGTTGAGGAGACGCACCCAGACAGTCTTTCAGGTGTTCTGAAGTAGTGATGTGCAGTCCATTAGGGGCCTGAAAGGGGGATGCTGCCCTTAACTCTTTGTTGTCAGTTGGGACAGATAATGGCTCCAAGATGTAGTAGTCTGTTGCTGAGACACCAATCCTGTCTGCTGTCCTGGCTCTCTGGATAGCAGAGAGGAAGCACCAGGAGGGAAGGTTCATCTGGGAGGTGAACCCTTAAGTATGAGTTAGCTCTTTAATTTCCACACCCACCACCAAAGGATTTGGTTTACAACTCACTTTTCTTACCAAATTTGCAGCTTATTTGGTTGTTTAGGAAACATTCTTTATCTTCTTTATTCATTCAATGCGTGTGTATTTCAGCATCACTCAAATACTATCAGTGTGTACTATATTTAAAACCCCAAGAGCATATCCATAGACAAACCTGTGCTCTCAAGGAAGTTATAGAAATGCTTGTTTGAAAAACAGGGATTTAAAAATGTAGAATTCTATTTCATAAAAATTTCAGGCCATGAAAACCATCCAGTGCAAAATAGTGTCAGATTTTATCTGTATATCAAGAAAAAGTATGCTGTAATATTTTCATAGAAGTTTTGAAAGCATAAAATTATAGTGGTTTTTTTAAAGAAACTACTATTACCTATTCAATGATTCTTATCTGTCAAATATTATAAGAGACCCTGTTCTTGGAGTGTTCTTGGCTTTCAAATAGAGGGAGGAACAGAAAGCTTTTCTGTGCTAATGGAGCTATACATGCTTCTAAGTTTCTGGGTTGTAGTTATGATATCACAGGGCCTCTCTCCCTGTTGTAGACTGTTACCTCCGAAGTGGGTGGTTGTGTAAATGTTAATGGTAATGTGCTAGGTATAAAAAATACAGGAGGATCAGAAGTTTAAAAACCAGAACAGAATCAAAATAATGGACATATATCCTAAAGGGGGATTTATTGATTTGATTTATACAGCATGATCTGAGTAGACCAACGATGGCTGACTGCACACTGAAGGAGATGAGAACCTAGTACTATGAGGATAAATGCTAGGCTAGAATAAAATTTAGGCCTAAGATTTGGAATCTCAAATGAAAATTGGTAGTGTCCTAAGAAAGGCAAATGAACATCTATAAAATTGCTTAGACACTGATTGCAGGTTCCTCTCTACTATGTCTGGAGTGCAGCAGTGTTCTGAAATGCTCTCCTGGTCTTGTGTCTAGTCCTGTTGATCTTGATAGACAATGAAACAAAATAAACACTTCACCCAATATGTTTCTTCACCTTCACCAGTAAGCTGTCTAGTTCTTCTGTATAACTTAATACAGCAGAGAAAGGAAAGATAGCTATTCTCAAAAAGAGATGGGAATGGGGAAGCCACACCTAGCAGGAAGTAGGAGGCAGGCTACTTCTAGATAGAGAAATATTGGAAGAGAAGAGCAACTGATGTTGGGCAAAGAGGCCACACATGAGCCTCCTCATCCTCACAGGGCTGATTTAAGAAGGGAAGGTGTCAGAGAGAGAACTAATATCTTAAGGAGAAACACAAAAGTCAAGGTGAATGGCTTGCTTTCACAGCTGGGCTTCACAAAGACTGGAACTTCTAGATGCAAGATCTTTGCTAGTGTGCCACTGATAGGTGGATGAAAGCAAAAAAAAAAAAATGAACTTGAACCAATAGTGAATATGGAATTTGCCATATGTGTGTGCATATGTGTATGTGTGTCATAAGTCTCCCTGTACATATAAACAGACATGTCCCCAAAAGATAATAAGTATAAATTGATTATATTAAAAAATTAGTTCTGGAAGCTCAAGAGATTGCTCAGTGGTTATGGGTATACACTGTTCTTGCAGGAGTTCTGATTATGGTTCCAAGTATCCACACTGGGTAGGCCACAGTTTCCTATAACTCCACCTTCAGGGAACCCAATACCTCTAGCCTCCATGGTCACCTGCACTCATACACAAATCTACTCATATAAAACACACAATTAAAAATAAATCTTTTAAAATGAAAATCGGACAGTTTTGAAATTTTTGTCTGATCCTAGCTAGCACTATCAGCATAGGGCTTACAGGAAAAAATATACTAATAATAAATAAAAACTACAACCTTTGTTGTACATCAGAATAGTAGTTTTAATACATTTACCTCTCTACATACATGTGAGATTTTATTGCATAATTAGTCATATTCAAATTAAAATTATATATATTGCAGGTATACATTTTATAACTATTTGCTGAATGACTATGAAACTTCATTCTTGAGTCTTTGGTGCGGGGTTAGAAATGCCAGGCAGTGGTGGCACACATCTTTAATCTCAGAACTTGGAAGGCAGAAGCAGGAGGGTCTCAGTGAGTTCTAGGTCAGCCTGGTCTACAAAGAGAGTTACGGGACAGCCAGGGCTGTTACACAGGGAAACCTTCTCTCAGGAGATAAAAAAGAGAGAAGTGCCAGCACCCTACACCTCTTCACCTTCTTTCCTTTATCTCATCAAAAGAAAGATCAGGGAAGGTCTGGTAGCCTTTGGAAAAACTCATATAAAAAGGTACTACTGTAGAAGCTTCCTAAAACACATACATGTACACATATAAAAAGAGCTTAATTGGAATCACCTTGCAATAGAAAGGTAATTCCCCCAGTAGACACCACATGTACCAAGAATAGGTTCCTCTCTTGGAAATGAGGTCAGTATTAAATACTACAGACTATTGTCATTGCTCTTGGTCACCTCCCAGACCATAGCAGTAAAGGCCTCAATAATGCTCAAAACCACTATATATTTAAGTCATAAGACTTAGAAAATAAAGCAAGTACTGAATGGAAGCTTTATTTCCATTGGCTAGCTTTCAGAGTGCTGGAAAGTTCTATACAACTACTGGATACACCACCCCCTATCCACCCAACTTTGTGTTCTCCCTTATTTTCAACCCATCAATTCTTATTTGTGTAACCAGGTATTCATGGGTGTGGGACATTCCCTGGAGCTTAGATGACTTATAAGAGATCACATCCTTAAAGAAAACCATCTCTCTCTCTCTCTCTCTCTCTCTGAGACTTAATGCCCACCTGGCTTTGCCTGGCTTAAGCCTGTGTAGGCCTCGCACACACTGTCACAGTCACTGTGAGCTTATATGAGCAAACTGATGTGTCTTGAAAACACTGTTTCTCTAAAGTTATCCACCACCTCTGGCTCTTACACTGTTTCCACTCCTTTCCATGGAAATCACTGACCCTTAAAAAAAAAAAAGAGAGAGATGATAGAGATGTCCCATTGAAGGTGTGTACTCTGCATTCTCTTACACTATGTGTGTTGATCAGTTGCAGAGCTCTGTGTTAATTGCAATTTACTGCAAGAAGAAGCTTCTCTAAAGAGAGTTGAGAGATTCACTTAATCTATGAGTATAGTAGTAAGTCATTTCTCTTTAGCAAAATGGCTAAAGTACTTAAAAGTAGCAAAATGGCTAACAGTGCCAAGTATGAATTCCATCTCAATCAGCGGCTTTAAATCCAATAACAAATTGGTTGCTTACTCCCATGACATTCATATCACTGTCTTAGTCGGGGGTCTATTGCTGTGAATAGACACTATGACCAAGGGAGCTCTTATGAAAGAAGATATTTAACTGGAGCCTTACTTACAGTTTCAGAAGTCCATTATCACTGTGGCAGGGAGTATGGCAACATAGAGGCAGGTGCTGGAGCAATAGCTGAGAGCCCCATCTCCTGTAAGTATACAGTGAGAGATTCAGAGACAGAGAGACGGAGACAATGACAGAGATACCAAACCCTGAGTAGGCATTTGACACCTCATAGGCACCCCCAGTGACACACTTCCTTCAACAAACCACACCTATTCCAATAAGGCTATATTCCTCCAATCCTTCTAATCTTTTCAAACAGTTCCAGTCCCTGATGACTGAGCATTGAAATACATGAATCTATGGGGCTATTCCTATTTAAACCATCAGTGACACTAATGCCCCAGCAATATATTGACAGGATAGTCATTATTGTAGCCCACAAGGCTTTAAGTTGAATGAGATTATTTTAAAAAAAAAAATTTAAAAGAGTGATAGAGGTCAGGTGATTAGGTACCACACTGTAAACTCCCACAAATGGTGCATCTGTGTATGTCTGTTACTGCTCTAGCAATTGTAACAGGAAGCTCTTGACTGGAAGTCTTATTAACAACAGAAATATATATGCCACCATTCTGGAAATAAAGAAATCTAGAATCAAGGTGCTCACGGGCAGTGCCTCCTCTCTATATCATCACATAGTGGAGGAAAGGGCAACTTCCCCTGACATCTTTCATGCAGTGGCTAGTCCTTGGCATAGAGATGCCACACTTAAAATCTAACACTCTCCAAGTCCCCACCTCTTACTGAAGACCATCACATGAAATCATGTTCCAACATATGAACTTGGGGAAACCACAAGCACAACCCTTTCCTGTCCTTATGTCCACTGAGGTACATGATACAGAAACATGTAAACCCACAGTTAATAGTGAATGAAAAAAAGGAGACAATACCCACTCACTAGAGACAGTCTCATCTGATCACATGAGTCTGTAGAGAAAAAAATGACACAGATGTTACAATAAGCCCTAAACACCCACAAGAATTTCTTGAAGAAGCTTTTTTTGTCCATCAGTCGAGTTGGGGCCATGAGTCATAAATATACAGTCGAAGAAGTGAGCTAAAGCAGCATGTGTAGCCCTCCCGGACAACAGCTATGATCTCAGTAAGAATATTCAATAAAAAGATATTTGTCTTTTTTGCTTCACTCAAACCACAAGCAGACAGGAGGAGGAGGGTAGAGATGAAGAAAGCATAGAGAGGCTGTGTTGACTAGACCACCCAGTCCATCTCCCCCAAAGCCACGCCGGCCACAGGCCTGGCCACCCAAGCAGGAGAAGAAGAGTGAGGGTATTAAGCATGAGATGAGAGGCCTTACATAAACATGATGAAGTCTCAGGAACCCAAGTGAGATACTTCAAAAAACCAAACGGGACCAAAAGTTACAGAATCAAGCTGAGGTACCATTAAACATGCCCTTCCCAAAAGAGAGAGCTGTGGCCAGAAAGGTAATTAGAAAAAATAAATATGTTTCATGTTTGGTCCACAAAAAATAGATTCCTCAATAAAATGGTTATGTTAGGCTCATAAGTCCTACACCTTTTGGTTGCTTTGTAAAACTAGATAAAGGTGACCTTTGTGAGACCCAGTGCCTAGGCAGGCCATTCTCAGTAACTGCTAACAGCCCCCATCCGTTTTTGTAAATACTTTCTCATATCTTTTCACCCAAGATGAAACTACTCACATATAAATGTATAGACATAGTCATTTGCATAAACTTTTAATATGTTATCTAGCCATGCATATGCATTTGTGGACACACTTGTTTAATGGAAGTGGTGCCTCACTGTCAATCTGTCCTCTGTCCCAAGAGACAACACTGCCCTCTGCCTGGGCCCTTGGACATTATTAGTCTATAGCTTTTAAAGGAATGGCCAAAGTAGATGGGACATCTAGGCAGAAACCAGTCAAGTCAAAGCATAGAACCACTGAACAAATGGTCTTTTGAGAAATGGACATTGAACGGAGCCTATGTAAACATGGGAGAGAGGTGAGAAATGAAAAGCTTTTTAAACACTTCTGGACTTCCTCTCCCTCTCCTTTCTCCCTTCTTGTCTTCCCTCCTTTCTCTCTGCTTCCTTCCTTCCTCCTTTCCCTCTGTTTTTTCTCCTGTCCTGTCTTCCGTCTCTTCCTCCCTCATTCCTTTCTCTGCTCCCTGTCTTTTCCTCCCTTCCTTTCTTCCTTCCACAATCCTCTCTTCTTCCTTGCTTCTTTATTTCCTCTTCCATATCTGTTAGGAGACTCCTTCCCTGGGAAGATGACATTATACCCTTCGTATACAGTCCCAGGAACAAACCAAGTAATACTTCACACAGTTTCACCAAAGTTTGCCTAGAGGAAGCAATGGGCTTACTTACAGAGCATGAATAAGGGGATACTGCAGGAGCATGGGTGACCCCAAAGAAGCTGCCCTAGGAAATCTTGGCACAGTGTGGATGATGACTTCCAAGGTTGCATAGATGGATTCCCTTCAGGTAATTTTCCCCAGCCTATCCATGCTGCCACCACCCCACTTCCCTAGACCCTCCTTCAGTTAGGGTGGTTAGGAGTGCAGTTTCATATAAATGACTGAGAAGAATGACTAGAATCTCAGGTGAGGGTCCAGCGACCCAGCCACCTGAGCCTCCTCTAACGATACCTAATAGTCAACAGTCCTGCTCCTGATGATGATCTCTTGCAAGAACAGGTGAGCTGAAGCCAGCAGCTGTTCTGTGTGAAGGACAGAGCTCAATAAAAGTTCCCTAGTTTCTTTCCTTTAAATACTAACAAGTGGATTTTCTACAAATGGAGCCTCACAGAGAACTTCAATGTGTAAATCAGATAAAGGCAGAATTGTTCTGGTTGAAGCAGCCATGTGTGGCCCAGAGCTCTTTTTATTTGCAAAGGCAGAGATATCTTCTCCAGAAAAACCAAAACAGTCCCTCCATGGAAAACATGGAATGGAAAAAAAAAACAAATAAGGCAGGCTCTGTGCTGTGGGAAATTGATACAATATTTTGAACAGACTGGTGGCTAAATAAGACATTTCATAAGGAGGCAAACACTGGGGTAGGGCAACAGTACTTGTTGAGTGAGGAGGCTTTGCATGATGCCAAGGGGCTGAAGCTGGACCCCTCTTCCTTGAGATGCTCTCCCCTGTGCAGTCATGTTTGATGAAGCACAGGAGAAAATGGGTGAGCTTTGGAAGGTGGTGTGAAACAGCCAGGCTGTTCCTGAGATGCTCGCAGAAGATCATTTCTGTCACAGTGACCCAGTGATGGTTCCAGCACCCACTCCATTCTTAGCAACCGTATCAGCTGTCTACTCGGGAATGACACAGGGCTGCTGCCCAGAATCACACCCTTGAAGGTGGCTGCTGGAAGGAGCAAGACAAAGATCTGGGATCAGGTCATCTGGCTTCCCTGATATAGCTTCTTCCCTATTATAGCTGTTATTGCTGTCTGACTTCCCACTCTTCTCTGGATATGGATTTAGGAATTTATGCCTCTAAAGGAAGATAGATGGGGGCAGGCAGAGCCCTGAGGTTTCTTTGGGAAAAACCTGGACCTATAAGAAGATGGTTGACAACAAGGAAACTCCTGAGACCTTCTATAGCAAGAAACAGAGAGAAAGAAATCAGTGTGGGGAGGGGGTCAGGAAGGGTGGCACAAGTCTGGAAAAAGACAATGTCATCAGAGCAATGGAGGAGAGAAGAAGGAGGGAAGAGTTCATAATTTGAATGTCTTAAAAGAATCATCTGCAGTGCACAACAGGAAAAGACTGGATTTCTGAGAGCAGCCATTGTACATCAGGTCCCAGGCAGGAGCCAGTGCCCACCATTAGGCTTCAAATATCAAACCAGTCAGAGTCCTTTCTTAGGACCACTGTACTTTTCTCAACTCAAGTGCAAAGTTCTTACCATCTAGCTTAGGAATAGTATCTGTCTGTCCCTTGAGGGTAGGAAAAGGGTAAGAAAATATACCATGGGCATGATGGAAGAGAAACCACAGAAATTCATCTGCTCTGTGCTTAGAAAAAGAGCTTCTCTTTATGCCACATGTTGCAGTTACATACACCATAAGCTACTTTTATTCTTTTAGTCCATCGAAAAATTCAACTCCTGGTCATGCAAAGTGCTCCCATTGGACAAATGAGTTAAACAAGAGTTTCCTGGAAGTTAAACCATTGAAAATATGAGTTTTGTTTTAGAATCATGCATAAGAGTCATAATCAAGAGCATAGACATCTCAAAGAACAATAAGGAACTTTCTATTAGATGGATAAAATAAAATCTGTAATTTTCTTGGTGATCATCCATGTGATTTTCACCCTAGTCATCTTTTACCTTGATGCTTACTACCCATTTATTATCTCAACATTCTCCATCTTTCTTTCCCCTCATGCATGATAGATGGCATGTGAGGCTCATGACCACAAGTATCTCCATCACCCCTGGGCTTTCCTGGTGACTTTTTGCTTTTCTGTTAAGTTCAAAGTCATATAACAGAATATAGGTAAGAAGTAGTCCTCCCCCCATTTTTAATAAAATTAATATTGAGTCCACTCAAATGTATGCAAAAAACCAGGATTCCCGTGTACTATCATTAAGCTACCATCAATACTGACACATTCAACACTTATAAGACAACAGATTTTGCTGAGAACCTGTTGTTAGTAAAACAAAACAAAACAACAACAACAACAACAAAACCCTTCTACTTTTGCCAAGACTTTGAAAGATAACCTACATTATCCATGGAGACATCACAAGGTGTCTAGTAGACTAAAGAAATCCCCCCCTCCTTGCCAAATTTGTAGCTAGGGCATCACTTGCATTCCTGGAACTTATAATGTAGATCAAAATGGCCTGGAACTCACAGAGATCCACCTGCCACTGCCTCTGTGTTGGGTTGCTAGGACTAAAGACTTGCATTTTAAAGTTCTTAGCTGTTTTGGTAATTGAGCTTCCTAATACACAACCACAACTCTCTCTGACATCTTTAGGAGATGTCCTAAGCACCTGGAGAAAGGGGGTGAACATATTGTTTGTTCTTACTAACTTGGGGGTGACCAGCAGTGCATGGGCTGTTGAAGCTTATGCATCTTGGCATATGTTCCTGTCCAGTCCCCCATAAAACTGTCCATCAAGATACCCACACACAAGAACGTGTGCCAGGAGGAGAGGTTGGTGGAGTTCACTTCACACCTGTGGGTCAAGTGCATACAAGGTCTCCTCCTCCCACACCTGCAGAGGAATTGGGCTCTCCAGAGGGCAGGATCAAACACAGTTTAGAGTTCGTTTTCCCAAGCCTCAGTAACCATGGCAGAAATGCCCTGCACCTCAGTCTGACAGTCTGGTGTTGTGTGTCTAGGGTGACAACAATTCCCTTGGAGATCACACAGCATGTGCAGGAGGCTGAGGTGGGCATTATACAAACAGCACATGCTTTAAGATGTACAGAGCCCTGTGTTTTTAAGGGGCTTAAAGAACTTTTTCCATATGTACCATTAAGGGGGGGTGCTATTTAAACAAAAACTGGCTGCAGCTGTGTCTGCCTCTGTGCTGGTGATATAATTCATCTTTGGTAAATAGTTCTTTTGTTTCGACTATGTTTGCCCTTTCCCCTCAGAGGAAGAAAATGAACCCCCATGGGCACAGTGTGGATGAGTTAGCATGAGTGTACATACTGCCATATATAAAAATTCCCAGTCACTCTTTAGGACATCATAGAAAGCTTTGTTTTCCTTCGGAACTGGGAGAGAGAAGACCCCAAGACAAAGACAAGACAAGAGCTGTCTGTAGCATTGGCCCCCAAACATGGCTGAACCTCGGCATTGCAGTCCCTTCAGCAAATGCCATGAGCCTGAGCCCTTCTGAATCAGCCAATTTAGGATCCAAGGTGGATGCTAGCAAATGGGGAAGTCTGGTATGTGAAACCTTGAACTGATAGCTGGAACCAAGATCCCTGAAAAAGTGAGGCTATTACAGAAGGGTTTAAAACGGATTTGTTGAGTTATTTTTTTATATACACTCCATCCTCACTGCCTACCCTCTAAGACAATAGAATCTCTCCCATCCTTACATACCACTCATGTGAAGAGTAAGAGAGTTATTTCCACACACAAATGAAAAACTAGAGAATTCGAAGAAAATACCTGCCTGAGTAAACTTTCCTACCCACCTGTGCTAGGCTCAAACCCAGGGCCTCATGCATAGTAGGCAAGTGCTCTACTACTGAGCTATACCCCGGGACTAGAGCATCGCCAGCCACTTGTGTTCTACTGTTAAAAGAAGAAAGGATGACAAGAGAAAAACACTGATGGAAAAATATCTGGACAATAACAGTTGGGTTTCATAGTTCCTGTAGGGAAGTTGTGGCCTCAGTAACAGAAAAAATCAAACAAAATAGATTACCTCTGCAGGGGTGCCTGGCCAAGACTGGATGGGGATGATGCTCAACATTGGCTCTTCTACTCTGGAGCCCCAGGATCATAATCTTATCTGACACCATGGTGAAGTTCAAGATGGAGTGCTGGGAAACCAAGCCTGGCGTGGGGGTACCTGGCACCTCAGGCAGACAGTGCCATGGTTAGGATTTGAAATAGATTATTCATTGATGCTCATGGATTGAGACAAACTGATTTATTGTTTTATTCGACAGATCTCACTCTGAGTAGACATGGAATAGAGGACATGGAAACCTTCAAAGTAAAATAACTGACAGAGGATGATGGTACACACAGCCCTGTTCAGAGCAGAAACACTGGAGCTCTGTTAAGTCTTTGTAAAAGTCTCTGATGAGAACTGCCTCCTCGTTCCTTGGTGTGCAGCAATATTTTCAGCACAGGTATGCAATTCACAGAAGCAACCTTTAAAGATTTAGAATTATAGGTTACAAATTATCTTCTTTGCCTAGAGACACCATAATATCAACAAGTGCATCTCTAACTATACTAGATAATCTAAAAGAGAGGGTGAAGTGTCCCGACGCTGGAACCTGACAGTTGATGTCCCATTGACTCCCCTTTAGAGCTAGGCGACCCCAGTGAGAAAACATTTAATACTTCCTTCTTGTCCCAACTGTAAAACAATTATTATTATGTGTTTCTGTTAGCACTAGTATATTTGATTTTGTATCGTTTGTCAGTTTTTTAATCCATAAAAAGTAAAATTTACTAATGTACTGCAACCATTGAAAGAATGTATCTATAAAAACAAAACAAAATTAAAAACATCTTTCTTCCAAACTCTCTTTGTCTCTGGCCTCTTTTTCAGTTCTCATCACTTCCTGTCACTATGGCCAATGCTAATTATCACGAATGTGGGAGGAAACTATTTAGCTTTGCTTTTACTCCATGAGACATCTACTACATTTAACTGTAACTCACTCTGTTGAACAATGTTCCTGTAGGCTAATAAATGCAGTCACCTCATTTAGAAGGACATGCAAAATCACAATCATGTGATTCATTTAACTGTCCACGGGTAGGTATTCACCTTATATTTTTTGCTGGAAGTATTTTTGGTTTTTGTTTCCTGTACTATAATTTTTGGAAAAGTACAAATATGAATAACTATACTGGTTATAAATGAGGCATTTTATGTTGTTGAGATATGAATATGAAAGAATTTTATTTTTCAAATGACTATTTTTAATATATTCTATCACATCTTGTTATTAAAACATACCCCACCATAATTTGCTAATCTATATTTGAGAGACAGCCTCATTTCTGTTCAAAAGGTTTGATCTTATTCATTAATACTGGATCTTATGACTAATCTTATTCATTAACTCTGGGATTTTACATTGCAAACTGAATTTTGCCTCAATTCAAGAAAGGTTCGTGTGTCTAATGAAATGTCAACACTGGCCTGAGCCTATGGGACAGTAGCTACGCCACGCCACATTCCCATTCAGTTTTTACCTTTGAACAAATGCTTATACATCACATCATTTCCCGGACACCTCACTTCTCTGCATGGAATTTTCATCAGTAGATGGCTTTGTGTTACATATCTTGTTGGGCTTTTTTTGTTAATCATTTGGTTATGAGCCTAGCTTTTAATGTCTGAGTCACCTCCAGCCTTTTTGTTTTGTTTTTTAGATTATCTATCATGACCATGACTGAAAGACCAGTTCACTGTCCAAAGACTACATTTGAGAAGACCATTCCTTTGTGTCTTGGATTTTAGTAGATGATGCTACATATTTTAATTTTGTATTGTTTTGGTTAAGACAGGAGAGGCGTAACCCAGGCTAGCCTCAAACTGTGGGTTCTTCTTCCTTCACACCTGCATTCTGGGATCAAAGGTTTGTCCCACCACATCTGGCAAACGTTTCACTTCTGAGGCAGTTATTTTTTGATAAGTTATAGATAGATATCCATCACACTTAAAAACACTCACTTTTTATCTGTGGTTTTTTTTTGAGATTGAAAAACAAATCAAAGACATTGAGGGTGCAGACGTGAGTCACTGAACAAACATTTAGTGAGGCATGCATGTCTTAATTTATACAGTGAATAAACTAGCAGTGTGATTCTCTTCAGCAGGCCCCAAGGAGTGTGATGGTAACCATGACTTCCCTGATGGGACCCGGACTCCTTGGCCAAGACCCTGCTCCACAAGGGTGAACAAATAAACACATTTATAGGAAACAGATGGCTTTTCAGTGACTTCTCAGTGTAACAAATAGTGTGTGGAGAGACTAGGGCTCCTCTGCAAGCCCTTCCCTTTGGTGTGCAGGAGGAACAATATGCAAGTGTGCAGGCTGGGAAGAGAAGCATAAGGAACTGCCTGGATACTTAAAATTCCAGCTTTCTGATCATCTCCAGATCCAGTTATATGGGCAATGAGATTATCTGGCTTTGTTTCCCTCCAGTTTGCGTTGAATGCCCTTGGCGAAGGCATTGACTTTCTATTCCCAGATGTTCTGCTGATAGATTCACCACCTTTAAAAACTTGGGTGAGAAGACCAATTAGTGTATAATGGGAAGTAATAGGCCTAAAGTTAGAATTAAAATATTGATAGGAAGTCATTAGTGGAGAGCACTCTCAAGAATGCCACGGCCTGTGAATGGAGCCTGGAATCAGTTCTCTCTTAGAATGTGGGGCTCAGGCACTGAACTCAGTTGTCAGGCCTGGCAATAAGTGGCCCCACCTGCAGAACTATCTCATCAGCCTCGGGGAATTATTTAAGGTGAGTCTGTCTGTAGCAAAGCCATTAATGAAGGTCAGAATTGCCTAAGTGCACTTTGTCTCTGACAAAAATTCCACTCACATGATTCAACAGTCTTGTCCCAAAGTACTGCCAATTCAGAGGAAACTACCCAACCACAGTCTCAAACACTGTGGCCAGAGCTAAAAAGAAAAACTATTTTCAGTCCCAATGAGGTGATCTGACTTCCAAATTAATACAAATTATGAATAAGAATCTGGAATTTCATAATTACACGGTGCTGGTAGGAGCAGCTTAACCTGCTTTCTAAACTCCAAATCTCCCACATGTTCTCTCTTCAGACTAAATGTGTGACTTTCCTGGCTCCTAAGAGACTCCCAGTAGTTTCCTGCTGATTCTGGAAAAGTCTTAACCTACACACATAGGTCTATTTGCCGCATTTATGTCTGCCAGTTACAGTGCTCCCACATCTGAATATTCTAACAACCTGAAAGCTGATCAGATTCCAATCCATACAAAAGATACAAGTCATGAATATTCACATATGGCCAATCGCAGGAAGTAAAAAACAAACATAAATCAACATTGCACTATTCTATGAAACCAGGTGTCCTAGTTTGGGTTTCTATTGCTGTGCTGAGACATCATGACCAAAAGCAACTTAGGGATGAATGAGTATATTTCAGCTTTTTTATATTTTTTATATTTATATAATATATTTCAGTATATTATACTACTGTAGTGTGTAGTCAGGGAAGTTGGGGCAGGAAGCCTAGATTTGGGGCTTAAGCTTAGAGGCAAGAACTAAAGGAAAGGCCATGGAGGGCTGATGCTTTATTGGCTTGCACCTTGCAGCTTGTTCAGACTATATATATATATATATATATATATATATATATATATATATATATATATATATAGTCCAGGACCACTTGTCTGGTGTGTCAATACCCACAACAGGCTAAACCTTCAATATCAATCACCAATCACTACTGTAGCACAAGCTTGCCTACTTGCCAATCTGATGAAGACTTTTTTTTTTTTTTTTTTTTTTTTTTTTTTTTTTTTTTTTTTTTTTTTTTTTTTTTTTTTTTTTTTTTTTTTTTTTTTTTTGGTAATTGAGGTTCTCTCTTCCCAATTTTTTTTTTTTTTTTTTACCAGTATCAACCTGACATGAAACAGCCAACATGCCAGTCATGGTGACACATACATGTAATCATAGCACTTGGGAGACAGAGACAAGAGGTTCAGAAATTCAGTCATCTCAGTTCCATGAAACATTGTCTTAAAAATCAAACAGATGATAAATTAAATAAAATATACAAATAGGAAAAATGAACACATTGGGAGACAGAGAGATAGCTCAGTAGGTAAGATATTTGTTGCAAAAACACAAGGTACTGTGTTTGGATCACAAACACATAAGAAACCAGCATGGCAACACTCAACTGAAACTTTAGTAATGAGAAGGTCAAAGACATGAGGGTCCCAAGGATATATTGGGCAGCCACCCTAGATGACATATGAGCATCAGGTCATTGGGCGGCATGCTTTACAAAATGAGATGGAGAGTAATACAGGAGGAATGTGACATCAACATCTGGCTTTCATGTGCACAAGACTAGGCAAGCACTTATGCTATAAATAAAACAAAATTCAAGAAAAAAGCATTAAGCCAAGCATGGTGGCTTGAATGTGAATACCCCCATATGCTTATTTATTTGGAAACCTGATTGGTAGTGCTGTTCTGAGGAGGTAATAGAGATGTAGAGCCTTGTCAGAAGAAGTCCATCACTGGGGCAGCATTTGAGAATCCCAATCCATAGCCTGGCCTCACTTCTAGTTTGATTTCTGCTTTGGTCTTGTAATTGAAGATGTGATCTCTCAGCTCCCTGCTTCTATCCCTGTAAGGATTCCTGGCATGTAGCAGCTACGTGGTAAATGTGCTAGTCCAATAACCCAACATCACTCTGTGCCCCAGTGAGATAAGAATTCCTGGTCTGTTGTGGCCACATGATAAACCCAACATGGGGCCGCAGAACTCGGAGGGCACGCCCCTAGGCGTGGCTACGTAAATCTGTGCCCACCCATTCTCTTAAAAGGAGACACCACGTTAAAGATGGTCCTTTTTTCTTTTCTGCTTCTCTTCCCTTGTACTCAACTGGCAACTTTTCTAAATAAACTCTAGTGTGGCTCTGGTAGTGTGGGTCTGTTCTGATGTGTGAAACCAATAATCCCCATGCCTGCCACTTTCTCTCCATCCCTGGCTGTCATGGTGGGTTTCTACTCATTTATAAAAAATAAGCCTGAATCAACTCTCTCTTCCTTAAGTTGCTTTGGCCATAGTATTTTATCATGGTCACAACAACAAAGCAAAATAACTACTATAAAAAAATGTTGTTTTAGAAGACATTGAATTATAAATACCATAAATAAATAACCCAATGCATTCCCAAACATCAGCAGAAGTTCTTAAAAGCTTACTGAACAATACAGCATTAACCAAAGCTTGTTACAAGCAATTCTTTTTCTAAGTTTTCCAAAATGAACTGAAACATCCCTGCGGAGTTCCGAACACAGGGCATGGTGGCATTCTTGCCTCCACACATTTATGCAAGCTTAAATGTCATTGCTGTCACAGCCATGAGCCAGAAGGCAAGTAAGCAATTTTGGCTGAGGTGAATGTGTGCCCTGTCACATCCCTGGGCATCAGTTCTGCATACTAAATGGCTCACCCCACTGACTGAGTCAAATGAAAATTGTGATATTCTGTTAAAATGGATTTATGAATAAAATTTCTTTTATAGCATATTTGTTTCTTTATACCTGGAAAACTCAATTCTAGACTTACTTGTGTTGTACATTGGTCCATAAAGAAAGCCTGGGAGAAAATTATTTAGCAGTCAGGAGGACCAGACATCGCTTAATTCACAATGGAGTCAGCTGATATTATCAATGAACCACTCGTTTTAAGACTTAGATCTGGGAGCTGTGGAGTTTATTATTGCACAGATTCATACGTTCAAAGCTCAGGCTTTTCTTAGTTCTTCTTGTTACATTTTGGCCCTTCAGGGACCTTGGAAAAAGTAGAGGTCTGAGCATTTAGAATAAATGAAATTTGATACCTTTTTAGGAGCTTCAGTACAGTTAGAAAGGAAATACAAGCACCCTAATGAACTTAGCAGAACTCCAAAGTGAATGGAACGAGGGAGAGAGATAGAAACAGTAATGTGTTTGGGATGATGAATTAACTCCACGTCAAAGAAATAGATTTTGAACTTACTGCAGCAAGTATAAGATGTCTGTGTGCAAAGTCTGCCTTTGACAACAGATGAATGGATGGAACACTTCAAAGAAGGAATTTTCCAGCTGAGGCTCACAGGAATCTTCAAACGCTGTGCCATATGAGATACCAGGAAAATATTTTAACAACAAATAGAAACAAATATCTGTGTAATATGATGGGAATGAATGCTTGCAGAGAGCTGTTCATTCCATATTGCAAAGACCCAGTACAGACGTCTTGGTGACTTTTAAAGACATGTATATGTAAATTGTTGCAGGTAAATTTCAGGCAAGATTTTCCTTACATTCCCAAGAGACTATACATAAAGTAATTCTACAATAATCTCAGGGCAAACACCCTAGGGACTGTAGAGAAGTCAGAGGGAAAAAAAAGCCATAGCTGGAGTGCAATACCTTTGATGGGCAAGAAGAAAAATGTCCTCATGTGCTACTGCGCTATTATGGATGAAACAGATCCCTTAACTGTGAGCAGGAACGAGCCCTGCTCGCTGAAACCTGAGAGGAAGCAGAGAGCCAGGATCAGGTGACACCCGCCTGTATCTGCGGCTCTCAGTACAGTGGAAGATGGTTGTCCTTTAGGGCCTCCCTGAGTCCTATCTCAGCCATTCTCATCATTCACACAGTGGGGCCTCGGCTCCTTGGTCACCTGTTCAAGGAAACACTTTGCTACAGCTGGTCTGGTCCCCTCACTGTCATCTGTACCCCCTGATCTCTGTGCTTAGCCTGAAACCAGCTAAGCCAAGAACTAAAGAACAAGCCATTCTCCTTGCTTTCTCCTGAACCCACAGGCCTCTGTCTGGGGCTGGAGAGATGGATGGATATGAGTGCTCTTCCAGAGGACTAGGGTTCCAGTCCCAGCATTTATGTTGAGCAGCTCACAACTGCCTGCATCTCCAGCTCCAAGGAGTCTGGCTGCCTCTTCTGATCTTTACAAGCTCCTGGACACACATGGCATGCAAACACACACACACACACACACACACACACACACACACACACACACACACACACACACAAATGGGGGAGAGAGAAGAGGGAGAGAAAGAAATGAAAAGTTACTTAAAAGGGAACCTCAACTATGTAAAGTCACATAGAACCCATATTCAGAAAGGCACTTATAAGGGCCTATGCAGTAGCCATCAGAAACTTTATTTTTAATCTCGTGTTTTGCAAATAATGTTTGGAGGGGCCAGGCAACAAAGTCTGGTGACTTAGAGCTTTGATTCCTGTTTTGTCTCACCTCTGTCCATCTCCAGTCTCTCCTGGCTATATGTGTAGATCTCTGAGCAGTCCATCCTGTCCCAAGGCTCTGCTTCCTCCTCTGTCTCTCCGTCATTAATCATTACTGCCAAAGTAGGGTTAGGGTTTATATTAATAGCAGTCCCCTTCAGACACCAGCTTCTGCTCCCAGAAATCTCATGCATGCCCTGTCAGTTCCCCAGTGCAAGCTCTGATCATCCTCTATCCAGATATGATGCATGTCCCTGCATGGAGGTTGCAACCCACTGATGAATTGCAACACAGTACATTGATGTTGGGTGAGGCTGTGATGTCTATTTCTATCCCTGGAAATGAATCTTCATTTTTACTTTGTATTGATCTGAGCTCCACAGAATCATTTGAGTAGACCTAAGGAAATGCTTTCATGTCTAATATCTCTGCATAACAAGAAACTGACCAAGGCTATGTATGCATGGTTTAAAGGAACAGATGCTGAGAAATGTGTTAGGTGCTCTTATTGTGCTGTGACACCAGAATACATGCCTCAAACTAAGATGGTAACATCTTATGGGGCCATGTTCATGTGGAACTATCTCCAAAAGACATCTGCCTACAAAAAGGAAAGATTTATTTTGTCTCATGGCTTCAGAGGCCATAGTTGCTTGGTCCCTTTGGGCCTGTAGCAACCTAGCATGTCAGAGCAAGATCATGTAGAAGAGGATGCCCCTGACTTAATGATGTAAGGAGGCAAGAAGAGAGAGGAAAAAGCTGTGGACTCAATACCCCCTTCCAGGGACACCTCAATAACCCTACTCCCTCCCAGTAGACCCCACCTTCTAAAGTTTCCAACACTGCCCAATAGCACCACAGGATGGCAGCCAAGCCTTTAACATACGACCTATATGGACACCTAAGATCCAGACTGTAACCCAGGATGACTATGGTTTATGACAATGTGTTGTTGTATATCTGAGAAGTGCTAAGAGAGAGATTCTTGAATAATACAAGCTTCTAAATTGGAGTCTATAATAGAAACCTTACCTGACCCTTAATAATTGTTAGTTTACTGAAGTATTTTAATGCCCAAACTAAGTTGCTTATTATATGGCACATGAAGTCCTTTGACCCTCAAGGTTCAATATTGACTAGTCCTACCCTTTGTCAATATTTATTTCTAGTGTCAACAGTTTTTAGTCTGGAATAAATTCAAGGACAAATGCTCTTCTTAATCCACACAAATTCAAAATGTTCAATTCCTACCAGGCATAATTTTACTTAGTTAAATAATGTTTGCTTCTTCTGTGCCGTGACTAATGATTGAAGATTAGGCAGCAAATGTCATGAGAGTGAGTCAGCTATAAATTAACCCTACACTAGAGACACAATTCCAATTCATTAAAAGAAAATTTTCACTGATAAAAATCACTCAAGTCTAAAGGTTAGGTAAAGCAAACCTTCATTATATATTCAACTAAAGGGTCACATCTATCTTTTAATCCTGAGATCATGCTTTAAAAGAAATGTTGACATGCTTTCTTTGCCCTTGGATGATGAAGTAGAAGGTTCTAGTTGTTTGTTTGTTTTTTTTAAGCTGTGGTATTTTTCACACTCTCAACTGTATATCAAAGAGTTAATCTCTTCATAGACTATATATATATATATATATTTCATTCAATTTCTTGACAATTCAATTATCAAATTAGAACTAATGTGGCAGTGATGGTCTTAGATACAAAGAAATTCTCAGGATAGAGAAGAAATAAGAAAGCTTTTGGTGTGCTTAGAGGTTTGATGGTATTATGAGAATTTCCTTCCCTTCATGTGCTTTTACTATTTACTGGTAAAATATATACTTCACAAAATAAATAAATAAATAAATAAATATCCTGAGGGGCAAAAGAAAGAAAAAGGAAAAAATAGATATAAAGAAGTTTGAGAGGTAGGATTTTATGATCTCATTAAAACCTTGTCTTGAGTTATTTCATTAGAAAGTGAAATTAATTTTGATAATATATTGATTCTAATAGATCCAAAATATCATTCAAGCAAAAAATTAATACCAACAATACTGAAATACCTTATATCCTTTTTCATTTTGGCTCTGTAAAATTTGGGGCAAATTTCCCAACTCAAACTCAATCTTTCAAACACCCAGCAGTCTCATGTAGCTGATACCATACCTGAGCAGTGCTGCTGAGGAAAATACAGCTCAGAGCAAAGAGGAGGAACCCACAGATGAGGGGAATCCTGGCTCATGATATTCTTGCAGGAAGTGCATATCTTCATGGGAGAGCCAATGAAATGTCCCTCTGGAGCACAAAGGAGTGAGGAGGACATGGAAGCTTCACAAAATATGACTAAGAAACACCTCATTAATTTGTTTATCTGGGAGACCTGATGAGCCAGTAGTCTAAGAAAGCATATTTAAACACATCTCTACCTTTCATGTTTCCATATAAATTATTGGGGAAAAGCACAAAGTTTTGAAGTCAACCACAGGAGCCTGCATCTCTTTATTCTTTACACCTCAGATTCTTAAATGCTGGGCCATGACCCCACATAGGGTCATATAACTGAATGTGGGTCATTAAATATTTGACAAGCGAATGTGAAGTTAAAACTTAACTCAAAACCAATGACCGTGAGACAGTTGTGACCTTGCTCGCCAGTGAGGCATTGTGAAATGGCATGGCAGCACTGGATTTGAACACAGCACAAACACTGCACTACAAATGTCCGAAGCCATAGTAACCAAAGCCTGCAACACCTCCACTCAGACTGTAGGTTATGCTTGCTGTCTGGGTATGTTTTACAATGTTCAATTGTGTTATCAGTTTGTTTGTGAATATGGTGCTCACACAGTATGCTTGTGGAGATCAGAAGACAACCTTTGAAAGTTTGCTCATTCTCTGAGTCCACTATGTGGAGTGTAGGGATAGAAACTAATTAGGCTTAATTATAGGGTTTTGCCCACTAAGCTATCTCGATGGCCCCAGAGCTTACAATTATAAAAACTTAACAGTTTTATTATACAAAACATAGGCATCACAGAATGGAAAGGATTTTCACCAACTCCACAAGTGACAGAGGACTGATTTCTAAAATACATAGAGAACTCAAGAAGCTAGAGCCCAAAACATTGAATAACTCAATAAAAAAAATGGGGTTCACAACTGAAAAAGGAATTTTCAGCAGAAGAATTACAAATGGCTGAAATGTACTTGAAAAACTGTTCAGCATCTTTAGCCATCAGAGAAATGCAAATCAAAACAACTTTGAGATACCACCTTACACCTGTCAGAATAACTAAGATCAAAAACACAGATAACAGCCTATGCTGGAGAGGATGTGGAGCAAGGGGAACACTCCTCCATTGTTGGTGGGAGCATAAACTGGTTCAGCTACTCTGGAATGCAGGGTGGCAATCTCTCAGAAAACTAGGAATCACTTTCCCTAAGGATCCAGCAATACCACTACTGGGCATATACCCTAACGATGTACATTGACATTTCAAAGGCATTAGCTCAATTATGTTCATAGCAACATTATTCATAATAGCAAGAACCTGGAAACAACCTAGACGCCCCTCAACTGAAGAACGAATTAACAAACTGTGGTATATCTACACAATGCAGTACTATTCAGCAGTAAGAAAAAATGATATCATAAAATTTGCAGGCAAATGGATGGATTTGGAGAATATCCTCCTGAGTGAGGTTTCACAAATCCAAAAGGATAAGCAGGGGATGTACTCACTCATTAGTGTACTTTCAGCAAAAACAATCTTATTTTATTATTTCATTGAAAGATGATGGGTGAATACAGTGATTTAAAACGCATACACACACAAAAGAAAACACTTCTGGTTTGACTGTAGAAAGGTTGCTTAGCAGAAATTTGTGGTGGCCATAGTGCATCTGTGGACATTATCTATGACCTACTGTGCTTTCTTCATCTGTAGCTGAGCCTAACCTGGGTTGAGGAACTTTAGATTTTATCTTTTATGTTTCATGTATTGTAGAGAAAAGAGGAGTTTTATTACTGTATGAGTGTGTTTTTTTTTTTTTAGCTATCCTGAATGTTTTGCTTTTTTATATAAAGTTTGATATTGATTTTCAAAAAAACAATAAAAAAAAACATAGGCACCTGTCAGTCTTTACCGTATGACTGCATAATTAGTATATGCTAGAATAATTATTAAAATTGCTGTTTGTGTCGTTGACTGAAGCCCTGGTTTTGTTTGTTTGTTTGTTTGTTTAATGCTACTAATTTTCATTTGGGAGTGGGACAGAATTTTCAGTGGTTTCTGAAATGGCCTTAAAGATGCTTCTGAATTTAATTTATCAGTTTCTGCAAGGTTCCATTCTCAACACTGATGAGTATTAAATCAAAATGCCAATTAAGGGGGCAGGAGGTCATTAAGAGCATTTATTGCTCTTCCAGAGGACCCAAGCTTGGTTTCCAGCACCCCCATCAGGCCACTCAGGAATACTTCTGTAACTCCTGCTCCAGGAAATCCAGCGTCTCAGGTTTCCACCTGTGTGTCCCCATACCTACATGAAAATACTCTCTCTCTCTCTCTCTCTCTCTCTCTCTCTCTCTCTCCCCCCCCCTTCTCTCTCTCTCTCTCTCACTCACACACACACTTGTTTACACATGCTCACAATACATATAGTTAAAAATTGTTTTAAAAATATCACTCAACTCTAAAGCAAATGTTCTCATTCAATGGGGTCATTTTCACCTATTATTTATTTGTATAAAAGATAATCACATCCATGTCATTAATAAGCAAAAATTTTTGCCTTTCATAAATGCTAAAATTTTATATATATCAAATAATTATATTTAAATAAATCATGAATTATCATAAATGTTCTATTTGTATGCCTTTTTTGTATATTTTTATTTCCATGATTACACAAAAGTTCCTTCAGAATGTTCACTTTAGGCCAAGTAGCTCTTCTTTGGGAATTTGGAACAGTTTTTTTCCTGTTGGGAAACTGACTACTGTTGAGACAATTATTGAATTTAGATTCTCAATGCCTGTAGATTTCATCTTAGTTTCTTCTATGTTGTAAATTTTTAGGTCTAATCTCTTTAGCACACTCTCAATTATTTTTAAGTAATTATTATCTTATGAATTTATCGGACAAAATGATACATTATTATTGTCTATCATGAAGAAAAAGACTAGCAAGAGAGAATAAACACATTAATTAAATTCTTATTTGCTTTCTTGCTCTCAGATTGCTATCTGATACAATTCAGGATCCTCTGCCTAGAGAATGGTGCCACCCACAATGGTATAGCTTTTGTTACAACAAATATCAAGACATTCCCTGCAGAAATGCCCACAGACTAACCTCATTTAGGTAACTCTTCATTAGGTTCCTCTTCCAGGACTAGTTGACTCTAGACTGTGGGAAGCTAATGGTTTAAACTAATCAGCACATTGAGGATAAATTTCAGGAGAGGATGAGCCTTGTAGCTTTGGGGGCATGCTTTGTACATGAAGACTAGAAATGATGCTTAGGTGTCACAGGGTCCACCGTTTTAGCTCTTGGGACTTAGCACCATAGGTTTTCACCTGCAGTATCATTTCCCTCGGGGTGTTGTTCTTGTGCCTTGCTCAGTACCAGAGACTGATGGACTGTCTCACAGATCACCTCTCACTGGATCACAGATTCACTGGGCTAACCACCACTCAGGCCACTGATCCCATACATGCCCTCTCTACATAATTCTTCCCAAGTCTATCCTTATCATTGAAAAATACTTTCAAACTTTATCTCTGATAGTTTTCAACTCTTCTTTCACAGCAATAATGTACATAGAAGCAAGTTAAATTATTTATATGTACATTTATGAGGTCATATTATCTGAACTCAGCTTCTTCACAACTCTATTTTTCAAGAATTGATTTTTTTAAAAAAAAATCTATGAATTCTAATAGCTTATTATAGCCTGAAAAGAGTTCTAACTTTTTACTTTTTTAATCTTTTGGGGTATACTTACATGGGTCCATACTTGACCTTCATGTACCACAGATCCCAACAATGCCTGTGATGTCAACCTTTGTGTAAAGGTGATAAGATTTGGAATGATTATTCTTGGTGTGCTCATATACCATAAACTTGTAGAAATGTTGAGAGGTAATGGAACTTGGGTGTTCAATATTGCTTTCTATTGCTATGGTAGACACCCTCACCATAAGCAATTTGAGGAGGAAAGAGTTTATTCGGCATACATTTTCAGGTCATAGTCCATCACCAAGAGAAATCATGCCAGGATCTCAAACATGAATCTGGAAGCAGGAACCATGAAGGAATATTGATAGGTGATTCATCTACTGTTCCTGTTCATCTGGCTTTTTTATGCATCCTAGACCCACCTGTCCAGGGATGGCGCAGCCACAGGGGACTGCACCCTCCCATATCAATCACTGATCAAGACAGTTTCCCACAAACATGGCCACCTGTTAATATGATCTGGGAAATTCCTCAATTGATGTTCCCTGTTCTCTCATAACACTAGGCTATATCAGAATGACATAAAAAACTAATCACTACATTAAATGAGGAAGCAATTAAGTACTTCCTAGTGGAAAGTATTAGTCATGAGGGCTCCATACTTATGAATGGGTTAATGTCTTTTTCCAAAAAAATACAGTATAGAGCAGAGTACCTATGTTCAGTTTCCAGTACCCACATGATAGCTCATAATCATCTATGATCCAACCCGCCACAAGTATCAGACATGCATGTGATACACAGACATGCATGCAGGCAAAATACTCATACACATAAAATAAAATAAAATATCTAAAACAATGTTTAAAAGAATGGGCTGTTCAAAGCAGGCCAGCCTTCCCTCTTTCCCCTCACAAACATACTCTTTGCATATGATCATTTCTCTCAAAACTAAACACATGCTAGAACCAAGCTTCCAGAATATTGTATAACTGTGACCTAGTGACCTCATTTCTTCATAAATAACTCAATCTTAGATATTCCATTACAGCAACAAACATAGGACTATGAAACAAGTTCATCTTTGTATCCCAGAAAATAAAAATTTTCTCCTCGCTTAAGTTCCCAGAGGATGGCACCTGGGTATCCTATAACTGGATCACTGTTTCGTTCATAACATGTTTCCATACATACCTTTCCCCACCTGCTAGATGAAAGGATCCTTGAAGGTGAGATCCATATGAGATGTCTCTGAAACAAAAAAAAAGTCAACTCATTTTATTGCATTTGGGGGTTTTACTTTTATTGGACAGATGGGCAACTTTAGGTAAGTCAGTTCACTTGAGACCCTTTCACCTCATCTAAAAACAGGAGCTGGATTTGTGTCTCTCAAGCCTCTGGGTTTATGCAGATCCATTCTTGAGTCACCAGATGGCTGCCCAACCCATCTGTGCCCTTCCCTGATGCCAAAAGGAGTCACATACTTCCCTGATCGACATAATGTCTTCTCAATCATGGTTGCAGGAGGGGATTCTGATCTGGTTCCAAATACTAGAACAATCTCAAATGCATTCCTCAGGAGCCATCCAATTTGGATTTTGAGACAGTCTCTCATTTAGCCTGGAGCTCCTTGATTGGGATAGAATGCCTGGCCAGAAATCCCCAGGGATCTACATGCTTCCACCTTCCTAACTGTGATATTAAAAGCATGTGCCACACCTCACTTTTTATGAGCATCTGGGATTTAAACTCAGGTCTTCTTTCATGCATGATGAGCACTTTACTCACTGGGTCATCTTTCCTGCCTTGGGTCTAGATTTTTGAGTAAATCTAAAATAGTCCCTTCCCTTGCTCCTGGTTCCTGTATGCAAGGGAAGAATTCAGTTTCCAGTTGCAAAACATTGTCAAATCTTTCTCCTAGATCCCCCTTCAAATCCTTAGCATCGCTGTGAGATAATCTTTTTGTACACTATGAAGATGTATCTTTGTCAAGGCACCTTCTGATTGGTTTACAAAAGAGCTGAATGGCCAGTTGCTCAGCAGGAGAAAATGGGCATGACCTCCAGGGACAGAGAGGATCTCAGGTGAAATCTGAGGTGCAGGGATTTTGCCAGCAAGACTTGGCGCAAGTTGGATGCATGGTGTGGAGGAGAGGAGAGGTAAAGAACCACGTGGCAAAATGTATATTAATAGAAACAAATTAATTTAGCTTATAAGAGCGAATTCCAGACATGCCTAAGCTAAGGCCAAGATTTCACAATTAATAATTAATCCCCATGTCATTATTTGGGGACTGGCAATCCAAAGAAAATCTGATGGAAAAGTAACTTCAGAGCATTAATTATCTTCTCTGTTATATTTGCATGCTTGCTTGTTTGTTCATATTGTTTCTTCTTGTTGTACATGCTTCTCCCTAGAGAGAATGAGATGCCCTAAACTGCCAAAAGTAGTTATTTTGGTCAATCCATTCCAACTTTTAAAATTATATCAATTCAATATTATTTAAGAATTTATTTATAAAAAACTGAGCCTTTCACAGGAGAAGAGCTGGAAAGAATTACATTCTAAGCAATGTGTGTGTTCTGTTCCTCAGTTTAGTCTTACTTTCTAGAGAAGAAAAGAAGCCTGTAGTTACTGCTGCAGGCTCTTGTGAGACTTCTTCCCAAGAGATGTGAACAAATGTCTACTCACCACACACAGAGAATAGATGACATAGCAGAGTAACCAGTTTACTGAGGGTCCACCTTGGTGAATCAATGAGTTTCCTAGGGTTACAAACAGGAACCTGGATGACTCAAAGACATTTGCCTAACCAGAAGCCTCTTATGGTATGGGTGATGACTCTTGAGAGCTGGACCACTGGAGTCCTCTGCAGGACTAGCAAGAAGATTCTGCTATGACACTTGGCTGCCTGGAATGTGCTATGCTTAGAAATACTTGTCACCTATTCTAGATTTAAGCTCAGTTTGGTTTAAACATACCATCACTTCTTACAGTATGCATATAATAGATTTTATCTGAAGGGCAATGTACCACTGAGATGCGGGAAGAATATGAACTGAGGTCAAAAAGCTGTATTCATCTTGTTTTGCTGCCTAGGTGATTGGGTCACTCTCAGCCCCAGATGTGAGTGATTTGTGAACAAAGGTGTATTCCTACTCATCATAGGGTATTTTGTTACCTGAAATTCTTTCAGAAGATTCTAGTATCTTTAATTCTTTCTGCTCATCTCTCAGGAGCTGGCCAAGGGTTCCTGATCGAAGAATGAAGGCTTTTCATTCACAAGAGTTAATGCAACACCATCCAACAGACTTCCTTAGAAGTGAGGTGGGAATCACACTCAGCTTTGATCTATGTGCACGTGGCCTCTGCCAACATCTGCCCCATGCAATGGCTGATGGATCTTTCATAGCCAGGATCTCATTTCTTTCTTCCTTCTTGGATTTCAGCTGGCATTTCCCCAACCCCAGGATATATCAGAAACAAAATAAAATTACAAAATGATGCTCAGCTCATTGCAAAGAAAGCAGCTGACCGAGCCTTGTCATCCACACTCAGGTGGATGACAGTCCCATGGCAGTTGAAACAATTCTGAATTTACTAAATTCATCAGCAAGGCAGGAGAGTCAATGCCTTAGTCTGTGTGTGAATTTCCAAACCATGAGCCTAGGCTCAGCTTAGAGCATTTACATTTTACTACACTGCTCCATCCCAATAAAAACATCTAGCTTTGTTTATTACTGACTTCCATTCTTAGATGAAACATGATTCTTCTAAGCTTTATAGAAGCATTAGGTGACATCCTATCACATACTATCCTGTAAAGTCAAGTGACATCATACTAAATAAAGGGTTATTTTGAGGAAAGACATTATCTTAATACCAAGTTTATATTGAATTCATTTTTTTTAACATTTCAAAACACACTCCATTTCAATTGCTTGACAGAAGTGAATCCAAGGGCATCATGTTTCTTTTCTTGATCGACAAAAACAAAATTAAGTCTAAGATATCTCAGCACATGGCTTTGTGAAGAAGGAGTGGAATTGAAGGCTATAAAATGTTGTTTTATGTCATATGGCCCAGATTCCATTGATAAGTCCAATTCCTTTTCTTCCCTTTTCTCCTCCCAAGGCTTTAAATTTAGGTTGTCACACTTTGAAACATCATTGTTGCATTCTTTCAAAGTGTGTCTCCATGTCCAATGGCACCTGTGTGGCCTCATTGCTAATGTTCTTAAGTTCTTCGGTTACAGTGGGTTTTTGAGTTTAGCTCACACATGTTGCCAGACAGCCAAATGGGAGCTTTCTGAAGCAAATGGGCCTTTGTTTATGAAAGGAGACAAGCAGAGTCAATAAACAACTGTGCTCTTACATGAATCATGCTAATGCTTGCCATGGAAACCAAGGTGGGAGGCTGAGGTGAGAAGGCCTGAGATATGACTACATGGAGATGCAATGGGAGTCCTGGATAGGCTTTACAGTGAGAGGCAGGGATAAGGCTCACAGAGGAATGTCCTGAAGTTTTCACCAACAAAGATTGCTGTGCCCTTGCTTAACTTGGGTCCTAGAAACCAATGGAGCAATGAGTAAATGAAGAAATGACAAACATACAGACAAGTACAGAAAAGCTGTGACAGGTGATCTGGGCTTACTGGTGGAGAAGCAGCATACCCTAGAAGCTCAGTGTGTTTGCTGTTTCCAGTTAACTAGGGCTAGGGTGTGGTTATTGCATACAGCCGAAGGAGGCAGGGTTATTATATACAGCTGAACAAGGAGATTGGTTAGCTAAACCTGGCAGGAGTAGTTTCTGTGGAGAAATAGTCTTCCTGCTGTAAACATTCATGGGGGTAGATATTTACTGCACATACTGTCCATATTCACATTTGGGCTCCAGGAAGGCTTTGCCATCTTTCTGAGCCTCATCCAGGGAAGGCTTTAACCCTCCTGTGGATCTGAGCCTTGACATGGCTGTGCCTGTGTCAACAATATTAACTCACCCTGTACTTCACTTACTTCCTACTGAAGACCCTAGCTGGACCAAACTTTTCTTCTTCTACTTTTGCTCAAGTTCTTACATTGTCTAAAATATCTTCCTAAAGTTTATAGCATGATTTTTAAAGATTTCTTTTTATATTTTTAAAGTATGTGTATTTTTTTTGTTTTTGTGGGATTGTGTGCCCATGAATTCAGGTACCTGGAGAGTTCAGAAGACTGTATCAGATACCCAAGCATGGTGTTACAGATCATTGTGAGCCTCCTGATATGAGGACTGGAAATATAACATGGATCTTAAACTGTACACATTCTTAACTCCTGAGTTGCCTCTCCTGACCTTATGCATATTTTTAATGCTAGTTTCACACAACCCAGCTGTAGCAATAAATCTGTACAGTCTCTGGGTTGGCTTACTACACTCCTGCACTGCAAAATTGCCTATCGATACAGCATAATACCATGTGCACCCTCTATTCTTCCCCATTCCTTTGTATCAGCTCTCATTCACGTATTCAATAAGTATCTGTTGGTTCCTGTGGCAAGCCAGGAATCCAGGAGCAGAGCAGGCATGTGCTAAGTAAATCACCACATCAATCATTGCCAGGGTAATATGTAAGTGGCCTACTTTCTCCTGGGTTCTGCCATTTAAAACCAGAGCCAAAATACTTGGGTTTAGGCTTGACTGAATTCATTTACTCCTTCATTTTTCAGTCATATTTCAGACAGCTGAACCCAGTGCACTGTTTGGAAGAACATATTCTTCTCTCCATCATTCTGACCTAAGATTATAGTGACCCAAGTCTTGATTGTCAGATATCTCCATTTGTCAGCCATATTACCTACACATCCAAGTCATAGGACATGCTCTTGAGCAGAATTAGATATACAGTTATTCATGGCAATGAAACATCTGGGTTGGCTTCAAGCATTTGTTGGCCAAGGTGTCTCTGCTCTTCTATGTACTTTGGCTTTACTATCCAGCTGCCTTCCAGTTGCAGGGAAAAATGGCTGCCAGCAGCAACTCAAGAAAAGCTTTATAGCTGAAGCTCAAAAAGAAAAGAGTCAGAGGAAACATCCAGAACTTTTGAAGCAGTTTTCTGGCCAGTGGGATGAGAAACAATAAGTAAATGGCTTAGGTATGTGCCTTGTGCCAATCTTTGAATCAATTACTGTAGCCAGAAGATGGGCTTGATCCAATCAGAACACATGCCAATGGCCAAAACGGAAAATAGAAAGCTCCTACTGAGGTAAGAGGAGGTAGAATGACGGTCTCTGTACATATGATCTTAACATAAATGAGAAACTTTAAAACATTACAGTTAGAAGGTTGGAGAGTTATGATTTAGTTCATATCTTTCATGTTATAAATGAAGACACTGAGGTCTACAGGGCATTTGGTCAGGATTGGTGTATCTTGCCTGGAGTCTTCACACCTTCTGAAAAACAGATATGCCTTGGGGGTTACAAGCTTCTATATAGACTGCTGTTCTTATACATAGATTACTTCTTCAGGACTGCTATCCACTTTATTGAACCCCAAGCAGCACGTTCCTCACTCTCTCCTCAGCAGCTGCCTTTATGGCAGTCAATTCTACCAGGGTGAGATGATAGTGCACTCTGGTCTTGAGTTGCATTTCCCTAACAGTTCATGAAGTTGTGTGTTGTTGTTGTATGTTGGCCATTTGTCTTCCACAATGGTTCTAAATAATTGTAAAAAATTGCACAACTCTCATGAAATCAAGTTTGTGATATTTCCAGCTACCATCTTCTAGATCTGTATCAGATCATAGATCTGCTTTCTGTGTTCAATCCCTATAGGTGTTGCTTTTACAGAATGTCATATAAAGACTACCATAGGTACTTTTTAACTTAACATATGGTTTTAGAAGGTCTTCTACATTGTTCAGAAATTACCTTGCTTATTATGAATTATTGTATGGATACCCTTTATTTTATTCATGCGTTCACCAACGTCATGTGGAATTTTGGAGTTTTGCCTATGATATATTTTGGTTGTATGACTACTCATAGACAAGCCATTTTGGTATTATATTTTTTATTTCTCTTGAATGAGTACTTAGCAATGAGAAAGTTACATCTCTGGATTTATAGTAATTTTTTTAAAGGGTTAGGGTAAGCCCTCCAATACAAACAAGATTATTTGATATGTTTGTTTTTGAGACAGGGTCTTTTTTTGAAGCCCATACTGGCCTTAAAGTTTGAATTCCTCTGCTTCTGCTTCTCTCCTGAAAAGGAACCATCAGTTTCTTCCAGTACTTTCCTGCAAGGTTGATGAGTGACTCCAGGGTGTCATGCATGATCGACAAGCACTCTAAACATCTATCACTATCTTAGCCGCTGGCTGTTCTTGCTCCTTGTATTTCTGTATGGATTTTATGATCTACTTGTCTAGGTCTATATGACGAGATTTTGATACCAATTTATAATGATCGGACTATTCCCCACAGAACTTTCTTGGGAATTGTCTCAGATCTGTAGGTGATGTCAGTAACCACCATCCTGACAATTCAGAACCTACCAATCCCTGCACAAACCCCATTTACCCCACCTTTACAGCTTCCATTTACTTCAGAAGAAATTCACAATTTTCAGTGGGATGATCTTAAAATTTATTAATTTTTTTCTTTAGAATTTCTATCTTAGTATGACTTGAATGTCCTCTTTCCTTTAAATTATCCATCACTGACTATAGAAATATGACTGACATGTATGTGCTGATTTTGTGCTCCATAACTTTGCTGAGTTCTTTTATTATTTATAGTAGCCTTGGTGGATTGTTTGACTTTTTTTATATTTGAGTCACATGTTTTATGAATAACATGATTTTCTTTCTTTTTCGTTTTTAAATCCAGATGTTTCCATGTTTTTCTCCCTGTCTTACTATATTAGGTAGGGTCACGTCTAAAATGTTTCCCAAGAAATAACAAAGGAGACCTCCTTACTCTGCCTCCGGTCACGGAAGGGAAGTGTGCAGCCGGTCTTCTTTTGGTCCACCAATCAGCTCCCAAATCATGACTCAGAGATTTCTTATTAGTTGTGAATGTTCCGCCTTATCTCAGGCTTGTGCCAATAGCTCTTATAACTTAACCTGTTTATCTGTGTTTTGCCTTTTGCCTTTGTAACTTTTCCCCTCTCTTTCCTTCTGTAGATCTTATTGTCACTGCTCCTCAGGTCTGGCTGGCTTCCGGCCCCAGGCACATCCTCCTCTTCCTCCTCATTCTTTCCTTCTCCTCTCTTATTCTAGATTTCTCTTCCTACGTCATTTCTCTGCTCATCAGCATCCCCCTCCCCGCATCCTTCTCCTACCTAGCTATTAGCTTTTCAGCTTTTTATTAGACTAATCGGGTGCCTTAGTCAGGTAAGGACAAGTCTTTACATAATTAAACAAATGCAGCATAAACAAATGTAACATATCTTTGCCTAGTTAAAGTAATATCCGGCAACAGAAGTGTCCAGGCCTTCCTCTCTGGGTCATACCATCTAGAGGGTTTTTGTTCATTTTCTGCCTTCTCTGTGCAGTTTATTGGAATTTTCATCATGAGTCATCTTGGCATTTTGAATTTGTCTAAATAATTATGATTTTCTTCCTCATCCCATTAAAAATTGCTGTACTACATTAATTTCCAAATGCTAAAACAGTGCTTTGCTTATAGGGTAAATCCTTTTTCAGCATGTATATCTTCTTTTTTCAAGATTGCTGCATTTAATTTGTTAATTTTCTCTTTGGGATTTTTGTGTCTCTACTCATGAGGAATCTTAGCCTGGAATTTTCTCTCATTATATTCTCTTTCTGACCTTCATAGCAGATTAAAACTAATCACAAGATAAGTGGAAAATGCCACCACCGCCATTTCCAACTAATTAGTTTATGAAAACCTGACATGGTTTGTTTCTAAAACAATGCTTTAATTGCACTTAACCTGCTCACCAGGAGGAAACTCAGCACCTAGTATTGTAATCTAACCAACCAATCCTGGCTAGTGAGGCCATGGGTCTTGGAAGGGAAATTATTCCTACCACCTTACTAGACCAGCATTAATTCCTAACTGTATTTTAAATATCTTCCTCTATGTCCATAAATGTGTGTAGCTCTCCTTATCAAAGAAGCTCCTCTCTAAACAGAAATAGATCATTACAGATAAACCTCAGTGGTCAAAACACAGAAAACAAATTACTATGGGTGCCCAGCTCTACTGATATATCCACAACACAGCACGTGAGGCTCAGGGAGCATCATAGGGCATGGACATCTGCTATGGTCGATAGTGTAGCACTGTTTTCCTTTTGATGAATCATTTTGAGCCTTTGTTTTAGATACATAGCTCTACCATAGCTACACTTTCCTAATGAATTGATCCATCTGTTCACATGACATCTCTTTCATAGCTGCTGTCCTCAAGCTTATTTTTCTTACTGTTAGTATAACTCAGATCTTTAACTGTGAGTATTTTCTTTAATTCCCTTGACTACAGTGTTTCACATCAAAGGGCACATAATGGGCTTGGATCTTATTGATCTTAGAATCTACCCCCTTCCTCTCCCTGTCTCTCCCCAACTCATATTTTATTTATTTGTTTATCTGCTTATTTTACTTATCTATCTTTGTATCAATCTATTTATCTATCTATTTATTTATGAGGCATGGTCAGTCTGTTGTTCAGCTTAGCCTGGAATACACTATCAGTGGTTCCCAACCTGCCTGCTGCTGCAACCCTTTAAGACAGTTCCTCATGTTGTGGTGACTCCCAAATATAAAATTATTCTCATTCCTAGTTCATAACTGTAATTTTGTTACTGTTATGAATCATATTATAAATATCTGTGTTTTCTGATGGTCTTAAGTAACCACAGTAAATGGTCTGTTTGCCCTCCCCCCACAACAAAGAGTTGTGATCCATAGGTTGAGAACTCCTACAGTATATAGACCAGGCTGACCTTAAACTCAAAACAACCCTTTGCCTCAGCCTCCAAAGTCCTGGGATTAGAAGCATGAACCACGGTGTAGACTAAAGATCACACACCTTCACTCTCCCCATTGTTTGAACAGTGGTGGCCATGTGTGGTGATCATCTGTGGTTCATCCTTTTGTTATGTAGCCTACAACTGTGTCATAGTTGCCAGTTTATATGAACTTAAATTTGCAAATGTATAAAACAGAAGAAATGCATGGATTTCTATGCTCTCATGTTTAGCTTCTCCATTTATAGGGCTTCTCCTTTCTCCAGAGCAAAAGGTGCCATCTGGGGATGCCAGCTTCTTGGTAGAGACCTTCTCAGTATTGCTCAGAGGGCACACTCTTCAGACTTAGGAACAAGCTCTTCTCCCTAGTACATGAGCAGAAGCACTAACCTTAGGTTGGATGTGAGCTTGGAAGAACATGAATTTTAGATGCCAATGTAATTTATAATTGTTTATATGTGTATAAAATACCTTCAATGCAGTAATTGGTATTAGAGATAAAAGATATCACATTAGCTACTTCATGAGACCTTTTGAAAAGCATGGTGTGTATCAATGGCAGAGTTGGCTTGGTTATTTGACCGAAGTGTGTAATATTGAAGAGATTAATATGGAGGCCATTCTCACTTGGTGATAGCCTGAGATTTTGTGGGTATGCCTCGGATGGGCTTGTTTACATTTTCTGTGTTTTCATTATAGCAATAGAATTTCATACCACCTTCATTATTTAATCAACTCACCAATTTCTACCTTTGTTGAATTTCAGGTCCTCAAGCATAGGAAAACAAAACAAAACAGGGAGAGATGGTGTGTAACTAAAGACTGGAAATTGGAGAAAATAAAGAGGTCAAATAAAATTGTGAATTAAAAAATGAGATCACTAAATCAATAGTTTTATTTATTTGGAGAAGAATGTATGATGCCACCCCCGTGTGTGTGTGTGTGTGTGTGTGTGTGTGTGTGTGTGTGTTGCAACTTAAAGAACTAAATATGGAAACTACTCATTGCCCGTCACAGAAATTACCCATGTTACACATGCTGGACGAATTAGCGGTGGCGTATTATTTAAAATGTGTGTTAGTTTTACTTCCTAAAGTTTATTTTTCCTTGTGCTGTCATATAGTAGTTCATCTTTAGTAAGGATCTGTACCTTGGGACAAGGCTCCCTGGGACTGGGCACATAATTTATAACAATCATGAAGCAGGCTCAGTTGATAGCCAGGGGACCTATATGCATATAGAGGGAAGAAGTTACATCACCCATGAAAAGGCTAATGAGCTAGGCAGATTTCAAGGAAAATGATCTTTTTGTCCTGCCCTTAGACCTTGTTCAACCAGGGAGACCCCACTCACATGTAATGATTCCAACATGCACTTTCAGAGCAGACAGTTACAAGACAAACGAGGTCACTTGCTCAGAAGTCAGAGCTTTCACCAATAAATGCCACGTTAATTGGATGCCTTAATTACATCACCTTTGCTCTCAGGGCATGCCCCGGAGACACACTGAAGAGTAGCTTTCAGTTCAAAATCTTAGTGCAGTGTCCCTGGGTTTCAAATGAGTTTCTCCTACAGATAACTATGGTCCTCTGCAGTTTGAGAATGTGTATCCACTTAGTGAATGAAAATACAGTTCTGGGACTCAGGAGAGAATTTACCCTACTCTGTGAAGTAGAGTGTTTCTGCACGGAGATGGCTACTTTTACAAGGTGTCTCTGATCCCCTTTTCTCCTATTTACACAGCAGCTGGGAGTCAGCCATCTTGAGGCAGGTGGACCTTGGGGATGCTATTGGCCATCCACAGCAGGAAAGCATCTTCCCTTGCATCCAGATGTTACTTTAGAGCAGGGCTGTCTCAAAATGATGTGTCTGTTACTGCTTCTAATGTCTCTGAAACTTTAGCATCTTAAACACTGGAGCCTCCCAGCTAAGCAGAGTGTGAGCAGGAGGGATGCAGGAACTGATCAGAGAAAAAGGCATTTGGGATGCATCAGAAATTCAATATTGGTGCGCTAAAGTTGTTAATAATTAGCCGCAGCTTTTTGTCTCCATCCCTGCAGCTAGTGAGATGAAAGTGGTTAGGTTTCTAATGCATGGCTCAAGCTTACCCTGTGTATTGGGTAACAAGGGTTCTCATCAACAGCTTATTGGTTCCAGCAGGACAGTTGTGACAGAGAACAAACACTCAGTGCTGGGGATGGATTTGCAGCCCATTCAATGCTACTTCAAGAAAGAAAGCCTTAGCTCTAGAAGAACTTAACTTCCCCTGCTTGGTAGTAACTCCAAGACAAGAAAGAAAGGCACCATGATAGTGAAAACATCCTGACATTAAAGTTAGAGCCTTGCGTTATTCTCCCCTGCCTTTTATCATGTCTGTATTTTTAATTAAAAAAAATTAATAATGAACCACTTTGTCAACAAATACTGCTTAAGAATTCCAATAAAAGAAATACCTATAAAGTAGCTCATCAAAATAGTTGAACATCAAAACTACCAAGAAGTGGGCTGGAGAGATGGCTCTGGCTGCTTTTCTAAAGGACCCAGATTTAATTTCCAGCAACTACATGGCATCTCACAACTGCAACTCTAGTCCCAGGGAACCTGGCATCCTCACACAGACATACATGTAGGCAAAACACCAATGCACATAAAATAAAAAGAAATATTTTTTTAAAAAAACACTAAAAATTTCAACCATACAAACAGCAATAGCTAAGCAGTGTAAATGCTGTAGTTTATAAGCATTTGGTAGGCAAAGCCTGAGCCTTCTCCCCTAACTGATAGGCCTGAATTGAGGAAACATACATCTCTGCTTTTGTTCCGGAAGCAGAGACACCCCACAAATAGATAGAAAGACTTTTCATGCCTAACTTTCTATAAAGCAACACAGGATTGAAAGGTTGTGATCACCAATATTCAGACCATCTGACTCGTTGGCACACTGATGTATTCCAAGGCAGCCATACTACCATCAGCCGTGTTTACCCTGTTTCCTCACCCATGCCTGTTTCAGAATGATGACTGGAAAAAGCAGGCGGGAATCCAAGGGAAGTGATGGGAGACTCATACCTGATATGCTGATGTCTGAGGTGCACTGGGCCATCATCCATAGTGATCCTGATAGAAGACAACCGCATACAGGAAGAAGAAATCATCTAAGCAGACTTTTCCAGGTCTGATGGCTACAAGCTTATGGGAACACAGATTTTGATGTTAAAAAGAGCCCCTAGTTGCCAAGGGGAACAAGAGTTTGAAGAAAAGACCAGGGACTTGAACTGTGGTCCTTCCATGGCAAGATGGAATGGGACTCTTTCATATTTTCTTACTGTGTTTATAAGATTTAGATTTTATTTTTAAATAATATTATATTCCAAAAATTAGAAATATTTTTCATTTAAGTAAGTCAGGCCAATTTCCTAAGGAAGAAAATGAGGGGAGATCAATGCTGGGATAGCAGAGGATACAATCTGTGGGCTGGGAATGCAGAGGATACAATAAATGACTTGAGGAAGAGCATAGTAATGAAAACACACACACACACACACACACACACACACACCATGGATACTAATTGATTTTAAATGTATTTTTAAACATGGCTAAAATATAAAATATAGTTATATAATTATTAAAATAGAAACTATATGGTAGGAAATCAACCCAAACGGCACTATCTTGTTTTGAAAAATAGAGTGTCTGGATAGAAGACTGGGTGGTGAGAAGGGCCTCTGCCCTTGCAGAGGACCTGAGTTTAATCACCAGCACTCATGTGAGGTGGTTCCTAACTGCCTGTAACTGCGGCTTCAAGAACTCCAATACCTCTGGTCTGCTCAGGTTCCGGCACTTATGTGCAAACCACCCACCACACATACACATATAAATGATTAAGCTCTTTAAAAATAGAAAAAAAAAAACAGGAATAAAACTTAGCAATTGGTTAATTCCTCCCTGTTTATACAGAAAATTGGAAATATCTTTTATTCTTTGACTTTCAGAAATTTAATAGATAAAATGTCCTTCTAAAACAGTGTGAAAATTAAAACAAAAATCCATTCAGGAGAATTAAAGGAATTAGCAAGTTTTAGAACAGGCTGGTTGACAAACCTCTCTGGTTCAATAAAAATAATTTTCATTTTGACTTATTTTTCAGATGTCATAATTCTTGATTCCTGGGAACTGTTCCTTCATGACATACACCCTCCTTAAATTTCAGGATACCCTTAGCTGTGGTTTGAATGCATCCCCAGAGTTCAATGTAGAAATTTAATCCACAAATTCATATGTTAAAGGTGTTTGGAAGTGGGGGTTCAGGAGACAAATAGATGGCATTAGAAGCTCCTTCAGAAAGAGAAGGATAGACCAACTAACTTGTTCCGTGTCACTATGCAGTGCCCTTCACTGTGTTAGACTACACTAAATGCCAGAGCCATGTTCTTCAGCATGCCAGCTTCAGCATGCCACAGACCTCTCCTCTTCAAACAACCCAACAGTAGCAGCCTCCAGTATTCTGGTACAGCAACATAAAGCTAAGACACCACATTGTTCAGGACATTTCTCCTCTCTACAAACACTTCTTCTGAACTATATGGCCTTGGCATTAGAACTGGGGCTTTTATGGCTCAGGTTGCAACCTACTGTCAGCTCTGTAAAGGCTTGTCATGAGCATATACCGCAGTTATGAGGGAGGAATGATCACTCTTAAGTCAAGCTTGGTACAACACTCATTTATTCACACAATTAAGGTTTCATACTATTAAGGTTAGTACAAGGGTATGGCCTTCTCTCATTCTCCTCATGGAGATGAGGGTACCTTCTCCTCATGTATGTCTGGGCTCACCATCTGTTCCTCTGGATCTGGGCTCAGCCTCCTGGATCAGCCTAGTCTGCAGTGAGTACAGGATCTTAGGTCTCTGGTGGAGGAGAGATTCAGCATGTCCCATCAGTGGCGGGGGTCCGATGAGCTCTGATTAGGGTGGTTGAGGCTTCCTTTTTATGCAGGTTTTCTTCCCTATTACTCCATGCACTCTCAGCCTAATTACATCATTCATTGCTTATCACACCTCACACTCTTGTGACTTGTTCTTTCTTGCTAGCTCTGTGCTTATCACTCCTGACCAGGGTCCTTCACCCTCAGTCTTACATGTTCCTTACAAGGCTGTGATGTCTTAAGCATTCAGATGTACAGCCTTTACCCATCATACATATGATCCATTGGAATTATTACTCCAGAGCAGGCTTCTCCTCTGAGCTCCAGACCTATACCTACCTTGACCCATTTACCTCACCTCAGATGCCACAAGGTCACCTCAATTCCCACTTCCAAAAATAAACTTCACCCTCAAACCTGTTCTTCTGAGGGTTTCTTACTGCATGAATGCACATCTGCTAAATGAAGATGGAAACACAGGTCAAGCCTGGTGCTTCCTGACTCTCCCCTTACGCACTCCGCCCTCACCTAGGCCTCTGGACCAGGGTCCCTGCCAACCCACACAGAGCCTCCAGACCTGTCTCCTGCCTTTTGTTTCCCTCACTTTTCTTTCCTGATCCCCTCTCATCTACTCTTCATGCAATTAAAGGGCCCCTTCCCCTCCAATCCCTGGCCCTTGCAGTTCCTTGTTTTTACCCTTTGTGTCTTAAAAATATTCCCCTAGTCTCTTCATTCAGGTCATTATCATTTAGTCTTCAAAACAAATATTACTTTGCAGGGAAAACTTCTCTGACCTCCTGGGGCAGGTCCCACAGACACCATCCTGGACTATACTGTGCACCTCCCACATACTTGCATCTCCATTTGAATAATGTTTTCCTTTCTCCTCCCAGACTGAGCCACAGGAAGCCCAGGGTTGTGTCCAGAAAGAGGCTGCTGTGATTGGAATGTTCCCAATGAAAGTTTATCTTTTAGAAACTTAATCCTCAAATGTATTTGGGGAGATAATCAAATAGACTGGGGTCATATTCATACCCTAATGAGACTCTTGCTCCATTTTACCATGGACTGCTTGTTCTCCACCAAGTTGTGATACGACAAGAAGTCTTCACCAGAGGCAGAGCCAAGCCAGTGCTCTTGGACTTCTCAGGCTCTGGAATGTTGAACAAAACAGACTTACAATTTTATAAAGTATTCAGCTTTGGCTATTTTGCTATAGGCATAAAGCAAACAAATTAAAACAGTGTCTTACCCATATTATAAATAAACTTTTGTGACCTGAAAAATTATTATGTGTCATAAATTCCCCAAAGTATTAATTTTCATTTAGGTAATGCTCTTTATTTGGACACTAGAGAAGGAGATAGATCCTCTTCAGACCCTCTGTTTCCAGAGACATGGCCTTGGTGTACCTACAGCCGGTTTGTAATGGCAAACAATGATTTTACTTTAAGTGACAATCTTCCTTCTGTACCAGTGCCAATCCCAGCTGAAGAATCCATTGAGTCTTTGAGCCTTAGGTCCATTAGTTAAGGCAGTGAACCTGCTGCCTAGGAAGTTTTCTTACCTTGGTTTTTGACCAGTGTCTACAGTTTGTCTTGCAAATAGATGAATCCCTGGTTGTTCACACCTTTTACTCACATTGCAGACTAACTCTCCAGAAATGCAGACTGTGATTATTTCTGATGATCAGCTTGCAAACTATACTTTTGTGAAAATCAGAAGACATACTCAGTTTGGTTCTGACACCAAACACGACATGTAGAAGCAAATTCTCCATGTGGATGCTGCTGCATGGCAACTAGACCTTAATAGAGATAACCATCTACAAGGCTTATCAGGGGCTGTAAAATTTGTCCATAGCTAAAATGTTTGCATATCATTAAAAAGAACAGAAGGAACTGGACAAGCCCTACGATGTTATATATTTGCTTTTCAGACGTCCTCCTCCCCAAGCTGTTATTGTTTTCAGGAACAATGAGGCTAATGAGAATGTTCTTTGCTCAAAAGAGGAAAACACACAGTTTCATGGGACCACACAAAGATCTAAGGAATTCCTTGTTGGTTGAGACTGAGGTAAGTTTAGGCCGGATGCCATGCTAAGAAAGTCTAATAAAAATGTTGCATCCCATCTGAAAAAAGAACAACCAAACAAAAGCTTCAAAGACTTCTCAAAGCAACAAGAAGTTTGTCAAGCTGTAGAGATAGCTCAGTGGATAAAATACTTGCCATGCAAGTGTGAGGAACGAAGTTGAAAACCCAGTGTTAAAGGCATAGAGACAGGTGGACCCCGAAATGCACTGGCCATACAAGCTAGCCAGCTGGTGACTTCCAGGTTCATGGAAGGACTTCTGTCTCAAAAAATGAGGTTAACCATGATAAAAAAAAAAAAAAGAAGTTGATGAAAACCTGAACCTTAGACATGTCCATCACAGGCATACACACACAAACAAATACCAAACACACACACACACAAAGTGAAAAATTGTCAACATGCAGGAAAAACGTTTAAATAACTATATATGTACATACACAATTTGTATTTATAATATACAAAGTAACTCAATGAGGACTTTCTTCCTGGTGGGTTGATGGGTGATAGCACTAAGGCTACAGAACCCAGACAAGAACACAAGCCAGACAGGGAGTGGATCTGTTGCAGAGGGGAGCTGGAGCTGGGAGAAGGGGCAGGAACAGAAACTGTGGTTGGGATATATTGCATAAGAGAAGAATTTATTTTCAATTAAAAAAAGAAAATTAAGAAAAAATAAATAAATCAACCACAGGCTTCATTCCTACTCTAAGGTCTGCATCCTGAAAGACGCTGTTAAAATGAAATGACACACAGACATCGAGGATTGTTTACAATTGTGTTTCTGATAAAAGTTTCATTTCCTGATTAGATCAAGAACCCTCAAAGTCCAGTAGCCCAGAGGCTTAAATTTCACTGAAGAGGTAGTACTTTTTGGAAAATGAGTGCCAGAAAAGAGGATGGCATCACTGAAAGCAGATGTACTGGCAATGTCAGCTAAAAAATTATCCTGGTAAGTGTGCTGAGCAGAGTAGCAACTGTAACTCTCCAGTCCTGCATAGAGTGTGAGATGCGACAGACACTTTGGCACAATCAACTGGCAATCTCTAGAATATACATGTTTGTGCTACTCACCTAGATATTTATCTAAGAGAAGAATAAAAAGCATTTGTTCAAAGAAAGACTTGACATGACTATTAATACCAAGCTTTATTTGTGCTTACTCAAAGCTGGAGAGTACCCATCAAAAGCCATACAGGCAAACAAATTGTAGTACATTCACATAAAAATAACTACACAGAAAAATCATAATTACATAAAAATTACGTGAATGAGGGCTTAATGATTCTGTGTGAAGAAAGTCAGGTCATAAAATTAGAGAAACAAAGATAAAGAGCAGTCCAGAGGCAAGTAGAGAGAGATTCAGAAAGAGACACTATTTTAATTTGTTATAAAAATCTAGAAAATATAAACTAATAGAAAGTGATATGAAGCAGATCAGTGGCTGCATGGCAATAACATGAGTGATGGGTATGGGTGGAAAAAGGAGTTAAGGGGGCGGAAGGAGGAAGGGAGTTTGAACAAGGGGATACATGCATAAAAAATATGACTATTCCATAATAAAGAAAACCCTAAATAAAAGAAAGAAAAGAAAAAGGAGCTAAGGATATGAGGACACTGAAGGAGTGACAGAATGCATATTGTTTTATCATGGTAATATTTATAATTTAGTGAATGTGAATTATAAACTTGGTCTTAAACTATGAAAATAAATAAAAAGAAAGAATGTCAAGAGGCAAATGTTCTAAGGAGAATCCTGGTGCTGGTTGTTTTTGCCCTTTTAATTCTTTTCTCTTTGGGGAGTCCTACCATCCAGCTGCCAAATAAATTAGACATGGAGGCTTATTTTTAGTGATAAATGCTTGGCCTTAGCTTGGCTTGTTTCTAGCCAGCTTTTTTTTTAACTTTAAATTATCTCATCTACCTTTTGCCTCTGGGATTTTACGTTTGTCATACTTCTATATATCTTACTTCCACTCTTACTCTATGGCTGGATGGGTGGCTGGGTGGGTGGCAGGGTGGGTGTGTGGCTGTGCAGCTATGTGGCTGGCCCCTAGTATTCTTCTCTCCTGGTTTTCTTGTTCTTTCTTTTTTCCTCCCATATTTCTCCTTCTATTTTTTCTCTCTGCTTGCCAGCCCTGCCTATTCTTTCCCCTGCCTTGCTATTGGACATTCAGCTCTTTATTAGACTATCAGGTATTTTAAACAGGCAAAGAATCACAGCTTTACAGAGTTAAACAAATGCAACATTAAGGATGTGACACATGTTTTACAGGATTAAACTAATGTTCAAGAGCAAAAGTAGTATCCTACAACAGAAACCAGCAAACCACCCCATTGCCAAGCATGCAGGGGGAGAGAGGAAAAAAGATACAAGCAGCATGTTTGTGAGAGTTGTCACAGTCTATGAAGGTCTGTTGGCTATCAGATTATTTTTAGAATATTTTATATTATTGTTTGACAATTTCATACATGTATACAATGTACCTCAAACATATTCAGCCCTCATCTTCCGACTTCCCTCATATCCTGGACCTTTCCTTATACTGCTCCCTCCATGCTTCACGTGGTCACATGGCCATCAGTCATGAACATCCTCCTCCTTGTGATTCTCATACTCCTCATGTTCCTCCACCTTTCCTTGAGTTCATTTGGTGCTGCCTGCATGCATACGGGCTTGGAGCCATCCATGGGCAACCTATCTGCATCCAAAACTTAGAAGAAAAATGATTTTTCCTTCCCAGCAGCTATCCATTGTCTGTAGCTCCTCAGGTAGGAATGAAGTCTCCTAAGCCCCTTTCCCATTCGTGCTGGAGTGTTGTCTGGCTTGATCTTATATGAATAACCACAGTTGTGAATTCAGGAATACAATGTGTTGGTTCATGCATTAGATCACACACACACACATAGTACCAGAGCCACACAAGAGTTTATTCAGGAGAATACTGGGGCAGAGAAGCAAAAAAAGAGAGGAGACAGGCATTCATGGTGGCTCCTTTTAAGAGAATGGATGGGCACAGATTTATGTAGCCACATCTAGGAGCTTGCCTTCCATATGCAGCGGCAGTGTGTTATGCCAGCACCATGTTGGCTTTACCACGTGGCATGCCAGTGGACATACCCAGAAGACTACACTATACTGCACTTCTCTCATGCCCTGAGCACTGAAGAGTCTCAGCAATTGCACCAACTCTGAATCTCTTCATGGATGAGAACATTACTAATCTATACATATAAACATAAGTATTTAGAAGGTAGTTTGACAACATGCCACTTTGGTCAAAGGAAACTGCATTTTCTAGACTCCTTTGTTCTGTGATTTTGAAGGATTTTTGCTGATATTGACAGAAAACTGGCGGAATCCAGAGGAGGTAGACCTAAGCTATATCTGAACTCTGACTCTGCTTCTTGTGGACCAACCAAGAAGCCTGTGCTTCTCCTGCCAGCAAAGCTCCCTTCCTGCCAGCCCTTTTCAAGCAGCCCCTCTATAGTTTTCCTTCCCACCAGAGAGATGTATGTTGAGCTCCTCACATCACTCTTCCACCTTCTGAATCACTTACATCAGCAGTAACTGTCCTCCCTGTTGGATGCTGGATAATCCCTCTGTCCTTTAACCTCAGCTTTTCCACCAAAAACATTACAAAGTCCCTGTATTAAATTCCTTCTCAAATATCTTGAGTGGATTTTCATTTTTAGCCTAACTATGAGTAGATGATTGTTTGCTGGGTCTTAACAGTTCCCTCCAGAGAGGGGGTGAGAAGGTACAAAGTCAGTGACACAGACCCTGGCAGTCAGTTGAAAGGACTAACTTATTCAACAATGAGGAGAGCCTTATATAGCCTCTTCTCAGCATCCAGGCTACCATCACAATCTGGTGATATTGCATGGCTGTCCCTCATTGACTGGGCTCGATAAGGAGATCTGACAGGGTATGTTGCTAGGCAGATTCCAATGATCAGAAACTCTGAGCAATGCCTGTTGCTAGGCAGATTCTAAGCAATCAGGAACATTGAACAGTGGCTGTTGCTAGGCCCTCAGGCACACTCCAAATTGGCTCATAAGGAAGTACATTATGTGCATGCCTTGGCAACTGGTTTGAGGCATTTTCCTTGGCCCTATGGGAATGTACTGATATAGATGATCATAGGGATTGCTTTCTTAAATATTATTTAAAACCTAAATGGTTTGATAAAATATGATATACTCACATAATAGAATTGCTTGCAGGCAATAACATTATGTTCTCAAATAATATACAAGAAGCATGATTTAAAATTATAGAATAAGTACCTAACTTAATGTTAAAAATCTGTATTTAAAAAGCACTAACACATATTATCAATGAGAATATAAAATGGCATAGTCACTATGCCAGAGAAAATAGTTGTTTCTTATAAAAAGCAATCATATATTACAGCAAAGTTTAGCTATCACACTACTGGAACTTTATCATATATATATATATGTATATATATATATATATACATATATATATATAATGTATTCTGTCACTACAATTTATATACTGATATTCAGTTTTATTTATAGCAGTCCCAAAATTTAACTAATCTGAATGACTTTCTATGAATAACTGGCTAATCTGTGTGGTACAGCCATATCAGAGAATATTCCTAGGAATTAAGAATATAAATGATTGACACACATAATTTAGATAGAGTTCAAGAATATCATACAAAGCAAAAGTGAGCAATCTCGGTACAATGTGGCATCAGCAATGGAGATCAGACCAGTGAATGTGCAAGGATATATAGCCCAGGGAGAGTATGATAGACAGGTAGCACAAAGCAGCTTCTTCATTTTGGTGGTACAATTCTGCATCCTGGTGGGGTTACCATTACTCAACTCTATACACAGGATCCAGTGTCAGAGAAATATATGCTCACAAGCAAAAATGTCTCTGGAAACTGATGGACTCCAGCTGAGGTGGAGTGACAGGGTTGGACTGTTGGCAACGTGTTGATTTTGACAAAGTGCTGTGTCGGTGTGAGAGGTGTCGATGGAGGATGCAGTGAAGAGAAGGCTCATGGGAAATCTAGGTGCTGTGTTTGCACCTTCTGTTAATTTTAAACTACTTTCATATTAGAAAAATTGTAATTAAGATCACATGAAATATGAGTACCTCTGATTAATTAGGGCATTGGTAATTTCTATGTTCACTTTACATTTTCTAATTTTTCACACTGCAATGTACAGGTGTTACTTTTACAGATAAGCTAAAGCCATGTGGATATAATTAGTCATGTCAAGACATATCGATTAACATATAAATGAAGAGTTCATTAAAAAAATAGGTATGTGTAATTTTTTTAATGTCAGAAGAGAGATGAAGATGTAAGGAAATATTTATTCATCTTTATACACCAGGAAAGAGAGGAGAAATAAAAAACAGAAGCTAAATTTATTTTGCTTTGTAAAATTTAGAAAGATTTGTGTGAGCTTCCTTATTATGAAAAGACCTTCCATTTATTATTTTTAAACTATCTGCTAAATAAAATGTTTAAAAATAGTAAACATGAAGTGTGATGGTTAGTGTTGTCAACTTGAAAAAATTTTGAATAATTCAGGGGGATGGTGCTCAGAGCACATCTGTAGTGGACTAATCTGATTATACTGAGATGGAAAAGACTCACTCACTCTGCACAGCACCATTCCCCAGGTGAGGCTCCTAACTGTGTGAAAACAGAGAAAACACTCTGATCATCAACCTGCACTGACTCATAGCTCTCTGCTCTGGACTAAGGATGGAATGTGACCATCTCCTCAATCTCCTGTCTTTGTAACCTTACTGCCCTATCAAACTGTACCTTGAGTTGTGACCCAAATAAACCCTTTCTCCTGTAATTGCTTTTGACTATTTTATCACAGCAACAGAAATAAATGGAGACATAGAGCTTTATAGACTAGTTTAATTTACAAAGTTTAAAGAGGCCAAACATAGATGCTGGATGCCCTTGAACTGTTTCTACAAGAGTTGTGAACCTCCATGTAGATGTAAACCATCTCTTCAGCTCAATGTCAAAATAGTTTTAAATATTTTTTATAAAAAGTTGTATATGTTCAAAATATTATAAATATTTTGTACCTTTAAATAGATATACACTCATGTTATAGACAATATTTTGCATTAAAGAATTATCTATTTTGGTCCATGAATATGTACATTATTTACATACAATAAAATGTGTACATGTTTAAGTAAAGTTGAAAGGCACAATAAAAGTTAAAAATTTATTTTAAAACAAATTATTCTATTTAAAATAAATAGCAGTCATGTGAAGCAAAATTTAACACTTGCATTAAAAATGTTTGCAATATTGTGAAAGACACAGTATATATTACAAAATATTGTCTAGTTACAAATTTCAAGCAAAAAACTATGAGATTTCTGACTGGGTCTGAGGCTCAGTTTCCTGGGAGACCTGACCCAGGATAACTTTGACTGTTGTGTTGCTAATAATGACTGGACCTCCCTTAGCTACTATTCAAGCATTTGGGATTTATAGGTGTTTTTTCTGTACTAACTTACAGTGAGATAAGTTACCCAGATATCCTAGAATTGTCCATGTAGCACAAGATAACCTTCAATATCATTCTCCTGTGCTAGCCACCCACGCTCAGGGCTTACACATGTGGAGACCACACCCAACTCTAGTCTCAGGTCTTCAGATCTCCATCCACCACATTTTTAGTGTCAGAACTACCAAATGTCACAGCTCTTGGCTTGCTGGCAGAAAAAAAAAATAAAGCCAAACTTACATTTTGCTTATTTACACATTTTCTAAGCTTAGAAAGCTAAGGTCTTCTGATATTTCAAGTGTTCAAGAGTTAAAGCCAGCCTTGAGGCTAGCTGAGTACCAGATAGCTCACTGAGTTTTGTACTGAGATCATTGTCCATGAACCACAGAAGTAGCCTCATATTCTGAGCAGAAAAGTTGGAGAATGACAGCATGCATCAGCTCCTTGAGATTTTTCTATTGTTCTAGTTGTGAGAGACTTCTCAATTAGCAAGAGATATTATAATTAATTTCTTGAAAATAACTTTCATTATCACCCATTCCTTTCCCTGTCTTGTCAAAGGACTCATTAACATACTGGGTGTCATCCTTCCTTCAAGCTCTGGCTTGATGGCTTAGCAGCTATGTGACCTTTAGTAAATTACTAAAAGAACATTTATTTCACAAATACGCTGACATTTTAATTATGCTATGTTCCCCCATGCCTGGGAAAACACAGGCACCAATAAATATTTGTTGAGTCTAAAGTCCAAAAGCTAAGGATCTGGCAAATGTGTCCCCTCTCTAGCAGTGATGTAACAGACAATTGATGGAACATTAATTTGCTCATAAAGAAATTAACTTTGTTTCGTATTTCTTTGCTGTTCTTTTTTTTGCTGGGTTTGGGAGGGGTAGTCTGGTACTCCTGGTATTTTACAATTTAATCATCCCCGGTAGAAGGCTAGTTTTGTGTTTCTAGCTCTGCTTTTATTTGGCTGCTGAGTTTTGGGTTACTTGAGAGCCGTATCTTTTTCTTAAACACAGGAAAACTGGATGTAATTTTATAGTCACTAAAGTGAACAATTATTTACTCAAATTGATACTTGGAAAGCTTTGCCATGCCCATGATTCCTGTTCAAGCAGCCTTGATGGGAATGAGGTGATGCTCTTTGTCCTCCCTGTGGCTTGGAAGAATGTAGTAATCATACTCAAAATGATGCCTGCCTTCAGTGACCACCCCTGCTTGTGTGTCCTCTCTCTCTCTCTCTCTCTCTCTCTCTCTCTCTCTCTCTCTCTTTCTCTCTCTCTCTCTCTCTCTCTCTCTCTCTCCCAAATGATTTAGAAAGGGTGCGTGACAAGAGTGACATCAAGACATATACCCATATAGACCTCCCTACAGTAAGAACAGCTGACCGCTCTTCCCTGCCTGAGTAGTCAATGCAATCATACATCACACCTTTGCTCTCCATGGGACAGGGAATATGCCATGTCTATGTTGTGGAATCAATTTTTTTGGGAACAAGGAAGATGAGAGGAGAGGGATGCTGTGGATTCCTTCCTGATCACAATTTGTCAGCCACAGAATTGGGCCATCAAGCCCCTCAAATACTCCATCATGTTGGATGCCTCAAATAGAGCTTGAAATCATATGGGCTCTTTCTGGCATTGTCTCGAGTCACAGAACAGTTGAAGTTGCAGTAAGTATGCTGAGGTCACTTCTGCCTCTTGCCACACAGAAACTCAAGCAGAGGATAAGGTTACATTCTATGAGTGTGTGGTTTATTTATTCGTACTGCATTAATGGTGTCAGCTCTTTGAGGGTATCTCACTGAACCAAGTCTTACTGCAGCTTCCTGTTCCAGTTTCTACTTAACAGGCTTCAAAACTTAACTGTCTCCTGGGTACCAGCGTGGTATCAGTCATGTCTGTCTCCTCACCGTTTTCTGTATTTACACCCTGATAACCTGATGTCTCTTGTCTCCACACACAGGGGCACAGTGTCAGTCTAACATGTAGGGATCATCTTGGTGCAAGAGAAGTTACTCCTACAAGATTCAACCTATCTCAGTCCCTTATCTGTCTCTGGCCCCTAGCTGTGATGTTCTTGCTGATCTGTGGCATCCATCTACCATAAAGCTAAACCCAGGGTTAGGGTTAGGATTTTCTTCTGTCCCTCATGATGCCCCAGGCACCTTTTTTTAAAATTATCATCTGTAGACTCTTCATCACCTATATACCTTCTGTAGTTAGGAACCAGTTGAGGGGCTATTTAAGGGTTGTTCTTTCTTTCCTTTAAGAATTTTAATAGGTAAGGTCTACAGAATAACTGCCTGCCCATTGGATAATTGTTGGTGTTTGTGATCCAGGAACAAACACCACTGGCTGATGTGTGTGTGTGTATGTGTTTGCCACAGCTGTGGTCTAAGCTGCCACTGGAACATGGACAAAAGATGTCCAGAAACAAAGTCAGCTCTTGGGTTTCACAACTTTGGATTCCCTTTTAGTTCAGGTCTCCTCTGGTCTTGGGCTTGAGTGACAGGGTCATTTTGGGGAAAGGTGAAACTGCTTCCACTTTGGTGACCTCTGACAATTCTCCCAAGACAATCATCATCAGCTTGCTTTATGTAACGCACATGGATCAGACTTGACCACAGCTCTGCAGCAGGAAGTAGTAACAACAAGAAGAATACTTGATCTAAGTCTAGAATTCTATAAAAGGCTCTGCACACTGGTGTGACATCTCTGCACATGTGTCCATTTTGTCTCTCCAGATGTTGCCTCAGACCCAACTATTGGCAGTGGCAGAACAGAAGCCCATTGTCGGGCTTATCACACAGAACCCTGATAGTGACAGGACACAGTTCCACACAGATTTTAGGTGTATTTTTAAAGAGACTACATTTTAAGGTGCTTGAATTTGTAAAGACCAAAGTATTTTCACATTTTTTAATGTTTTGTATTGTGATATTGATGTTGATGTGTCATCCTAGGAACGGAACAAGAAAGGAAAGGTTATGGTTTAACAGTAGCATGCTTGTGTGTCAAGCTGGAAAGGGGTCAGCCATCCTGGCTAGTTTCATGTCCGTCTGACACAAGATAGAGTTATCTGGAAAGAGAAAATCTCAATTGAGAAAATGCCTCTAGAAGATCCAGCTGTCAAGGGTTGTCTTAATTAGTAATCAATGGGGGAGGGCCTAGCCCATTGTGGGTGGTGCCATCCCTGGGCTGGAGATCCTGGGTTTGATAGAAAGCAGGCTGAACAAGCCATGGGGAGCAAGCCAGGAAGCATCACTCCTCCACGGTCTCTGCATCAGCTCCTGTCTCCAGCTTCCAGCCCTGCTTGAGTTCTTGCCCTGACTCCCTTCAATGATGGACTATGATGTGGAAGTGTAAGCCAAATAAACCTCTTTCCTCCTCAAATTGCTTTTTGTTCATGGTGTTTTATCACAACAACAGAAAGTCTAACAGAGACAGGGGCTAACTTTTAACTCCTCCCCTTTCAATACTTCACTGGAGGAAGGGCATCTCCACTGTCCCAGCACAGGAGAAGGAGAATCTCCACTGTCCCAGCTATTACAGCTATAACAAACAGAGCAGACACACCCTCTGGGCTCTTTGATTTCCCTTTTGACTGCCCATGCAATCAACAGAGCACCCGAAGGGAGTATAATCTTTGATCTCCTCTCAACTCCTTATCCACACTTCATCTATATTACACTTAAGATAAAAGCCTGTCCTGCCATCCAGTTATTATGTTCTTAGAGTAGAAGCTGTACATACCATAAAGAAAATTGTATGTAGGCTGTATTGAATTTCTTGCATGAGTATTTTCCTCAGATGTTAACCAATCCCAAGAGAGAGTGTGAACTCTGGTATAAGCAGAATAAGTGGTTCTGGGCACCTTCAGACACTATGATGTCTCTTGGGTGATTTCATCCTAACTTCTGAAGGCTCTAGATACATTCTGATGGCACTCTAGAAAAATTACTTATGGCCACCTATGCCCCTATGATGAGTCATTTGGCCCAAGTTCTTTCAAAACCGATGTATCTGTTGTCACAATGAATGACACTTGAATGACACATGAATGACAAGGAGACTCTTGGCTCCTTCTCTAGTATACCTTGGTCCTAATTTATTAACCACACTCCCACTACAGGAGAAAGCTTTAAAACTATCAGAAAAGCAATACACACTCTAAAAGGATGGATCCGGGGCCATACCCAGGAAAAGCCAGCATTAACTAGAAAGACCTCCATTTGGTGCTGGGGGCTTAATTGATACTGGCAACTAGTGGAGTAGAAATGGCAGAGCATTTCAAAAACATTTCTGCTGCTGTTGTGCCTCAGCAACCTGGAACCCTCTGTGAATTATACTATCAGAAATCACAGACCAGGTGCCATGGGACTATATGCCAAAGCCAGACAAGCAGACTACTGGGAGACCATAGGAAAGAAATTTTGAATCCCATCTGCCCTGCATTCAGAAAGCTAAAACCTGTCAGCAACGCAAGAATACACCTGAACTTTCCAACAGACTATGAAGAAAATGCAAAGCTGATGACTGTAGCTCAGAGGTGGGCCAGCATTTGTACCAAAGGAAAGGAAATTGGAGGGTTGTTAAGATCTGACACTCTCCCTGTGAAGCACTGCCTAATCTGATCTGGCAATGACAGCATTGCTGATCTGATCATCCAAAGGCTCAGAGAGGAGAATGGGCAGCCCAGCTCAGAGAAACACCACCCAATTGCCAGCAGGACCATACAGGCTGAAGAAGGATACAGGAAAGGCTGGAGAGAATCTGTCAGGCCAGTCAGTTTACGTATCCATTTCTCCACCCAGTTCTCAGTCCTTCTGTGACTAATCCAATGCCATCTTGCAGGGCAGCTCAGTCCTACCCTACCCTTGCCCTGTATCACTTTGCATATTCCTCCCTACTCTTCCTCATTGCCTTCTTCTCCTTCAAATACCACAGTCTGGCTGAGTTTGCAGAGATGTGTTTCAGCCCCTTGAAAGCTGGAGCCGTTCTACTTTAAGTCACACCCTGTCCTGCCCTCTGCCTTCCAGCAGAATGTCTTCTACTCTCCCGTTTTTGACCACACAGTTCCCTTACTATGTGTTTTTTTCTCATCAACTTTCTATCATCCCAGAGCTAAGCACTAGTCTTTCTATGTGTTTTTCTTTCTTCTCTTTTTACTCAGTATCACCAATATCATGTTACCACCTAAAATGATTAATGCATAAGAGATGACTATTTTCATAGTGGTCTGCCCTGGATTGTGACTGTTGATACAGATAATATTCTACTTTCAAAGAAAAGTTAAGGCTAGCGTCTGGTATTCTGAACCAATGAAACAGAGAAAAATAGCTGCTCAACTTACTGAATATCCCAAACACATCCCCTGAAAGAAGAAAAGAAACCTAAATAAATTCAACCAATCACCAAACTCCTGATGTACATGTCCCAAGGCAAAAACATGAGTGGTGACTAAGATCAAGACAACATGTCTCCTCACAAAACTATCAATGCAGAGTAATGCTAACCCCCAATGAGAGTGATCCAGACAAAATTCTAGACAAACATGTCAAAAGAATGAATATTGAAATAAGTGAGAGAGAATACCAACTCCTGAATGAATTTCAACTCCATTAACTGACAGCAGAATGAAATAAAGAAGTCAGTTCAGGATATTAAAATGGAATTCAATAATGATATAGAAACATAAATGAAAAAATACAACTGAAATAAAGCTATGAATAAAAAATTTCACCAAATCAAATGAAAGACTCAATGGAAAGCTTCACAAATAGAATGGGCCATGAGTATCAGAGTATCAGACAGGAAAACAACATGGAGGAATTAGAGGAATTGATGTGTCTGGCCAAAGACAATTACCATTTTTTTCTTTTATTTTTGAAATTATAATATAATTGCATTGTAATATATTTTTAAAGTTACTTAGGTTAATTTTTATATATTTATGTAATTTTTTAAGTTACTGAAACATGAAAGATCTTTAGGGAATCATAAAAAGACCAAATCTATCAATTATGGTATAAGAAGAGAAAGAATGTCATGCCACTGCTTAAAAAATATTTTAATACAATTAATGCAGAAAATTCCTAAAATCTAGAGTGGAGAGACCCAATGCAGTAGAAAAGGCATTACAATTTCACATAGACAAAACCAAGAAAGAAAGTTTCATGTTATTTTATAATTAAAAGAATAAGTATGTAAAAAGAAGGTGTACTGAATATTGCAGGGACATCAACACCAAGCCATACATGACATCAGAAACTAAAGAATAACAACTGACTTCTCAACACAGGTTTAAAAAGCCAGAGTGTCATGGAATGATAAACATCACACTCCAAAATACTGCAACTACCAATCTAGATTATTATGCTCAGCAGAACAGCCTATCAAGATTGACAAAGAAAGAAAAACATCACATGATAAATACAGACTAAGGGACTTTACAACCAATAAATCACCTCTACAAAATACTAGGAGAAATTCTTTAGACTGAAAATAATGATAAGTACATCCAAAATGTGACAGAGAAAAAACAAAATATGTTAGAACAGTAGTTAATCAAATGAGGATTAGGAAAACCAAATACTACAAAAATCAACAAAGTAATAAGATTTAACATAGACCTTTCTGTAATAATTCTCAATATTAATTAACTCAATCACCCAACCAAAGAAACAGATATAAGATTGAATTAAGAAGTGGAATCCATCTATTTGCTGTCTGTAAGAATCACACCTCACTCTAAAGACAGATACTGCCTTAGGGTGAAAAGGATATTCAGAAATATATGGAATTGGGAAACAAACAGGTGTCACTTTTCTAGTACCTAACAAAAGCAACTTCAAGTCAAAACTAGTCAGAAGAAGTTTTAAGAACTATAACCTCACACTGACTAAAGTAGAAATCTATCCATCATGAGAACATTAAAATTGTAAGCATATATACAGGCATGGTGCATACAACTTCATAAAATAAATACTATAAAATATAAAGCCACATTCTGATACAGTAATAGTGGGTGACTTCAAAAACCAAGTTTCACCAACAGAAAGGTCATCCCTACAAAAATTGAGCAGAGAAACATCAGTTAAATGAGATCACAGATAAGTGGGCTTAATGCACAGTGATAGAACATTTCACGCAAAGAGTGCAGAATACACATTTGTCTCATCAGATAATGTAACTTTCTCTAAAAAAGGATCAAACAATAGGGCACAAAGCAACTCTCAAGAAATATAAGAAAATTGAAACATCACATTATATTTTATGTGACTATAATGAAATAAAGCCAAAAATCAATAAGAACAACCTCAGAAAATTCATAAAGTTATAGAAGTTAAATAACAAACTATTAAATGATAATAATTTTCAAAAATCAAGAGGTAAATAATAGTGTCTTAAACTCAAAAGAAAATTAGACACAGCATATCAAACCTTTTAAGATAACAATAAATGTAGCCCAGAGAATCATATGTGTCTGAATCAAAAAGTCAGAAAAAATTTAAACAAACTTAAGATCTTTGAAAAACAAAAGATGTGTGAAATCAGGAGTTGTACATATGCAAAAAAATCATTAATATTGAGACCGACATTAAGGAAATAAATTTTAAAAGCACAATGCAAAGAATCAATGAAATGAAAAGAAAAATAAATAAATTTTTAGTCAAACTGACCTAAAGAAAGAGAAAGACCCCAATTAATAAATCTAGGGACTAAGGGGATGTTATAACAGATACCAACAACATACATTTATTTCACTATGTAGTCCACAAAATTTTTTTTACTTTTACAATTAAAGACATATATTCCACTAAATCAAAAAAACTAAAAGAAAGTGATGAATTTCTTGGCATATATTAAGCACCAGAGTTAAAATGAGATCATTTAAACACAGCTATTAATAATAATGGGATTACAACAGTAATTTTATAAAGTTTCATCCTAAAACTGTTCACACCAGATGGAGTCACTGAAGAATCAACAGGCTGATTCTCAAATTATTCAGCAAAATATAGAAGGAAGCACTGCCTCCAGTCTCCTTTTACAAAGCCAACAACACCTGACACCAAGCCAGATGAAGGTAACACAATTATAAAAGAAAAATACCAACCAATCACCCTGATGAAGATAGAAGCTAAAATTCTCTATAAAATTCTTGTAAACTTGTTTTAAGAGCACACCAAAAAGATTATTAACCATGATCAACTTGGCTTTATTCCAGAGATGCATAGGTATAAATTGTGAAAAACAATACATAAAATAATACATCATAAACATAGACTCAAGAACAGAAATTACATGCCTCTCAATACATTAAATACAAAAAGAAGACAAATCTAACACCTCTTCAGAGTAAGAGCTCCCCAAAAAAATTAATGATGAAAGGAACATATTTGAACATAACAAATGCTATTGTGACAAATCTACAATCAGAATCATGCTGAATGGAAAGAAACCCTCCAAAATTTTTTTTCACCAAGATCAAGCACAAGACAAAGGTGTTTCTCATCTATTATAATGTTTGAGGTAGAACAATATGACAAGAAAACGAAAGACAAGGCCTACCTCATGGAAGGAAGAAGTCAAAATATCCTTATTTATAGATAACTACTCTAGAAAACTGTTAAAGCGCGGTCAGCAGAATACCTAGACACAAAATTAACATACAAAACCCAGTCATTGTCTTATACCAATGATAAACATGCTGAGAAATCAGAGAAACAATTTCATTCTCAACAGCAAAATCATCATCATCATCATAATCCAAAACAGCAATAACCCCTCTTGGAACAAACCTAAGAATATGACAAGCTCCTATAATTCAAAATTTAAATCACTAAAGAAAGAAATTGAATAATACACTCAAAACTGGAGGTCAATTGCATGATTTTGTGTTGGAAGAGTTAATATTGTAAAAATTACTATCCTACACAAACCAAACTACAGATTCAGTACAAGTCCCATCAAAATGCTAAGAACAATTCCACAAAAAATAAATTAAAAATCTTAAAATCTATATGTAGGCACCAAATATCTCAAGCAGCCAAAGCAATCTGAACAAAATGAACAATGCTGAAAGTATCACCTTCCTTGATTTCAGGTTACATCACAGAGTCATAGTAATAAAAACAGACATACATGTCAGTGGAATAGAATAGAATAAAGGGCCAAGACCTAAGACCACATGACTATAGCTATCTAGTTTTAAAAAATCATTTTATTCCAATGAACTCACAAAAACATCACACAACTAGAGTAAAGTAGCCAATCAAAAAACAAACAAACAAAACCAAAAAACAAAACACTTGCCCAGACCCAACGTCTGTGCATCTCAATAAATGATACAGATAAAATGGCCATCTGATTTTTTGACAGAGATCCCAAAACTTACACATCGGAGAAAAGAGAGCCCCTTTAACAAATGGTACTGGGAAAACTAAATATCCACATGTAGAATATTGATTGAAACTCAACCCTTAGCACTAACCCTGACCCCAAATCAGCTCCAAATGGACAAAGACTTTAATGCAAGACCTTCAACTCCGAGGCTGCCGGAGGGAAGAATCCAGGAAACATCTCCAGTCATAGGCGTAGGTGAGGACTTCCAGAATAGCACTCAGCCACTACAATGCCAGCAAATGACAAATGGGACTTCATGAAATTAAAAATGCTTCTGTGTAGCAAAGTGTTAAGTAAGGGTAGAACTCTCTGAGGTCTGATGAGTATCTATGGTTATGACAGCAGTTAATGAATGATTAACTGGTGGATGGAGAGCTGCTTTCAGGAGTGTAGTCCCTGTTAAGAGGCCCATGCTCAGGCAACACCATAATGTATGTGTGGAGGTCACAGGACAACTTAATGGCATTGGTTCCCTCCTTCCGACCATGTGAGTCCTAGGGTTTAACTCGGGTCATCAGCCTTGGCAATAAGCACCTTGACCCACTGAGCCACCTCTTCGTGGCAGGTACCTTTACCCACTCGACCATCTCAGTAGTACCCAAGATTGTTTTACGGTGTTACCCCACAAGGTGACAGGCAGCCTTTATTTTCCTCCCAGGAGCATCTGTAAACTTGATCTCTGGGTATTAAAGGCTTCATTCCTGTTCAGGTAGCTTCTGTGTGTCTCTTTCACCTTGTTTGTTAACTGCCTTGTCTGACTGTATTTGCCTCACTTCAAGGCATTTTCTATCCTACAAGCCCCCCAAAGCTTTATTAACAATTGTCCTCTGAAACCTTAGATTTTTAAATTAAAGCTTTCAATTTTTATTATTCTCTACCATTAATTTAAAAAAAAATGACTATAGTCGCTTTTTTCTTAAAGTGTTTCCTTTAGGACTCTTTCCTACAAACTGGTTCTTCATTAAGACATATAATTTATTATTTCACTAATCCTAGCTAAAGAGGAAATGAGCTGGATTCAGCATTAATCCATGCTGAGTCCCCGTGATTAACAGGTCTTTCCTTAGAGCCCACTCAAAGTATCTACAGTACACAGTTATATAGCCAAGCAATATTTCTTAAGACCTTAAAAGGATGTTGGCTATCTTCCACATTGTGAGTCTCATTTTCCCCAAATAATGGAGAGACCACACATTCTCAGAACCAAGCACCCTTTGCATAAGGCCTAAGATACAACCATGCCATCTAAGCACTTGCAAATGAAGTAACAATGAGAACCTTGCTAAATTTCTCCCAAAGCAGCATAGCTAAAACTTAAAGCAGAATGTGCCCTGCAGCTGAATACACTAAAGAACCAGTTCACAGCTTTAGCAGGTCCTCTTCAATTTTTCCCTTTAATTTTTATTTTAATTCATATATGCCACAGGTTATATCATGACATTGTCATAGACACTTTATTTTGATTTACCCTATACCCCCACCGTACACCTCCACCATTTGGACCCTTCTGCCTCCTTCATCCTTTCATGTCTTACAGGTTCTATGACCCTGCCACCCTAAAGCCACCTCCTGTAATACTATGTTTCTGGTCCAGATTTCCTGATCTAGCCCCGAGGATCAGCCCTGCTCACAGCCCCACTGCCTCTTAGCCCCCAAATAATCACACAGAAGCTCAGGGCTCTGGCAGCCCCCCCACCATGCTCCGATGTGTCATCTGCAGCACACAGCATCTCTCACACCAGCTCTGCTTCATGTCTCAGCTTCCCTTGGCTAATGCCTCATGGCCCTGACATGACTCACATGCTAGGATCCCATTCCTGAGATTTGCCTTTATAGCATCATGAAGTGTCTACTCACTGCTTCTTTGCAGATGACCTGCCACACACTGCCTGGTCTCAGTTGCTCTTCATGATGTCTTCAGGATTAAATCTTTAATACTTAAAAAAAAAGCACTATGGAGAGGGTGGTGTGGAGTTCTGTCACCTACTCATTGTGTAGTCTGTCCCCACACCACCACTATACACACATGGCTTTCAGCTTCAGCGTGACTCTTCCCTGGGACAGGATTGTCCCCCTTTCTCTTAGTCATCATCACAGAAAGAAACAAAACTGGAAGATTAAGAAAAGACCAATAAATATGCAACATTGTTTAAAGTCAAAGGAAAAGAACAGAGAGAAAATAAAATAGAGGCAATATTTAGAAGTAAAATGATAAAGAATTTCAAAATGAGTAGAAAATCCATGGCTAGAGAGGCGGTTCAGCAGTTAAGAGGATTGTTGCGTTTGCAGTCAGCTTGAGTTCATTTGCCAGCACCCACATGGCAGTTCCCAATCACCTGGAACTCCAGTTCCAGGGAAAGCAATGCCATCTTCCAACAACCAAGGGCACCACGCAGGCACATGGTGCACACACATGCAGGCAGAACACCCATATGCACGGGATAAGTAACTTTTTCCCAAATAGATGAGAAACTTCAACAACTCAAGACACACTGCTCGTTCCAATCAAGATGCTTACCTGAGGGCTGCTCGTGGAAATAGCTAAGAAAAGTTTTGTGAGTTGCAAATCTAATTACCCAGTTCTTTCTAGAATTTTATTGCATTTATTTATTTATTTATTTATTTATTTATTTATTTATTTAATGAGGGGGAGAGGTAGAGACATGTATAAGCCACAACCCTTGTGTAGCACTCAAAGTGTACAATATGGACCTATTTTTATTTTTTTAATCTCTCTCTCTCTCTCTGTCTGTCTTTCTCTGTATAGCTTTCTAAGATTAATTCTCACCTCCTTCCATCCTGGGCTCCACGGATTCCTTAGGCTCATCCAGGACTTTACCCATTGATACCTTACCTTTTTACCATTTCCCCTTAGTGTCCTTACCAACTCCGTGCAGAAAAAGATTTTCTACCTCCATAATGACACAGAAGATCAGAGGTAGGTGGAACTCTATGAATTTGAGGGTAGCCCAGCCTTTATAATGAGTTCAGGCCAAGGAGGCACAGTGAGACCCTATAAAAAAAAAAATCAGCACCCAAGGACATGGGCAAACTCCATAACCTTCAGGACCGTACTCAAGTGACTCTCCAATCCAGTCTGAAAGTTTTTCCTCCTCTATGTTCCAACCACCACAAGTGTTTAACAATTCATGATATGAGAAGCAGTTTGTGTGATTTGCAGAACAAGTCCTTTTGCTTAGAAACTTTGGGCAATGATTCTCCTCCTTTGGAACAGTTAATCAAGCTCATGTCTCAGCTCGGCAGTTTCCTTGTCTGCAGTGCTCTTGAGTTCCATATCACAGAGAGAGATGTGCCCCTCACCTCCTCTTTTGACCCATGACAACCCACTCATCTATCACATCCTTTGCAGTACCTGTTCTTTGTTAGTCTCTGATTCTTTAAGCACAGAGTGTGGTATTTATTTAGATAACCCTCAGCACCTAAAACAATGGGAATTCCACTGAAAAAGATTTGGTCCTCAATAAATATTTTCTTATAAATAAATGCAGAAAAACATAAATATTATATAAATGGAGTCCAGGTAGAAATATAGATCTCCAATTACAGCAAAATCATTGCCCTCCACTGTGCCGATTGTGGGGATGGAAGACAGACAGACATACGGCTTAAGCAGAAGAAGAATTCATTGGGCAACACCATTTTCAAATGATGTGATCTTGGGGCAAAATGTGAAAGCATCTCTTTACTATGAATAGAATTCTAAACATAATTCTGCTTCTGAAATTTTTCTACCACTTACACGTGCCTTTGTCATCATTTTCTGATTACTACACTGGCTGAGCTCATGGCCAACGAGAGACAGAGCTGTTTGTGATCCCTGCTAACGGGATTTCAAAGCCTGAGCTTTTTTCCCCTCCTGTACTGTGCCATCTCTTGCCCTGGAATTGACTCTCCTTGAAAACTGAGACCCAGCTCTGGCCACTGAAACTTCTTGAGTATCAGAAGCATATAAAACAATTCTCCATGGTTGCCTGTCTTGAATTGCGATACCATTATCCTCTTATGGACCAATTGGTGTGAAATCAGATCCTGCCTGGGAGTGGGAAAAGAATAGCAGGAGAAGATTCCGGCTCCAAGCTTCATAAGACACAAAAATATATTGGAGTTCTGCAGGAGCCTGTTCAAAGTCTGGGTATATTCTGTCATTTGGCAAGAATTAAATAGAGCCTTGTGTCCTCTAAGATTATTTTGTTACCTTCAGGATTAGGTTACTCGTCATTATACTTAACCTATGGGAAAAGGCAGCACAAAGCCCCGCTAAAGTTGTAACAGGAAGCATAAAATAAAGAGCCCTCATGTCAAAGAGATGCACGTTTCCCACAGAGAGCCCGTGCTGAATGAGTTCTTTCTGCTCCTGCCTGCCATCCCAGAAGGGAACGCAGCCTCCAAGGCCCAAAGCCGCGCAAAAACAGCAGCTCAAACCTCTCTCTGCCTCCAGACAGACACAGGTGCTCTGGTCCAATTCATTTGCGGGGTAACGGTGTGCAGGGGTGCAGGAAGAAGAGAAGGGGGTTCCAGCTGACCTTATCTCGCTTCATCTGTATGAATTCCAGAAGCCCCTGGGGAACCTGAGATTCCTAGACCCACTCCCTTCTCACGTTTCCTACTGCAAACCCCTCCAGCTGGCGGGATGCGAAAATAGGTACCGTTTAGCTGCCTAATGAAGTCCATATGCGATTGTTAGAACTATAATTGACACTTCAGCCTGAGGATCTGCATTTTGCTTCGGACAGTTTTCTGCTGCCCTGAGAGACTGCCTGCTGGGAATGCTTCTGTTTTCTAAACTTCTTTGCCCCGGCTGGAATGTAAGGGAGATCCTTGATGTCCTAATGTCAGGTTATAATAATACCTATATGGTATGCCCATTAAATATAATAACATCTGTAAAGCAAAGTGCCAGGCCCCCAGTGGCACTGTCAAAGTCATAAGGGTTATTTACAATTGTCTGCTACTCACTTTTCCAGGCTCCTTTCTCAGGACTCTGCTATTCTTGGGGGCCCGGGCCTGGCACACCTTCCTGTTGGCTAAGTCTGAAATGGTCATTGTTCCAGACAGACATTAGGTACCTTCATAGCACAGTGACTACATGTGGGCCTGCAGGGTAGAACACTACTACCATGGTCCCATGGTCCAGGAAGTGGTTTATCTCCCGAGCCATAAAGCAAAGTTTCATAAGGGTGAGGGGTAGAGTCTCCACCATGAACTCAACTTCTCTCTGTGATATTTAATCCTTTTAACTTTGAGGGCAGAGTTGTTACTTGATGAATAGTTGTCTACTGAATGGATGCCTAGAAAGAAGGCTCAGGGTGATTGTGTATAAAGCCTCACCACAGAGACTTGTTAAATTTTTGTTCTCCTAGAAGACTCACTTAGAAATTCTGTTCTGTGTTTCAGCAGCATTATATTTAGTTCAACCCCAATGGGCACAGGACAGTTTATTCAGCTGTTAAATCCTGAACATCAATATAATGCATGGACAAAGAAGCCAGTCAATATATTTTTGAGCTGTTTGAGTACTGACTTTCTATTTATAAGAAGGAAAGATACAGTGTCTACATCCTTAAGCTACAAATGCAATTTAAAAAAAAGCTAAGTTCAAGGTTTATGTAGGCTACAAAGGAAGTTCAAGTCTAGCTTAGACAATTTAGCAAAGAACTTGTTCTAAACTGAAAATATTTTTAAAAGGAGAGGGCTAGGCATATAGCTCAGTGGCATAGCACTTACCTAAACATTCACAAGGTCCTAGGTTCAATTTCCAGTGAGGAAAAGACAGGAATATCATACCAAAAAAAGTTAAACACTACAGGTTTTGATATAACACACTCAACCACTCATATATGTGCTCACACTTATGCACAGGTGCACATGTACACACATGTGTTCATGTCATTCTCACACATGTGTTCACACACACAAACACACACTAATTGATTAAATATATAAATAGTACAAGCACATGATATTGAAAATGGCCAATGTAATTATAAATGAAGTGGCAAGAAAGACAGCGTCACTTTTTGGTTAACACCTGGAGCTCACTCTAAAGTGTGAGGCTTTAATCTCTCCGCCTATTAGTCTGTGTAGAATAGAAGTCATAAGATTTACTCATTGAGAAAAATTAGAACAGCAATTCCTTCCATGGAGGACAGGTACTAAAGATGTCTGTAGACTTCTACATGTTTGCAGCACCTCTATGACACGTGTGTTTAAATAGATTCCTGTGTGCACATTCCAATACACACAGGCGTATACACACATGCATGGTAAGGAAGGCTCAAAAGGAGGACAAATATCACAAATGACAGGTCAATACTTGACACCCTGGACTCTCTAACTTCAAAACCTGTGTTGCTGGGGAAACTTTCATTTTCTGATGGTGTTGAGATGGAAGCTGAGTGTAAACATTGGTCCTGCTCACTCTGAGCACTTCAGTGGAGTCCTCTGGAGATCTAAAGATTGGACTGCAGAGTCCACTGTTGACTTGGAAGCATCATTTCCCTAGTGAAGAATGGTGAACACTTCTACTCCCAGAATAACTGTGGTCTTAAAGCAGCTTTAGATGGTTATCTAAGTGCTTATGGTCTGAGAGAAGAGGAAGAGAATTCCCTATACTGTCTCTACTGTGAGCAAAGAATGAATGGGCCTGAATACCTCATACACTCTGTCACCTTCAGTGGAGACAAAAATGAAAGGAATCTTTCATCTCATAGAAACAGGGAGAAGGGCTGGAGAGATGGCTCAGCGGTTAAGAGCACTGACTGTTCTTCTGGAGGACCTGAGTTCAATTCCTAGCATCCACATGGCAGCTAACAACTGTCTGTAATTCCAAGATCTGACACCCTCACACAGTTATACATCCAACCAAAAGACCAATTTACATAAAAAAATAAATATTAAAAAAAAAAAGAAACAGGGAGAAAAAGCTTTACTGTGTTCTTAATCCATAACTGGCAGGTTGGGGCATACAAAAAGTTTTTTTGTTTGCTTTGTTTTGCAATAGAAGGCTATTTTAGCCAAATCTTATTTGGCTAAAAAGTCACTGGGTCAAGTCCACAGCTTCTGCTGCCCTCTTCGTGCCATATCAGAATGAAGTCTACTTTAAGTCCTGTATCCCTCATGACAGTGTGATCATCCAGGAGTGGTGGCAGAGTTGGCTTAGAAATATTTTCCTTATAAGAGGAAGTTTAAGCTGATAAGGGCCCAAGTTGAAGTTTGGATGGCCAGGAGTTCTACTGAAGAGCTTGTGGGAGGTCCTGGAGATTCTGGGTAAGATGTGAGCATCATTTCCAGTCATGAAAGAATTTGCTCCTGTTACTCCTGTTCTTTGCTCCACTTTCCTCCTCCTCTATACTCCACAGTATATTGGTACAGAAGGAGCCAGGGCTTTACTTTTCCAAAGGTCCAGTGTATGGGCTTTTTGTATAGAGACTCTAGGAAGTGCCTTTGGAGAAATAGACATTTGCAGGTCCTGTACCAAATCCTGTGATCAACAGTTTTGGAATGGGGCTGGGGAATCAGATTCTCATAGATTCTCCTGAATGAATTTAGTAGAAGAGCCAGACACTCAGCCTCTGATAGCCTTGAACACAGCAGTGTGGGAGATTTATGAAGTCTCAGAAGCATGAGGAGCAGTGGAAAGCGAATTCTTATTTCAAGTCCCCTAACTCAGTTTGTAAGCCTACAGTAATCCAATCAATTAGAATTGTTTGCAATGCACATTGATTTAATCCATGTGATACTAGTCAGACATGTGTGAGTCTAGAGCTTTACTTTGTGACTCTGTCTTCATTTTCATATCACATACACGCCGAGACTACTGACTCACTCATGACAAAATCATCCAGTTTCCTAGCCTTCTCTCTCCATGCCCTACAAGAACAACCAGTATTACTTCATTTTCCAGCTTCATCCTCTACATCTTTTTCCCTTAAAGTCTCACATTACTAACATAAGAGTTCAGAAAACTCCTGTCTTCTTTCAAGAGAAACAATGGTGTTCACTAAAGACACAAAGGAAAAGAAGGCCAACTGTCCCCTGGTTGGATTCTGAAAGAGAGAGAGAGAGAGAGAGAGAGAGAGAGAGAGAGAGAGAGAGAGAGAGAGAGAGAAAGAAAGAGGGGGAATCATCTATCTTATTTTAAATCCCCATTGAAACAAAGCAACATCTGTGGTCACAAAAATAGATTGCACCAAATCCTATAGTAAGTATGTTGTGCCCTGGTCAGGAGGCCACCAAAGAACTCACCAGAGACAGAAACTCTCTGAAATACAAAAGCAAGGTTTATTGAAAAAAACGCAAGTCACAACAAAGGACCTCAGTCTGGCACATGGGCGTGGCAGTGGCTGGAGGAAGTACCTGCCCCTTTGCAAGCTGGATTCTTTAAGGGAAACATCACAAGGCTGGGACCTTAGGACAGATACAATTCTGATTAGCTAGTCTTTTGAGGGGATTTTTAGATTTCCTCTGTTATCTGAACTGGCTGTTTGCCTTTTCCTCGACTGCCTCCTGGGTTGGGTCATTCCAGGCTCTCTCTGGTCCTGGGACATTCCATGGTTAATTGACTGCTATCAGCCCCTAGGTTACCTCTCCTGATAGAACTTTGTCCTTCTGTAGACCTCAGGCTTGTCTCAAAACTTGGATCTAAGAACTTTTGCTCAAAAATGGAGGTGCTTCTCTGGTTCTTAAAGTATACCCTAAGATAGAAAATGAAGGAATGGATGTCTTCTAGAACTTACTGACTCATAGGAGCAAATTCAACATTTCTTCAGTTTCTATATTTATGTGAAAAACCTTTAGATTTTTTTAAATGCCCAGAGCAAAGTATTGCCAGCATAAAAATGACAAAACATGACATATCAAGAGCTTCTTAGATGAGCATGTTGACTTGCCTACATACTCACTCATGAAGAGTGGAGGAAGCCTTAGTGAATGTATAAAGAACAGATAAGTTTCTAAGTGAATGTTTTGTTGGCATTGGCCATGGCCATGTCAAGGATCCAGTGCCTCGGACCCATGAAAATGATGCAGCCTTTCCTATATAAGTCAAGCTTAAAAATGACAAAACCTCCCACTGGTCAGCAAAGGTTGACAGTGTTGAGTAAGTGTGAGCATGGACAGATGATTGACCATTGTGTGTGAAAACCAACAACTGCAGCCTCCTCTTCCCAGATTAAAACTGAGCCAGCTTACGTACACAGACCTCATACCAAGATGAGCTAACACCCCTCTCCCACTTACTCTATATAATCAATGTGCTGAGGTCCAGAGTCTTTGAATAGTAGCTGTCTTCCATAAGAGTCTACCTCACCCTACTAATCCCAGCCTTTCTGCATGTGTGCCCATGCATCTCTCCTTTCTTATTTCTTTGCTGCCCTGTACTCAAGTTTCCAGGACCCAACCTATGCTGGATGAGACACCATAGCACCACCATCTTGGTACCATGTTCTTAGCTCCCCAGTGATTGTCTACCTTCCTCATACTTTTGATGGTGGGAAAATGTGGTGAAGCTCTCAGAAGGTGGAGGGAAGAACATCAGGTCTGTAATACCAGCCTAAGCAAGATAGCGAGTCCATTCCCAAAATCAAATTAAATAACTGTTAAAAACACACACACACCACATTTTGAATATTCACCAAACCTACTTTTTAACAAGCTCACTTGCCCCAAATTTTAATTTAAACCATTTGTTAAAATTAAAACACATACAAAAAAAATACAAAAATTAACTTTTAAAAGAAGGTGCACCTTTAGAATCATCTTTTGGGTCAAGACGTAGCATTTAACCTTTTGCCAGCTATGCTTGGAGTTTTTTTTCAAATTCCCCAGCCAAAGAGGAAGTCGCTTGTTTCCTTTCTCTAAAAGCTCCACAGTCCTAACTCTGCTAATACCTGCTCTGTGTGTTCTGGTGCTTTAGCCTAAAGTGAGCATCCTATACAATGTACTATACGTGTTACTTTCACAAACCTTATACACTTTCTAAGATCTTTCCACCTGCAATTCTTCTAAAACTATCTTGTTTTACATACAGATTTTTTTTCACGGGTTGAGAAACCTGAGCCTTCCTGTGTGGATTGGATAGTCGCATCCTGAATATAACATATCGTGTACTCACAGAACAGTTTAACACGTCTTTCTGCCTCTGTATTTCCTGGACATTAGCAGTTGCATCTAGAGGCTTAGTCTAACTTGGATTGGATACTTTCACAAGATGTGGTGATTATTTGGACTCTCGTGAAAAAAAACCAAACACATAATTATACGTTGTTCCTCTTCTTAGAATATTCATTCACTGATGCTCTGAACATAGATCCATAAGTTTTTTATATGCTTTTCAAATGACAATATTCTATCTAATTCTCTTATTTATTTTTTCGCTGATAAGAATGATCAGTTCCATCCCTCACTTCATTCTTAGTTTAATGTATACTTATTATTTAATAAATTAATAAAACAGATGTCAATATGTCATCTCAGTAGTTAACATATTTAAAGAAAAATATGAGAATAATTCATGCATAAGTGAAGGAATATTAAAAAAATATGTCCTTGAACTCATGAAAAATCTTCCTTTTTCTTGTTCCCGAAGTTCTTGGCAACACTTAGCAGAAAAGGAAGCTGAAGGTCAGACCTGTAAAGATGGCTCAGTGGGTAACAACACTTGCTGTTCTCTTAAAGGATCTGAGTTTGGGTCCCAGAACCTACCTGATAATTCACAACTGTCTGTAACTGCAATTCCAGGGAATCTGATGCCCTCTTATGGCCACTACAGGCACCAGGCATGCATGTGGGGAATATATATATATATATATATATATATATATATATATATATATCTGAGCTTTACACTCACAGAGATCTGCCAACCTCTTTCTCCCAAGTACAAGGATTAAAAGCATGTGCTACCATTACCATGCCTGGTAATACATAAATAAGTCTAAAAAAATAATAAAGAATCTGAAGGCAAGAACATTGGGTCGGAACAGGCCAAGATGTTACCTGTATCATGAGATTGTGCTCTGGCCATATCCTAGAGAATCAACTCAAAAGATTATTGAAACAGTATGGGAACTTGGATATACACAAGAAAAATATCTATATATTTATGAATCAAGTACATTCATATATGAAAACATTAACCAGTTACAACACAGAGTGGAATAAACTTCTCCATTTAGGATATATAAATAAAAGATATGAATAAGCTATAAAATCTAATCTCTTGGTGTATAAAATGCTGGGTATGATCCATAGGAGATAAAAGAAGTCTGTAGCAAATGAAATCATTCCGTGTTCAATTAGCAAGGCTCAGAGCAAGTGTTCTTTCATTCAGGTAACATACTCATTTATAGTTCTCACATAAGCATCAGTAATCTCTCATATAGAATCAGATTGCCTGATTCTAAAGCTAATGTATGCAGAACTAGATAGGCATAGTAGCAAAAAGAATTCTGGGAATAAAGGAAATAAGAGCCATGCTATAAGCTGTGAATAAGAAACAAAAGAGGGGAAGTGACCCCAGCAGACTGAAAATACCCTACACTCTGCTACTGAAGATTGCATTCTACATGAGCATTCCTTACAGATTTCTCATAGTACAACTCATGCAGACTCTTAAACAAATGAAATAATATTTAACCGCACTTACTAAAGTGAGGATTAAAGTTAAAATATTTTTATTAGATTTCTTAAACATCCAAATGTGTCAAGGAGGATCCCTTTGAGCAAAGAGTGATATGAGAAGACTCTCAAAGTGATCCAGAGCCAGGCCTGGTGGTATGGTACTGTATTCTTAGAAACTCAAGAATCGGAGGCAGGAAGAACACAAGTTCAAGACTAGCCAGAGCTACAGAGTGAGAGCCTATCTGAAAACAAAAGTCGAAGAGAGGGTTGGAGGTATATCTCAGGGGTAGAACACTTGCCCAGCATGGATGAGGCCTTGGGTGATCTGTTAAACTGAGGCACTATAGGCAGGCACTCTTGGAAACAGGTCATATGAGGTGGAGAAAGAGCAGGGGAGGATGACAGTGAGGACCTAGCTCTGCTAAGACTGACTTCTTCATGAGCCCACAGACATCCCCAGAACTCATCATTTATGTCACAGATTGGGTCACACTCTTGGCAAAGGGGTAGTCCTTCATGTCCCCACATCAGTTGTGTCCTGTAAGAGGAAATATGCAGTCTTCTACAGTCTCTGACTTTGGAGGACCAGCCCTAGAAAAGGGGCTGATGGGAGTCACAAGGACTGAAGATGGAAACCCAGTTGACCTTAAAGAAATGTAACCAGATTACTAATTACATCCACTACACAAAGTACAGGTTCTGCTCATGGCATTATATGTAAAATGAAGTTCAAGAACAACAATGAACAATTGTCTCACCAGCACACAAGTAGACACTTAGTCACCAGTGACTAACATTTGAATGACAATCATAACCAGGGCTATAGGACCACTGGCTATAGACAACTGTCTAATTGAAGCCTAATATTCTTTATTTTCAAAATGAGTGAAATTATATTTTAAAAGACTTATGTTATAGCACGAAATGCTAAGAGCCACAAGCAGAAAGTGGCTGGAGGGAGGTTGAGCTGAGGATGATACATGGCCTTTGAAACCTCAAAGCCCACCCCCAGTATTGTACTCCTTCCAACAAGTCTACACTTCCTAAGCCTTCTCAAACAGCACCACCAACTGGAGACCAGGTATTAAAATGCCCCAAAAATGTGAGACTACATCATTCAAATCAACACACCCACTAAACCTACAAACCAGCATTTAGCTACATCATCTACAGCAGCAAAGACAAAGTTAAAAAAAAAAGGCAATTTAGAAATGTTTCTCCTAACTAAAATTTGAAAGTACATCAATCAAAGTGTGTACTAATATTTCTTCTTAAATGTGAAGCAGTAATATACGGCAAGCATTTCAAAAAGTCAAAGTTCTCAAAAGAAAAAAATGGGCCTATCATGTATATGACCTTAGTAGCATTGCTTATGACTATGTATTTGAACCTTACATTCATAAATATTAATCATTAAATGACTGTTTTAGTGTGTGCACAAGAGAGAGAGAGAGAGAGAGAGAGAGAGAGAGAGAGAGGCTGTCATGTATATGCAGGTATTCTCAGAGACCAGAAGAGGACACTGAATTCTCTGGAACTAGAGCTATAAACTATTGTGGGATTCTATATGTGGCTGCTGGGGAAAAAAAAACGTGAATCTTCAGGAAAAGCAGCAAGCACTATGAAATACAGAACCTTCTTCTAATCCAGATCCCACTAGACAATCTTAATACAAAAGTGTTCAGGGTCTTCATACTGTTTTATGTCTTTCATTGAACATTTCAAAGTATGCCACATCTTCCTATGTCATGGAAAGTTTGCATCTCATTTAAACAACAAACAACACCTAAAGAAAATAGACAGAAATAAGACTGTTATAAAAGTGCATTTGAATAAAAGTGTGTGTAAACATGTAGATGTAAAATATATATAAACTATTATTTAAAGTTTGCATAAATAGTGAAATCTGCACATTGCACTTTAAAGAAAGTTTTCTTTTTAAGTATTAAATCATAAACTTTTACAGCTTCTGTCTTGGCTGTCGAGAACTAAGTTTTAAGCAAATTTATGAAGTAGAATGACTACAGTTGTTTACTTCTTCCATTGTCTGTATCTATCTCATTTTAACAATTTCCTTTAGTTCCTGCTGGGTGAAAGACACCATAAGTGTTACCAAGTGTTACACTCTATCAGTCAACTCCAAGAAATAAGTCTGATCAAAAATCACCTCTCTAATACAAGAGACTCATAATAAACACTATCACAAATATTCTGAGTCTAAAAAGGCACAGCCATAAAGGATCATCTAACCTGGTAGCCAAAGGGGAGGGGCTGAGATGAACCGGAAATGGAAGGAGGGAGATGTTGGCTCTAGGGAAGACTTGAGCCAAAACTGAGCATGGCCAGTGCCCAGTGAGGAGTTTGTGACGAGCCTCTGGTTGATGGAATCCAAACACTGGGACAAGGCAGAATTTCCTGAATGAAGGCTCTAGGTGCGAAATGACCACTCATTAAAGACAGATGTGTCAGCGCATAGCATTATATGCTAATATTGAGAAGGCTGAGGCAGGAGGATTGCTGTGAGTTAGAGTTCAGCCTGTGTTATATAGTTAAGTAATAGCCAGGCAGGGCTACATAGTAACTTGCTGTTTCATAAATCCAAAAAATTTTAAAGACCACTAATTATGACTAATCTTCCATTTGAAACAAATTGAAATTCACCTCTCTTTTCTCTCTCTTTCTCTCCTATCTCTGTGTGTGTGTGTGTGTGTGTGTGTGTGTGAGAGAGAGAGAGAGAGAGAGAGAGAGAGAGAGAGAGAGAGAGAGAACATGTATATATTCAAGTGTTTTGGAATCCATACGTATTCTTTGGAATGTACATAATATCCAAGTGTCTCTGCATGTATTTACATAGTCTTTTTTCTTTGGGAATAAAGACTCATGGTACGGTATGAAGTCAGGCCATCTTAGCTGAAAAGTCAAGTCAGGGAGAGGCCTGGCTTTGTGTGTACACTGACCATCTGAAATCTGCTTGCCGGAATTCTCAAGCCAGCCCTAAGTCCAGTGTAGACCTATATTCTCTGTTAGGGAGCCAATTTGCTGTAGGGAAAATTAAGTTATTATTGCCCCTTGGATGTCAGCTGGCAGGCTCCATCTCTGGCTAATGCCGGTAATTATACAAACGGGCTTCTGAGCACAACTGGATGGCTGCTGCATATGGCATTTACAGTTGTTATAATAACACAACGGCCAGCCGAGAAGCGCAACACCAGCGCACCTCTAACCTGCAAGTGACCCACTAATTAGCAGCTGTGGGAGGTTAACCGAATGAGCACCGCATATAGGGTGCTGTGTTATTAATGTAAACACTGACCCTGGTAAATGGGGAAATGTATGCCAGAAGGAGTATACTCATTTCCCGCCTGAGCTGCTCAAACAAATGGGAAAAGCACACACTCAGAGACAACGCACACAAAATTAATAAAAACCCAGGCACGAGGAATCTAAGGTTCCTTCCCCACAGCCACTCCCGCCTCCCGTGAATCATAACAACAGAATTAATCTGTAGGTTTGGTGTTCATGTTAACGGAGTCCTTTCTCAAGATTCCACTGGCTACCCTTGCCTCTTCTCCCCTCCTGTGGGATCATTTTGTTTAAGCTTGCCCTGCAGCTCCTTTTTATTTCCTGCTTGGAACTTTTGTTTTTAGAGCTCAGAAGATTGTGCATGCCCTGTGCTGGAATGCTAAATGCCTCCTGAGAGTTGTTCCCTCTCCTCCTTCTCTGAAGCCCAGTCTGCTTTATCCAGCCCTGTGCAATTAAAATGTAAGCTCTGCTAACAGTGGTTCTCAACCTTCCTGATGCTGCAACCCTTTAACACAGTTCCTTACATGGCGGTGACACCCAAACCATAAAATTATTTTGTTGCTGCTTCATAACTATAATCTTGCCATTGTTATAAGTTGTAATGTAAATACCTGATATACAAGACATGCATTATGTGACACACGCACCCCAAAGGGGTCGGGACCACAGGTTGAGAACCACTGTGCTGGAGTCAAAGGATTTCTTGTTGGTCTTCAGAAGTGCGACTTACACTAGAAAGGGAGCAAACTCCCTCTAATCAAAACAAGCGAACAGAATGGACCTGGAAGATGTGCTCACATAAACTGTGTTACTGTCTCCCTGGCAACTTGTCTCACTGGAGCAGGGAGTGCACCTTGTCTTTCTTCCTAAGAAAACTGGACAACCTTCTGCTTTTCCATGCAACACTTCTGGTACTTCTAATGTCAAAAAGAAAATAGAGACCAAATTAAATGATTATTTATTATATAATCTAGCATTTATGGAACATAGGTGTTCTTTAGAACCTCATCACAATTGTGCTAACTATGGTGATGAGCTTGCCAGGCTGGGTCAGCACTGCTCTGCACTGGAGACACCATGCCTGGGTGCAATCCTACTCTGGCCACTCCATGGCTCTAGGAAGCTTTTGCCTTTGTTGTATCGACTGTGCTTTTAGTGTCTTAAAGGGCACAGTTGTACAGGCTTGCTCTCCATCTTGTGGTGCTTTGGGAAGTAGTAGGCTCTTCAGGAGGTGGAACTTATTGGGAAGTCCGTCTGTCCTTAGAGAAGCAACCTTGAGGGGCTATCTGGACCGAGCTTCTTCCCTTCTCTCTTTTTCATGTTCCAGCCACAAGGTGAATTCACACTCACCTTCTACAATGCACTGTCTTACCCTAGGATCAAAGACAATGGAGCCAAATAGCAATGAACGAAATGGCTAAAATTCAGAGCAAAATAAGCCCCTTTTCCTTATACGTGGGTTATTCCAGGTATTCTTTTTTATTGAAATAGTTAAAAAAAACTAATAGTATCATTTGCATTTTATGATCTGTGTGTGTGTGTGTATGTGTGTGTGTGTGTGTAAGAGAAAGAGAGAATGAGAGAGAGAGAAGCAGAGAAACAGAGAGACAAAGAGAGAATACATACAGAAGTCAGAGGGCAACTTCCTGGAGTTGGTTAACTGCTTCTACCACGTGGTTCCCAGGGACTAAACTCGGGCTGACAGGCTTCATGGGAAATACTTTTCCCCAATGATCCATCTCACCAGCCATGAAAGGATGATTTACAGGGAGAGCCTTGGGGCTTAGAGAAACTCAGTACTTGCTCAGCCTTTCACAACCAACCTGAATGCTAGCTTCTCAACTGTATGGAGCTTCCTCCAAAATCCAAATACTGGTCTCCTCATAGGTGCTGACAAAATCATTTAGAGGGACCCTCCAGGTCTATAAAATATCAGAAGGCCAAGAATATAACATGGGGGTTTATATCTGTGCATACATTAGAAAATAAAGAAAATTTAAATCTTGTGGGTTATATTTCATAATTTATTATTTCAAAATACTTTTTTAAAAGACATTTTGAAGCCTTGAGTTGCCTTAAACTCAAGTTGCCAAGATCAAATACTTTTTCTTTCTCTCTTTCCTAAAGTTCAGGATAACAGTACAATTGTACAGGAAAACGAATTCATAGATACACAGAGAAAGGAAATGGTAGCTTGTAGTGGGAATCAGGCATTATTCATCTTGACATAGATGTGTGGCCTTTAGGTCTTGAGGAATTGTATAAAGAGCATTGCCAGGCCATACAAGACCAGATACATGCCCTCTCTCCTTCCTGTTTGCTCCTTCAAGCTCTTGAAGAGAGGACCAGACCCATTGCTGCCATACAGACCAGTCCAACTTTCCAAGAATTGTTCTATGGTTCAATTTATTGTATCAGTGAGTGTTTTATATAAACCCCTTATAAACATTAATCTTTTAAAAAAATCAGTTGCTAGTGATTAATACCTACTATATCTGGCACGCAATGTGGGCAATTTCTAGAAAGTTAGACTGGTCCACGCAGCGGCAGTGGTAATAGATCTGGTCCTCTCTCCAAAGGCTGGAGGGAGCAAACAGAAAAAAAGAGGGTGTGCACCCTGTCTTAGACTGGCTTAGCCATGCCGTGTACATGGGTCCTCAAGGCCTAAACACCACACCTCTAGGTCAAAGTAAATAATGCCCGAATTTTACTACAGTGGCTGTCAAGGACAATCAACCAGCACACTTTTGGACTTAAGAAGTAGACACAGGTATGATAAAGAGGAAGCTGAACATTTAGGTAGAAGGGAGTCGAGGGCAATAAGAAGCCTACCTTCTAGAGGAATCCTGTGAGCCACTCAGGGTGCAGGTGGCAGGTACTGATACCTGGAGTGAGGCCTGACAGAGCAGTGGGGAAGCACTTAAGACTTACCTATGAGTAGCCGTTCGTCTTGTCCACTCCCACCTGAAAGTAGGAAACCTCTATATACAAACTTTTCCCTGAATAAACACACTTTCCAGGAAGAGGTCACACCATGGATATCTGATTCTATGCCTGGATGACCTTCATGTTACAGAAGTCAGCATCCTTCCACTATGTCTTGCAAGAAACCATGCTTCTCTTCTCAAAAGTCCAAAGGCCAGGCAGACCTTGTGCACAGGAATCTAACATCGACCCCAAGCAGTCATCAGTGTAAATGTTCATCCTCACATGTAAGGCAATCAAAAACTATGCAATGAAAACTAGTAGCATAGAAAAGATGTATCATAAATAAACAGAAATTACACCCAAAGAATCAGGCAAAGTGTATTGATTAAAAATGGGATTTTTGTCAAGTGAAAGTTCATAACATCAAACACTTGGAAACAAAAAGTAAGATTACAAAAATAAGACACCATGGGATGTCCAGAAGAGAAGTTAGAGGTCAGGAAGGAAGGGATACAGAATGATGAATACAGGTGCAAGCCTCTTTCTAGCCAGCTCATCTTACTGAGAGAAATAACAAGGAGGCTATAAGCAAAAGGAAACTTAGCAAATATATAATAAAAGAAACTGAGATGGAAAAACACGATGTCACTTGGAATAAAAAGGCTATGATGTGATGATTGATGATTAAGATAAATGAAAGGAGACCACATCTAAAAACGGATTCTGAAACCAAAGAACAGCATGGATCTAACAAAATAAATAAAACTTGAAAGCTTTCAGAGAGAGGTGGGGGAAAGATCACATCTCCCACGAAGAATAGCAATCTAAAGTTCCATGAAGAACTTTAAAGTTCCACTGGTTATTGAGCAACATTGCCTTCTGAGTCTGAAGATAGAATTTAAATATGTACTTTATGGATTTAGAATATTTATAAATTTACAGAATGATTAAAAGAACAGTAGAGATAGTCACCATGACCTCAACATTCATCTTCTTGTATGATTACTATCTTAAAAGTTTACACTAGTAGGGCACATATGTTACAATTACTGAAAATCTACATATATTCATATATATTCAGACTTCCTTAGTTTATACCCTAAGTCACTTTTCTGTTCCCCAAACTTTCCATGGTATGACATTAAACTGAGTTGTCATGTCCCCTTAGGCCCCAAGGCTGCCCTTGTTTGCATGCTCTTGATAGTTTGGGGGAGAGCTGTTCAGATGTCATGTAGAATAAGCCCATTTTAGCCTGCCTAGTTTTCTCATGGGTGGGATAACACTATGAGCCTGGGGAACTAATAACAAACAGAGAACCACCCTTTTCAATACAACCCACCTAGGGTTAGGCCTGTCAACATGAACTACTGCTGTTAATACTGACCCTTGGCCACCTGGCTAAGTGATATTTGTCATATACATACTATACAATTGCTCTTTTTGCCCCTTCCAAGAGAAGAAGATGTTTTACCTCCAGAATAGTAGAGGATCTGTGTAGAAGATCTGCATCTTCTTTTCAGTGAGTGATTTCTCACATAACTATGAGTAGGTGAATATTATTTTATACTTTATAATCAGTCCAATATTACCTTGGCCATAGAAGTCACTTCTGGTCATCTCCTGTGTGTCTGAGCCATCATGCCATCACTGTGTGTTATTTATCATGCTTGTTGGTTTCTGTCAGCTTGACACAAACTCTAATCACATGAGGAGAGGAAGCCACAACTGAGAAACTGCTGCAATCAGGTTGGTCTGTGGGCATATTTGTGAAGCATTTTCTGGTGGGAGGCCCTGCCCACTGTAGGCAACGGCAGCCCTGTACAGTTGGCGTTAGGCTGAATAGAAAAGTGGGCTGAGAGAACCATGGAAAGCAAGCGTGTAAGCAGCTTTCTTTTCTGTGGTGTGTGCTTCAGCTCCTGCCCTGGCTTCCCTTCATGAAGGACTACAACCTGTTAGATGTAACAGACCCATTACACCATTTCCCCAACACAGGTTTTGGTCGTGACTTCATCACACTACAGAAAGCAAACTAGGGCTGTTACATCCTTGATTATGTCTTTGGTTTGGGGCAAACTTACTTGTTATTATGACAAAATAATCATCATAGAGTTGCCCCAAATGGCTATTTCTTCAAGGAGATCTGCACCTTTTACAGAATGGTATTAGAAACCAACTGAGGGCCAGCTGTGTTGGTTGCCACTTGAACATTACTGCCTCCAGGCTTTCTGAGCTGGCAGAACCATGAACAATACAGATGTAAACTAGTGTACTTATATATACATTTGTATTAATACTCCTATATATAAACACCATGTTTCCAGTGTTCTAAATAGGAATTCATGACAATATCTCCAATTATAATTTAATACCACTTGAGTATTTATTTCTTCCCCTCACATTCTAAAAAACCCTGATCCTAGCCATCAACTGTCCACTGATAGAACTGTTTATTTACATTTACTTAGTCATGTTTTGTGGCCCAGAATTTGATCTGCCTTTGTAAATATTCACTTTGTCTTCTAGAAGAATGTGTGTTGTGATGTGGTCGGATGAATTCTCAGAAAACGCCCAGTTGTTCAAGCTGATGGACAGAGCAGTCAACCATAGGTTTGTCCCATCTCCTGCATCTGTCCAACAGAGAATGCTGGTACTCCCACTTGTGTGCTCAGTCTTTTCCATCTTTGCTTTGCATATGGAATGATCTACTACCAGGTTAAAGGTCACCAATTGCCAGTCATTATACCAGTCTGAGTCTGGCAGTGTTTCTCAAGTTTCTTTAGTTCTAAATGAGGTGATTTGAGCCTTCTTTCCATCAGTGTTCATGTTGTGTCTGTCTCCCTCTCTTAACTTTTAATCTATCTGACTCTTTGAAAAGTCTTTGTAATCTGACACATAGTTAAACCCCACCTTTATGGTACTCTACCATGCCAGTCTCAATCTCTTTCTATTGTTATATTGAAATATCCACGCTGATAGAAGTACTTAGATTAATATTGCAATTTGTATGTGTCTCATTCCCCTTCGGCCTCTCCAGATCTAATCAGAATGTTGCATAATACAATTCTATCTTTCTTTAGTATGTTGGCTGTGTTTCTCTTAATAGGAAAAAAAATCTATGCTTGCATAGAAGAGAGAAATATCTCATAGAGCTCTACCCCTGGACAGATAGGAGAGTGTGAATTAGCTCGCACCTCAGCTCTGACCAGCACCTGTCTTCTGCCACTGTTACCTGTTAACAACCCTGTAGGGACAATCCATAGAGGACACTTGTGCTTGCTGTAGAAAATCGTTACTTCTTGACTTTAAGGAATGATCAGTTTGAGGCCTAGACTCAAGGCTGACAGGGTCCGTTTCTGCTTGGTATGGTAACTATCTCCCTCTGTTCTCATCTCACAGTACTCGGTGAGGCACTTCTCACCCCATGGTCTACCCTTCAGAATTTTCCCCTTGACTCCAGTTCTTCACAGTTGAATGAGGATGTGCTTTGGTGTGAGATGTAACACTTTGAGATATTTGAGTTGGTATTCTCTAAACTCTCAGACTCTGTCTCCTGTTCACTTGGCAAAACTTTCAATCATTATTATTTCAAATTATATGTTTTCACTTGCTCTGTTCCCTTTTCTTATGGAATTCTAGTTGTATGTATTTTACATCTTTGCAAATGTCAGATATATTTTTAGGTTTTTTTTTTTCTTTACACTTTAGGGAGTTTACGGTGATATATTACATATTTAGTAAAACCTGAATATTGGGGAGAGAGCACACAGTCAAATCCTAGGCAGACAGCTCAGGAAATTCTTAAGCCTTGAATACAAAGATAAACAGCTGAGTCAGTCACACACACCTTTAATCCCAACACAGGGAAAGCCAGGAGTGGTGACCTATATCTTTAATCCCATAACTCCAGAGATAGAACTTCCTCGGTTTCTGTGAGTTCAAGACTACCTACAAAATAGAGTAGTTCACACCTTTAATCCTAACCTGAATGGGATACAGCTGATGAGAAGGGTATATAAGACCTCTTAGGAACCCAGCAGAGGCAGAAGAGACAGGCAGAAGTGATCAGGAGTGAGGCTGAGGAAGTTACAAGACAGCTTGGTGAGAATTGACTGTGGTGCTTCCTCTCTCTGATATTTCAGCCTTCCCCGATATTTGGCTTAGAACCTCTTTTCATACAATCTGAATTGGTGCTACAGGAGTTGCTAATGACATGCCTTCAGGTTCATAGATCCTTTCCTCATCCACATCTAGTCTGCAGAAGATCCCACGCTGTACGATTATCATTCCCACCATCCTGCTTGGATGTCTAGCATTGGGCTTTGATTTTCAGAGTCATCATCTCTTCATTCCCTCTGGGGCTCCTGCACATTGGCAACTGATTTGGCCAAGAGTCTAACTCGGCTAGTTAGTCAGGTTTAACTGGTCCAATGACACGTCCTTTGAAAGCCTGCTCTTGACACTTACTTTCTGTCTTCGGCCCATATTTTCAGCATTCCTGTTTTTGTTCGGTTATTTGTTTATCTGACTTCTAGTAAGCCCCATCAATCTATTTATTATTATTCAACCTTTTTGTGCATGTGTATAACGAGGTGCAGTCTTTCTCCCTGTTATGTTTTCTGAACTTCAGCTTGTCCCCACTCAGTCCCTTTTCCTTTCCAACAAGTTCCCCTCTACCTTCAAGACTGTGTGGATGAGACTCCCTGAGTTTAAATAGTTTTCTACATGGACATGAGAGGTTATTTACTTGAGTGTACCCCATAATTTTTGGCAAAAGCTTAGCAGAATGTATCAATAATATAAACTAATTTTTTTAAAAAAAACCCTGCAATGTGAGGTTTTGTGCAGAGGGTTAAACTGTTTAATGTAACTGTAGACATGCATGCCCGGAGCTTCTGATCCTTCTAGAATCTTCTTTTGGTCTATCCTGTTGTCTTTAGGCCTGAGAACTTCTCCTTATTCAGAGTCTATGCCTGGAGCTCTTGGGGCTCTGATAGACTTTTATCTGTGGATCCCTGCCTGTACTGAGGTGTATGATGCCACCGTAAAAGCTTCCTGTGATCTTATTAAATCCAACCTTTATGCCGGCTGAGATTCCTGAACTGTGATTGTCACGAGTGTTGTGTAGGACTTCTTTCTCCCCTCCCATGTGAGCGGCAAGGAGAGTGAGCTGGGCAGGAACACTTGTGCTTTGTATCTTAACATGCTGCTGAGTCTTTGCCCGTACAGAGCAGTCCATCATGAGGAGAACTCTGGACATTTTGAAAAGTTTATTTGCCTTTCTCCTGCTAGTCCTCTGTCATCAGATTCCTCTTTCTTTTTCACAGAACCTGGTGGGCTTCCTAGAAATACAATCCATGGTTGGACCTGCTATCTAGAAATTTTCCCTTTCTGATAGTCACAGTGTGAAAAAGAATCACCAGTGTGATTCAGGCATTGATGATCTGCTTCCAGCTTCAGACTCTTTAACAGCACCTAGTTCAGGCAATAAGACCTGGGCTGTCATTCCTGGGTTCTCCAAGCTGTCCAGATTTGAGCCAGTAACTTGACAGGAGACCTCCATCCTGTAACAGACTTGAGAGAAGTCATGGCTTGTTAGTGTACAGCGCTTTTCTCTTAAGTCCTGAGTACTGACTTCTAATCTCCCCAGATGCTGTAGCCGTAACCACAAGTCCAGATGATTCCTGCTCATTTGTGTTTAATAACCATGGCAACCACTAATCAAGTTGAGGAGTGAAATGAAGACATTTCCAGGTGTGAATGGACTTAGAAGTATTTGATAATTGCAAAGCTAAGGAAATGAGGCATAAGATAAATACATGAGCAAAATGCTAGAAAGTATGCTTGGGTAACATGGAAAGTTCACCCCATAGATTAGGGAAAGGAGGTCTCGGGGTGACAGATAATACTGGTCTACAGTAGAATAGAAGGCTCAAAGTTTCAAAGGAATGAGTGTGAAGGTAGTAGATCCCATTTGGATAGGGGACAATCTGAGAATATGGGAAAGACAGGCCATAGCCTTCTCTTGTTAACAAGAGAAAACAAAAGCCATTCAGAACACAATACTGGGCAAGAAAGGCTTGGTTGATATTCAGCTTCAACAATCACCTGAGCAACCTCCCAGTAACAAAATATCTAAAACAGATTGTTTTACATGTGCAGCTGAGCTGGCCATAAAATAGGTACCGTTCTCAGGAGGCCTGGTACACAGCTAATCTGTCTCTTGCAGAGGGAACTCCTGGGCTGCTAACTAGCCTAAGGGACTCTAAGGACCTCTGTGACCCACTGCCTAGGGAAGGAGACTTTGTCTAGGAATGTGTCTCCTTCTCAACAAAACAAAGAGCTGGATACAAACCCTTCCATGGATCTGAAAGTCCTAATAGAAACAGAGAATCCGGGAGGGGGGGCGGGGCTGGGGGTGAGTGAGTTTTCTACCCCACATAAGGAGGCATCAGAGGTAATTTTCTGTTACCACCCTGTCTTGAGGTGAAGAGAAAAAAATCCCTTTTCAAAACTGTAGCTATGGGTTTTTAGTTTGTTTGTTTACATGCAGTTGAGGCCTCAATCTATTTTATAAGTGTATCCTACAAACAGAGCAAATAATCAACAAAAAACTGAGAAATTCATCCAAAGTAGTGCCAGGCTTTCTCACTGCCTCAGAGCAAGAGCCTGTGTGATCTTTTTAGAGAAGCTGCCTTGGCCAAAGGGTTCCAGGAATTCCTACCTTCCTGCTGATTAATTAGAAGTGGATGCCAGAGCCAGTTAAAACAAGGCTGGTCACATGTAAAAGTCAAACAAAGGGGTAGAAGGAAAAGAAAAGGTACAGGGAGAATAAGTCAAGAAGTCAAGGGAACAAAGAGCTGCAAAGGTTCAAGGGTCACTGCTTTCTTAATGAAAACACAATTGACTTGAATGATTCTAAGAATAAGATAAAATTTAAAATTATGGGGCTGAAAAGATGACTCAAAAGGTAAGAGGGCTTAGTACTTTTGCAGAGGACCAGACCCAAGTTCGCTTCCCTGCAGCAACATGAAGCAGCTCACAACCCCCAGCTCCAGGGAGACCCAGTTCTAAAGGGATGCTTCTGGCCTCTTCTGGCTCTCTCTGTCTCTGTCTCTCTCTCTCTCTCACACACACACACACATACAAAGTTTAAAAAATAAAAATGTGTTTAAAATTACAACTAACTGATTAATATACAAGTAACAATAACCAGAGAAATGTGATTTTAAACACACAAAGAGCCAGCTAGAAAGCATGTGAGTAAGTGGGGGAGAGTCATTCTTTTTTGGTACCAGATTGTGAGCTCAGAGTCTCGCTACTAACAGTCCATAAAATAAACCTGAGTCTAGGATTTTTCTGCTGTGACACAGGACCACTGGGAAAGGTGGGGTTGATGAAGAAAAGCCTCTGTGAGACAGCTCGGGTCAGAAGTCAGGTTTTCAGTACTTACAGATTCCCTTTGACAGAGGCAAAGCAGTGCCTGATCCCAGCTCACACAATGTACTCAGTAACACTGCCACCTTCTCAACGCCCTGCCCTTCATTAGCATCCAAGTGTCTCCAACCATCTCTTTGCTAAGCAATTTCCTCAGCTAACTTCATGGGTCTGCGTAAGGCTCCATGCTGCACCATCTACCTTACTGTCTGGCCTCAGAAGATGATAGATGATTCCACTGTGCCGCTCAGAATAGTGCAAAATAAAGTGTCTGAAACTCAAAGGCAGGCAAATTGATACACACCTGGATCCACATTTAGAAAAGATGAGCTCAGAGGATGTGAACCCCAGACCATTCTAGAGATTCTGTTTTAAAAAGTCAAAACAGAGAAAAGAGGTTAGCCAAAATTCCACTTTTCTTAATCCTCACTGTTTGGGGCATGACCCCCTGGAGCATCTGTGCCTCTGCAGGATCTATTAGTCCATTTCCACCTTGGTTACCAAGCAGTAGGTGTACAGCAGACATGATCACTACCAAGTTTCATAATCCCCTACTTATTATACCAGCCCCATGTGAGGCCTAGGAAGACCCTTCCCCATGTGCCTTTTCATATATGTTTTGCATATTTTAAAAAGGTAAGAAACGTCAACCATATCTGTCAAAGATCTTTCTCCACCCTATTTCCCATGGATCAGGTGCTCCTGGAGATGACCTAAAGAAGACAGTAGAAGGTGAGGACATAGGTCTTGGGGTTTGCTAAGATACACGTGCACTATCCAGAATCACTTTCTCTTTTGTCAATATGTGTCACATACATAAAGACAGAAACGTTTCAAGAGATACATTATTAGTCTCTGTACCATTCTGAAATTGATAAAGTAAATCAACACTCACCCCGATGCTTTGGCCAATTACATATTTCAGATCTTTTTATGGCTTATGATTTAACCTTGTGCTCCCAGGGCCATGATGAACAACACGAGATCAAATGGAACATAAGGGAAGGGATTAGGTAAAGACACAACAATAGGCATGAAGTGCGGGATGCTGGTGTTATAGACTGTTTCATGGTAAACTTCTTTTTATGAGCAGAAGTATAGGCTGAAAGTTTGAAGTATGGTGTTGTATACATATAAACTAATCACAAAGTCACATTTTACCATCATCTGGTAAAAATGAACCATCCTCAATTTTCTGTATATTTTTATGTACCTGCCTGCCCAGTAGATTTATTAATACCAGGAACACCACACACGAGTGTACATTGCAATACCCTATGATATTCTAGTGGCTACAGTGTCACTAGGTGATGGAAATTTTCCAGCTGTAGTATAATCTCATGGGACCACTGTGATGCAGTGGCTTGTGGTTGACAGAAATGTTGTTTCACAGCAGAAAGACTACAGCTGTCCTTCATTACACTCATCTAGGAAGGAGATTTTGGGAATGCTCCTGTGGCCCCCTGTGCAGACCATCCTGGCATCTCCATCCAAAGGCCTAGAAGACAATTTAGATAATTAGATCCATCAGCTGAAAATGTATTTATGTTTGTATCTGTGTGAGAAAATTTGATACGCTGAGTTAAAACTTTATGACTCAAAATGTACAAAGTAGCTTTGGAGCATTGTTCGGAATACTGATGAACAGCAAGCCTACAGCTTTACATAATAAAAACCAAAAAAAAAAGAAGATGAAAAAAATGCTTCTATAAGAATCAATACAATTTTTATCACCTATGCTAGTGGAAAACTAAGTTAGCTTTTTTTTATTATTATATTAGCTGGAAAAAATTTAATGAAATCTGTTGCCTTGTAAAGAGGTGAATGAAATGGTTTTATTTCTATAAACACTCGGGAAACTTTTCTGCATAACTACGGTGGCACTGTGCTCATCGAGTATGCTGTATGATTAGTTTTGTAATATTCGTTTGCTATTTAAACCGTTGCCATTTGTCCTGCTTCCTTTTCTAATACATTTTTAAATTTTCATCCCTTTTTTCTTAAAGGAAGCCTCCACACTATATTTGAGTCTGGTCACTTACGACTTGAGGCCGCCATTGCTATGGTCAAAGTGGTTATTTCCAAGTGGAATCTGCTTCTCTTCCCTCTGGGATGTGGAGTTCTGAGTTCTCTTGACTTCATGATCACATTCTATCAGCCATTCCAGGCTTAATGCTCATCCCTTCCTTAACCAGATACAAACACTCTCAGAGTTACAAGATGTACTAAGCCCTTGATACCAGTTTTGTTAACCTGCTGCACATTCAGACTCTGAAGTGTTTTCTCTTGTTCTGAAAAGTTGCTGTGTACTTTATATGAAGCATCTCCTCCTAAACCTATCTCCCTCACCTGTTAACACATCTGTAGCATTCATAGACTTTGTACCTACTTGCTTTCATGTTCATGGTTTTGTTCTATGTTTCCTCCACACCACAACTCTCTTGTTTATTACAAGCCAGTGGTAGAGAGGGAGATGTTAAGTAACTGAAGGGAATAGAGATGGGAAGATGGAAGGGAGACACATCGATTTTGGTCTCAGAATTCTGCTGGCAGGCAGCCGACTAAAGGACTAGCCCACACATCCTTCATGATAAAACATATGCCTCAAAGTGGATACCACAAGGCAGAACCAAGAGTCCCAGCGTGTGAGACCCAGTTAAAGCATTTCCAATACCAGCTTGGCTGAATTCCCAAAGTGCTGCAAACAGTCATTTCTCACTCATATTGTAAGGGACAAAGCCTTGAGGAACCAGAATGTGAGATTTGAAGTGGACCTTCCTTTCCCAAATCATGGGCAAACTCAGTCAGAGATACCTGGCTGGAACATTCTCTGTTCTCTGACCTGAATAAGTGTGAGACCAGAAGTCTACTCATATGTGATGCTTCTAAATCATGAAGTCATTGTTCAATAGTAATGGATAATTAGCACAAAGAACTAGGGAGAAGTTAAAATTGTCCTTTTTGATGGAGCAACATTAAACTCATTAAGTGAGGATGTGATAAAGAAACAAAAGCCCTTCTTCTCCATGTACATGTGTGTATCTCTAGCTACATTCACAAGTATCATTGTCCTGCCCACATATCCCAGGGGTATGGCAGTGTGACACACAACATGATTGGACATGTATGCATCAACTACAAATTCAGTAGCATTTATCATGGAACAATTAAGGAGTGTAGTCTGGAGATTCAGTAGCAGGGATGAAGAAAGCAGAGGTGGAGGAAGACGACATGGAAGGGTGTTCTGCTTATTACCAAAGGCAGAAAAATCAAAGAACCAAAGTCAAACACAAGAGTGGAAGCTTATAAAACATTTGCCTAAGGATTCTGAACATAGAATATGTTAAATTCTTATTATAACATCTGAGGGCACTGTGATGGTTAATGTGTCAGCTTGACAGGGTCTAGAACTATCTAATAGACAACCTTCCAGGCACATCTGTCCTGCAAGAGATTATTTAAGATTGGGTCATCCTCTGGGTGTCTATGAGGAATTATCTTGTGATGTGGGATGACTTTCTGTATTCTGTGTATTACCATTAGTTAATAAAGGGACTGTTTGGCCGTTGACAAGCCATCTGTGAGACAGTCAGGGAAATTCAAGCAGAGATAAGAGGAAAGAGGGTGGAGGCAGGGAGAAGCTGTAAGCTGTCACCTGAAGAAGCAAGATGTAAGCATACAGGTAAGCCATGAGTCATGGCTTGACATGATGAAGCTGAGAGTCAAAATAAATCCTTCCTTAAATACTTTGCCTCCATTGGGTATTTGATCTCAGCAACCAGGAACTATGCTTTCAAAGGTACAAAGTGGCATTCTCAATCAATTCTCCATCGAGTGAGTCCTGTTTCTGTATGGAAATCAGACTGTTCAAAGCTACCTACCTTCTTAATGCTTCGACCTTTTCATGTAGTTTCTCATGCTGTGCTGATTTCCAATCATAGAATTATTTCATTACTATTTTATTGTTTTAATTTTACTACTGTTATGAATCATAATATAAATATCTGATATGTAGAGTAATTGATATGTGAGCCCCCCCAAAGGAGTCATGACCCACAGGTTGGGAACTATTGCTTTAGGAAATGGCAAAATCAACACTTGGGAAACAGTTGGTGTCATAGCTGATGTCACTTAGCTCTTTGGACTAGTAAAGAACACAAGACATAGGTGAGGTGTTGAGCCCAAGTCAGCACAGCTGACAACAGGCGTAGTTAACAAGGGAAATCTTTGGGTCAAAAGTCAAGGTCACTAACTTGTGACAAAGGGAACTTTAAGCAGAGAAGGAAACAACAAAAGGCCAACTACTAAAAACAGCACAAGAAGAACTGCTGAAGAAAAAAGTGTCTATAAGAGAGGAAATCAAGGAGGTTGAAAGAGAAGACTTTGAAATTCACTTTCACTGTACTGTTGGGTGTTAAGAGCAACCATGGGAACAGAATTCAGGGTTGCTACCTGTTCGAAACAAAGACTGTGTCCCACTGACTAGAAGTCAACTAATTGTCACTTCATGTTTTTTCAAGAGCTAAGAGAGGAAAACGATTTAGTGCTGCCACCTGGGAAGCTGTATGGGAAAGACTGACTCAGCAAAGCCCCAGCCATAATGAGCTCAGGACCCAGAGCCTGGTCCCAGGTTGTCGGTTCCCTCAATCTTGTGGTTAGCACATTCTAAGCAGCCCGATGGGCCAGCAGCCCACTCAGATTACCTTGGGATTTGCTACTTCTTGTAAACTGCCTGGAGGTTTGCAAAGTCGAGGGTAGGAATGCGAGCACAGGGAAGAGAGTTCCTGAGACAGAGATTACAAAAGAGTGAGAACAAGGACCCAAAGAGAACAGGCTGGAAGCAAAATGCTTACCAGCTGCTCCAATGCAGGCAGACCTTGAACTTGAGTTCAGTGTCACAGGGCCTCATTCTTGAGTTCCGACCGCAGTAGATTTGGCTGGCATTTAAGGCAGTTTTGCACAGCTACTGGATTTTATAACCCATGCATAAAAATCCAAATTTGGTCCCTCTCCCCCATCTTTTCTTCTGAATCTGTTCATTTTTTTACTCAATAACTAGACCTTTCTCCAAGTTTCTTTGCAAAATAAGCAAAAACTAACCAACTAAAGAAACAAAAATTAAAACTAGCAAATTCAAGAAACTTCCCAGGGGCATCTTTATATGGACATTTGGACTACTGCTCACAGCACTGACAAAGAGTTCATGGGACTCTTGTATTTTAGCATCAGCTGCATACTGGCACAGCAAAACACTTCAGGCTCATCCCCCCTCCCCACTCTAGACAGAAGTCTGCTTAATGTGACTACTGACGTGGACCTTCTACAAAAACAAAGTCCAGAGCCAGCTGATTGGCATGTTCTGGAGACACACAGATCACAACTAATTATAGCCACTGGGCCATCACTCCCTGCTCCCAAAGGCTTACTCACTATTTGATGGCGCATTGTTTGCATAATCAAAGTCCTAACAACATGTTAAAAAACATAAGGAATTTACTGGGTAAAATTAAAACAACAAAGAACAATGTTACAAAAAGGTAAAGTCTTAAAAGTCCTGTAAACGCTCTGGGTGGTGAGGTCAGGAGGAGAGAGGGGGAATGGGGAGAATGTGCAGGGTGCTCCACACAGACAGGGATGCCGTATGGGAGATGGCTAAGGTGCATTTGTGAAAAATACCAAATGCAGCTTCAGATTAGATTCAAAACAGGATTCGTTCGCCTGACAGCTTTTTGCAGTAGGTGAAAGAAACACCATCAATGAGATAGGGCAAAATGATGTGTGTATGTATACAAATTGCAGATGTGCAGAAAGGAATCCTGTCCTGAGCTGGCCTGAAGCCAGGTAAGTGTTTGACCTTCAGTCTTGCCTAATTTTAGCAGGCTAAAGTCTGGAAACACGATTAACTATCTGCATGCAAGTGTTGCTGCTCCGGGCCCCCAGGGGAATGTTGGGAGAGAAAGGAAGGCTCTTATATCCTAATTAAAGGTCCAAGTTTTGCCCCATGGAATGCAAAGCGCTTTTGGATGCAGGAAACTGTTCTTTATCCAGCTTGCCTCATAAAGCTGTCAATAAGTTGAGAAAGTGGCCTTGATGGTGTGAAAAAATCCACCTCTTTGAAAGCACTGACTGCTAATAAAAATCCTTTCTGTTCAGTGAAGTCCAACAGATCATCCAGGATCATATAAATAGCAAATTTAACAGCAAATTAGCAGAGCTTATAAAATATATGGCCACTTAGGCATCAAGGAAAGCCAAAAATCAGGGCTGAAAAATTACTAAATTATGGTTAAAAGATTTTTTTAATGCTTTTTGCTGGAAGCCTTTAAAAATGTATTTTGAATGACTAAGCTGGTGTTAAAGGAAGATATTATTAAGGTAGCTTCATCAAGAGGGCCAGGGTTCCTACATCAGATAACCACCAGAGATGCAGGCAAGGTCGGCACAAACATGGGGGATCTGGGGACTGTCCTTGCCTTCTATGTCTTCTGGCTATTGGGTGATAAGTGGTGCATGTGCTCAGTGAGAGTCAGGGGTTGGGGGAGAGAAGAACCTTACGTCTATGAGACCTTAGATAAAACACAGGTATTATATATAAATACCCGGCAGTGAGTTTTGGACAGAACCAGTGTCAGCTCCTGGCTAAGTCGTCAGTGACATCATTAGATTGAACCTGTCAGTTCTCAGTTATTTTCATCCACCATTGAGGAGATCCTCATTAGCCAGTCCCTAGAACACAGGTATACTTATGACTAAAATAGCACATTCCTGACATTTTGTGGATGGTTATTCTGACCTTTATTAAAACCAAACAGTCGGCACCGAGTACCATTGAAAATAAAAGGTTCTTTTCACGAAATCTTGGCATATGCAGGCTCTGCACAGTTCTGGAACAGTTTTTAGAAAACATAAAAGGTGAAAAAATCAGCATTTAAAACACTTCTCGCCTTAAATAAATATTAGAAGAGTTGACGTGTTCAACTCAGTTCTTTAATGCTATAGTTATTCTGTGCTCCTTAGTTTCTGTTTGGGAAGATAATGGATCCAAAACATCTAGAGGGATGACAACTAGAAAAATCTTCTTTTCTCTTATGCTCCTTATATCATAAAGTTTACAAAAAAGAAAGGGATTATCAGAATCAAAAAGCAGGTGAGGAACCAGTGCTCCACCATCACTGACACCAAAAGAGATGATGTACATCACTGAGGAGGCTCATTATCTAGAAATGAGGCTAGCACAGTGATAGGAATGGGCAGGAGGGACCCACTCCAGACACTAGACTAGAGCTGTCTGGCTGAGATCTGAGACTCAATTCACATGTACATATGGGGGGAGGGGGAGGTTCCTAACATTTTGTGGCTGCATTTTCCCACAAAGGTAAAAGGAAGCTTGTGATATTAATTGTAATATTTTATTTACATAAATATGACTAAAATTATAGGCTGAGCATCCTTAGTCTGAGAATGCAAAATAAAAGACATCCATGACATCTGAAAGTTTTGAGCACCATGATGTCACAAGGGAAAAGTTCTATACCTGACTTCACATGACAGAACATTGTCAAAATATAAGCAAGCTGAAAATATTGTATGAAGCCATTTTCTCTTAATGAGATAAAAATTGTCAGAATTTACATAAAAAACAAATGAGTTTTGTGACTAGAACTGGATATTTTAAGGTATATCAATACACATGAAATTATTTTAGAATCTAAAAAGAAAAATTTGAACTTCAAGATGAGTCTTGTTCCAAGCATTTCAGATACAAGATATCCAAGCATATGTAAATCCAATCCAGGGTCAGCTCATAACAATTATTAATATTTTGAATTCTTGTTTGCCTTTTCCTTTTCAAACTCCACGTTTGTGTTAATACCTAGGACATATCTGAACTCTGATATTCAGATAACTAGCTATGGTTTAATAAAGGCAACCACAGTGGACCAATGTCCTACTCTGCTCTTTGCTTAAAGATGAACACCATGAGCAAAAGCAATATGATGGAGGAAAGGGTTTATTATATCACACAGGTTATAGTCGCTTAGAGAGAGAAGCCAAGGCTGGAGCTCAGGGCAGGGACCTAGAGGCAGAAACTGAAGAAGAACTCCACAGGAATGCTGTTGATCCACTTGCAATCCAGACTCCCATTCTTTTATCTTTTATGTATCTGTCAGGACCATGTGCCCAGAGACAGCAGCTCCCACTGGGAGCTGAGCCTTCCCACATCAATCAGGAATCAAAAAAAATATCTAACAGACTTGTCTCCTGGACAATCTGATGGAGACATTTTCTCAAGAAAGGTTTCCTCTTCCTAGACAACCCCAGCTTGTATCAAGTTCACAAAAAAATAAAGAGCACAATTGATTCATTGTAAACTTGAGACACAACAATATCACTATTAAATTAGTAACCTTTCTTTTCTGATTTATCCCTAAGATCTCACGTTAATATCAATATCACAACACAAAATACATTCTAACATTGAAAGTCTCACAGTCTTTATTTTTTCCAGTTTCCTTTATTTTGTTTTTTTATTTAAAAATTTTTTCAATACTTACCACTGCTCCCCCTCCTTCCCCTTCTCCCAATTCTCCCCCAGTTTCTCCCCTCCACCCCTCATCCATCCCTCAGGGAGAGCAAGGACTCCCAAAGTGAATCAATTTGGTCTGGCATAGCCAGTTGAGGTAGGACCTAGAAACTCCCCACAATATCAAGGCTGAGAGTTAGGTGTTCACCTCTAGGGAACGGGCTCCAAGAAGCCAGTTCATGCACCAGGAATAAACTCTGGTCCTACTGCAAGAGGCTCCACAAACTACCCATGCTGTTTGACTGCCATCTACATTTGGAGGGTTTAGTTCCTTTCCCTGATGGCTTCCCAGCTGTCATTTCAGAGTAGTCAGTGAGCTCCCAGTAGTTCAGGTCAGCCACCTCTGTGTGTCTCTTCATCATGATCCTAATCCCTTTGCTCATATAATCTTTCTTTCCTCTCTTCAGCTGAACTGGGAGCCTGACCCGGTGCTTAGCTATGGATCTCTGCTTCTGCCTTCATCAGTTGCTCGATGAAGGGTCTGCAGCTGGAGTGGTGATGGAAGTCCCACGGTTTTTTAAAAAAAAATCACAAACAATTTAAAGGTTCAGTGTCTTTCAAATACCCCAAGTCTCTCAAATTCAGACTCCTGTAAAATAAAATATTAAAACAATGAAGTTATAGATTTCTTATTCCAAAAGGAAAGAATCAGGATATAATTACAATTAGATCAAAGCAAAACAGATACTCAACAGTATTAATCAAATTCTATAGCTCTGTGTTCTGTATGTGGGATTCACTCCTGCTGTTCTGAGCTCCAAAGGGCCTGGGCAGCTTGCCTCTCTGGCTCTGCCATCCTTTACATACATAACTTATTTCCAAGGATCATGAGACTCCATTGTGTACCTGATGCTCTTCCTGATGGTTGTATTTCTGTCCAATGTGCCAGGGTTTCCATTGCTGAGGCTGCACCTCCTCCAATAGACTCCTGGCCTCTCTTCATGAACTGCAACATGTCAGCCTCTCAAGGTGAACCACTCCAATCCTGAGGTTTCCAAGGCTTCAGTTTCACCAGTGACCTTCCCTGACATCTCACAGTGCCAAGTTTCTACTGGCCACCATGAGCCCTCTAATCCTACTCTTCCATATTGCCAAAATGAGCCACATGAGACTCTTGCAAGGCTTGTCTGCCAGCTTGAAAGGCAGCCTTGGACACCTCTGCATTACAATCCCCTGTGGTGACCCTATAGATAGATTTTCCAGAAGATTTCTTCTTGGTGGTGCTGGTCTCTTAATAACTGATTCCTCAGGACCACCTAACCAGTAGAGTGTCCTGTTAAAGCTAAGGTTTCATTTCTATAGTTCTTGTCTCCTGTTCATCACAGCTGATTCTTCAGCCCCAAACAACTAGAAACCACAGTTTTAATTCAAATGTGCATCACAAATGGCCCTGATAAAATTTTTGCTTTCTACTGAAGCTTCACAAATCAGGCCTTGATTGTCTGCAATTTTTAACACTCTTTTTTTTTTCCAGTCTCATACAGAACAACCATTAATCTTTGAACACTCAATAACTTTTCTAAAGTTACAGACACTTCCTCCATCCCACATCCCCCTCCCCCTCCAAAAATGTACCCAGGTCTATCACAACAGTTGCTCATTCTCTGGTTCTAGTTTCTGTTCTAATTTGCTTCCCATTGCTCTGATAAACAACCATGACCAAAAGCAGCTTGGAGAAAGGCATTTCCTATATCTTGCAGGTTGGAGTACATTAGAAAGGGTTGTTGAGGAAGGAACCTGGAGGGCAAGATTGAAAGCAGAGCCATGGGGAAATATGCTTACTCACAGGCTTTCCAGGCTCATATTCAACTGCCTTTCTTACATAAGCCAGTACCACTTACGCAGGTGTGGCCCTGCCCACAGTGGCCTGGGCCTTCCCACATCAATCATCAATCAAGAAAATGACTTACAGACTCACCTACAGGCAGTCTCATGGCGGGAGAAGGGACATCTTCTCAATTATAGTTTCCTCTTCCCAGAGGACCCTAGCTCAAGAGAGACATCAGGGGACTCTGGGCTTCTCTCCCCCACCTACAACAATTTATGTTTCTGAACTGCTGGGATTCTTCTTGGTGTATCAGGAAGCACCCAAATCTTTAGCCAGTGCATCAAGAAGATGAAACCACATCATTTCCTGAGCAGTGGGCAAACAGAAAGGAACATTCTTTCTTCCTAAATCCTCTGGTCACTTCTGAACATTTACACAAAATCCCTTGTAAACACAAAGGAAAAGTTTAAAAGTAAATTTCCCCGGGAGTATTTATTGAGAAATACAGCTACTTTGGATTTTGTGAGATCTTTAGAAATATGTACCATTTCCTTTTTACTCTTACCTGCCCCTCCTCCATGTTTTCCTTTCCTGTCTCCCTGGTCCCCTCCATCCTGCAGAGACTTCCCCTTCTGCCATCTTGCACTATGTGTGTGCACACATGCGTATGTTTGTTCCTGTATGAGTCTACATGTGAGGAAACACTTGCAATTTGTCCTTCCCTCAATTCCATTCTCTTGTTCTCTCTAGGCCCTGTAAGACCACTTCCTTCCCCTCTACTTGAATATCTACTTGATATATAAGTATATTACATATATATGACATATGTGATATATGTGTGTGTATATACACACACTCATTTTTTAACTTAAGTCTACACACCAGAGAAAAACTCTTAAAATATGAAAGCACAGCTTATTTCTCATAACTTGGTGATTTCTAGTGATATTCATTTTTCTGGCAGTGCTGTTATTTCATTCTTCTTATATCAGCTGAACAAAACTCCGTTCTGTATGTATAACTCATGTTCTTTATCAACTCATCTTTTGATAAACATCAGACCACTTGTTTCAGTTCTTGACAATTGTATACACCGGTAAACTTGGATGTACAGGACCTTCTGCACTGTGCTGACTTAGATTCCTTTGTGTTCAGGAGTGGGAGAGATGGACCACACCATGGTTCTATTTGACTTCCACAGTGGCAGAATGAGTCTATATTCCCGTTTCTCCATCTTAATCACTATTTGTCCTGTCTGCCTTCCTTTCTTCCATTTGCCTTTATTTCTTTTGTTTTTCTGTTTTAAAAGAGGCTCTCGTGTGACTCAGATTTGCTGTCACTAAGGTTGGCTTTGAACTCCCATCTTTCTTCTTTCACCTCCCAAGTGTTGAGATTACATTCACCTCCCAAGTGTTGAGATTACATGTGTGGCTACTTTTTTTTTTTTTTTTTTTTTTTTTTTTTTTTTTTTTTTTTTTTTTTTTTTTTTTTTTTTTTTTTTTTTTTTTTTTTTTTTTTTTTTTTTTTTTTTTTTTTTTTTTTTTTTTTTTTTTTTTTTTTTTTTTTTTTTTTTTTTTTTTTTTTTTTTTTTTTTTTTTTGATGACAGGCATTCTGACTATCTGACTGTGGGTTCTCAAAGCAGTTTGCATTTCCCTGATGATTAAGGATGTTGAGTTTTCAAGTAATTTTGAAAGTTTGTATTTCTAAACTTTCTGTTAAATTCATTTGCCTATTTACTGAGCCATTTGGGTTTTTTATTAGTTCATTTGTTTGTCTTGGGAGGAGATTAATTTTTGAAGTTCCCTATAGATTATATATATTAATGTCCTCAGATATATAATTGGCAAAGATTTCTCTCATTCTACAGGCAATCTCTTCATTCTGCTAGTTGTTTCTGTTGATGCACAGAGAAATGCCTTTTAATTTTATACAGTTCCACCTGTTAGTTGATATTATTTTTCATTGCAATTAGAGAACTTTTCTACAAGTCTCTGTTCAGACCTCTATCCAGAAGCCTCAGTTTCAGGATTCACAGTGAGGTCTCTTATCTACTATAAGTTACTGGTTTGGGGTGACAGAGAGAGACGATATATCTTGGTTCTTAATTATGTCTACTAAATACATGTATTAAAAATATCAGAGGGGGCCCCAAAATATGTTAGGTGTTAAGGAAATAGAAAAAACAAATGAAGGGTGGGGAAATGGTTCAGCAGTAGAGAATGTGTATTGTTCTTACAGAGGACCCACATCAAGCAGCTCAGAATTTTCTATAACTCCAGTTTCATGGAATGTGATGCCATCTTCTGTCCTAGAGAACCTGTACTCACATGCAGACCAGATAGATAATTTTAAAAGGAAGAAAGGAATGCTTTCTAGATTTGCTCCAGGTGAAAAAAAAATACACAAATACATGAATAGCAAACTTTAGAAAATAAGAACAAGACTACCACTAAAATAAAGATGTAAGTGGCTAGAACACTTCCCAAACTGGAGATGTCTCCATAGGATGATCTCAGTTCTGGCAGTGTTTGGAAGTCAGAAGTTTCCTCAAAAGTATTTTTGAACTGAATTAATCACAAAAGGGCATATGAACTTGATAAGAAAAGTAACAGACTCACAGTTGTGGTTTATTAGAGAGAGTATGGAGACAAAAATCATCCAAGAAGGCCCCAAATCCGAATCTTCTTTCTCATGGAGTCATGAATGGTAGGGACTGTTTTCACTGCCTGAGGCTCACATGCTCACACCTGTCTTTGCCTCCTCGTGAAAATCTTTAGGAAAGTTGTTTGCAGTCAACAACTAAGGTATCTCACTTCCATTCACTACCTGACCTACCTAGATGTGATTCTCAAAATGTTCTATAGCACAGCCCTGCCAGGACACTAAGCACCCACATCTCTGGGCACACTCAACAGTCAGTTCTTTCTCGAAAACACTCTTTTCTTGGCCTGTGCATCAGACCTCACTGCGTCCTCCTCCAGTGATTCTGTTTGCCTCAATTTTCATGTGACTCCTGAATGATCCACAATTTCCCCTGGAATCTCTCTTCCTTGGGCTTGTGACACTCCCCATCAACTCCCTTTGCATCTGCATTACCAGGATCAGGATGCAAATGCGCTACAAGCTCTCCCTTTGTTGGACTCTTTCCCTTTGCTGTTCACAGCTAGTGCCTTCTTATCTTGTGTCCCTGGTGCATATCATTTTTAATCCTTAATTTTAATACATGTCTTCTGAGGATGCAAACTAACTCTGGGTGCCCTGAGCTTTCATTTGAATTTTAGGAATATGCTTATGTTTAATCAACCAATAACAATATTTTCATCAAGTAATTATAATTTTCTTGTTATATATTTCATTAAAAACAAGAATTAATGACAAAACACTGCTTAGATTTTTTTTTAAGAAGGTAGGGTTTGTTGGGGATTTTATAAGTGAACATCAAGGTTTTATTATTTTTTTCTGTGCATATTCAACCTGTATTGATATGAACTTGAGTTTTGCTTTGGTAATTTATACTTCCTAGAGATCTGGCCATTTTATGATACTGAAATGTTATTATTAATTATTATATTGTACTATTTTCAATTTTAATAAAGTTTAATATCTATTCTTATCCCACCTGTTCTATACAATTATTTTTAAATTTTTTATTAATGTTATTCTAACATCCATCTTATTATCCTAACTAGTATTTTATTGATTATGCAATTGCACTTTTTATTTGTAGTTTTATTAATCTCATTCTTCCTCCTTTAGTTTTATTCAGTTTCTTTATTGTCATTTGTTGCTTTTCTAGGTTTCTGTCCCTGTTATTAAATAAGTGAAATTTTTTTCTCCTTGTTTAGTGAGAAAATAATACAACATTGATGTTGCACATTTCCTCCTGAGGATGCTGTCCTCCTTGGCTGACATGGGACTTCCCTGTTCACCTGCAGGCCTCCTCCTGACCTCATTATCATAGAGGTAAGCAGATACTATGCAGAAAAACTCCAAACCAAAAGACTGAATTAACAAATGGGCATACAACTCTAAGACCAAAAAGGAGGATTTTATAGTAAGCCTCACTTTGTCTTGAGAAACATTATTGTACTTGTCTTCTGTCCAAAGAGGAAAAGGTTTCTTTCATCTTACAGTTCTCAAGCAGCAGTACACACTGAGGAAAGTCAGGGCAGGAAGTAGACACAGGAACTGAAACAGAAGCAATGGAGTGCTGCTTACTGGCTGGCTCCCTGGCTCATGTTTCTTAAACAACCCTGGCTCACCTACCCAGGGGTGACAAGTGACAGGATCCATACTGAGCTAGTCCTTCTTCCATAAATAAACACTCAACAAAACATCCCACAAAGCAGTTTGGTGGGGGCAATTCTTCAGCTGAGGGTCCCTCCACCCAAGTGTTCCAAGTTGACAACCAAATTAGCCATCATCTCATAGGTCCCTTAAAACTATGGAGTCTGGCTGTGAGGTGATCTTGGTTTGCATGAGAAAATGCTTCTGGGTGAGCTAGGGGGCAGAAGAACAAAAGAGCAGCTGTGTGTGTGTGTGTGTGTGTGTGTGTGTGTGTGTGTGTGTGTGTGTGTGGGTGGGTGTGCCATTCTATGCAGAAGAGGAAAGCTAATGAAAGCAGCATTTCTCTTCTCTAAGCTACTTCAGAAAACAGCTTCACTTTTCTGCCCTTGAGGATATTTCAGTGTCCTTTTGTGCTTGCTTTCCAATTTTATTGCAAAATGATTTAAAAAGAAGAAAAGAAAGAAAGAAAAAGATTTGCCTATGTGCGTTTCTAGGACCCTTTGTGGTTTAGAACAGGACAAGAACTTTCAGAGTTCTGTTTACAGCTGTGGCTTTCATCCAATGTGTGTGGATTTTACTGCATGTTTAAATTAAGCAACATTCTTTACTTGAAAAAAATTCTGGTTTCACATTCATTTCCCTACATTTTTGTATTTTTGTTTCAACTTTTATAAGCTTATCATTAAACCTACTGAGTTAATCTAACTTCTCTAATGTTTCTGTCTTCCATTAAAAGACACAGACTTATATTACATTTTGTAATGTATTCAAAACAACTTCTTTGCAAGATTCCTTTGTTTCTTCCTACTGTGAGCTAAGACACTAGACAGGGCCATTGGCATAGACGGTAACACAGACATTCCTGGGGCATCCCTATTTGGCTATGAGCAGCAGGCTAAGAGCTGAGAAAAATGAAAAATGGAGCTACTCCATCAAGATGTATGACTTGAAGATTAAAAAGAAAGAGGACAAGCCAAATACCTAGGCTAATGTACAATTCCCTAAGTGTTTATTGAAGGGACCCCAAAGCTCCTCCCTGGCAGTGGATGAGCAGAGACTGTCCTTACTGTGTATCTGCATTCGGAGCATGAGCCTCTTTAGGTAAGCCAAAATGTGAAAACCCACATGAATGGACCAAGTAGAAAAATAAATTCTATTTCTGTAAGACTTTGGTAATTTTCTGTCTATTGTTAGACATATTACACATCTTTTGTTGTTGTTGTCCTTCTTCTTTCTGTACCAGACCAAGCTCTGTTTCCTGACAAATGGGACTTCTATGCACCAATACTGTTTTTTCATCCTTTCGTTAACAAACTTGAAGCAGCAATAAAGGCTAAAGTGACCTTCACATTCTGAATGAAAGAGCTGGGCTACAGTAACCTGTGCGTTAGTGCTCCAGCCTCTGCTGCTTGGTGGCTAACCTGGAGAGGTGATCATAGGTCCGCCTCAGGCGGCCCGTAGGGTGGTCCTCAGGAGTGAGGTTGAGGTCACTGCAGGGGCAGGGTGAGGGGTCAGCCATTTCCTGCTGCACCTGGAGGATATAAATGGGGATATTTTAGTCTCTAGCACAGGCCACTCCTTAGCCTGAGAGAGCACAAATATTTACAGAAGGAAAACCAAATAGGAGCGCTGCTGCATTGCGGGCTGTGCCGCTGAACGTAATGAGGGGTTTCTTTCCCCCTATGGATTTCAAAGCAGCCCGAATTAAGGATACGAAAGCAAACAGCATATCTGAGATTTAATGGAAAGGAAAACAGGCATGCAGGATAAGGGCTCCATTATTATTCCTTAGCACTTCATTGTGAGGAGAGTGTTTGGCAATGACTTTTGATGCACCACTATGTTCCCTGCCTAGGGTAGGTCGGCTCTTCAGGCAGGGACACAGCTAGATGGCCTGTTCCTACAGCTTTAGCTTCTAGAGGACCAGAAAGCAGTGGTGTACAGCTGTGTGGGTTGATTAACGTGATGACACCCATCAGCAGTGCCAAGAGACAAACCCTGGATGCTTAAAGTACTCCAATGGGATGCTACAGAGCTGTGCCGGAGAAGTAAGTGCAGACCCAAGAACGCAGAGATACATACTGAATTGTTTTCTTTTCTATTCATCTATTTTTAAAAAGTGATGTACATGCACAGGGCAAGACTCAAAATATTTCACCTCTGCACAGCCCATTTTTCAATCTTTCTAGTTAGTCCTTCTGAGATCTAATCACTACTCTGATTTGGATTCCAAAGACACAGTTGTAACTCTCTCTCTTTTTAATCATTACATTTATTCAAGTGTATGTGTATGTGTGTGACATATACATTGAGGTCAAGGAACAACTTTTGAAAATCATTTCTCTCCTTAGCCTGTGTGGGTTCTGAGGAATCAAATTGAGGTCACTAGGCTTTGCAGCAACTCTGCCCCGCTGAGGTAGATTGGTTCCCAGTAGTTCCCCATTTGACTTTACACTCCACACATTTTTGAGTCAGACTTCTCTAACACAACTGCAATAAAAGGACAGAGCTTCATTCTTGTTGGGAGTATCAGAATGTAATTCTTTTTAGTGAGTAGTATTCTTGTACTAATGTAGCATGCTTTACTTCTTCTCCTGTTGCTATGGACATTTGATCATTGACAGCCAAAGGAGCTTCATGAGAAGCCATTGTATTGTACTGAGCATCTAACTCATAGTTGTTTTGCCTCAGCATCTTCAGTAATATAAGTACAGATACATGATATATATATAAACATATATTACAAATGTATTTTTTACTCAAAATAGTTTTTCTTTTCAAAAATACTATATAGTACTTAATTGATAATAGATATTGCCATTTCTGATGTCATTCTGAACATCATCAATAGACTAAGGCTTCAGAGCTTCTCCTTGTACTTTTCAGTGTGAGAGAGAAAAGTAATCCCTGCAAATCCTCAAGGCACTTATATTGCCAAGAACATGTGTGTCAGTGGAGGAGGAAAAACACTCTCCTGTGTTGGGTAGAGACTAAAAGTGTTAAAAATGGACATCGACTCACAATCTGTTGCCTGCTGCCCTTAGGCAGAAGTGTAGAGGAACCACAGCTCTGAGCTCTTGATACCTCTTACCAATGTGTTTGTAAGTAACTGGAGTCCAGCAACAGAAACTCAACAGTGGTAAACGAGTCTCCTGTACATTGATACACTTTCTAGTGGGAAGTGATAGCCACAGAGTGCTGAATTTCTGTAGCTTTAAAAAGTTGTTTCTCTGTAAAAATGACATCACTTGAGCTGGGATGTACTGCAGTAGTAGAGTATTAGCTTAGCATGTCCAAGTCCCTAGGTTTAATCCCCAGCAATACTTTCTAAAGGGCTATATCATACCTCTGCTTACCAATCTGAGTACAATCATATAATCTGCATATCTGTCCCAGGTCTAGGTATGTCAAAACAGACACACACCCCAACCCACACACCTACCCACAGAGACCCCACTGCTACCTGTTGTGCCCTGGTTGTGAGGCCACCAAAGAGACCACCAGAGACTCGAACTCTCTGAAATGCAAAAGCAAGGTTTATTGAAAAATGCAAATCATGACAAGGACCTCAGTCTGGTGCACAGGTATGGCAGTGGCTGGAGGAGATAGCCACCCCTCTGCAAGCTGAGTTTTTTAAGGCAAAAACCACAAGGTTATACATCAAGGTTATACATATGTCTTAGTATGGATACAATTCTGATTAGCTCATTTTGAGGGACTTTCCAGATTTCTTCTGTTATCTTCACCGGTTGTTTGTAGACCAGGCTGGCCTTGAACTCACAGAGATCTGCCTAATTTTGCCTCTTGAGTGCTGGAATTACAGACCTGGACCACCATACCCAGTAGAAATTGTCTTTAATAAAGCATAAGGATATTATTAAAAAACTATATGTCTTGAAGTATCCACTTGTAATTGAGCCTTTCTGCTTAACACTGAAAAACTACACTTCCACCAGAGAAGTTAACTGTATAAAGGTAGATTTTCAAGGAAACAAAACCTAGAAATTTAATATAAAGTCCATGGCATAATTAAGAGCTCAATCAGTTACTTTTCTGTTTCCACAATAAAGCAGATGGACAAAAGCAACGTAGGGAAAAAGGGTTTATTTTAGCTTACAGATCCAAAAGGATGTACTCCATCATGGCTGAGAAGATATGGAACAAGCAAGGAGTGTGCGGCCACAGGAAGATGAAGCTGGCTGACCCACAAACTAGAAGCAGAGAAGGGAGCAGGAAGTGGGACCAGGACATAAAACCTCATCGTCCACACTGACTAGTGTTCACCCTCCAAGAGTGCTTTATCTGCTATTACTTTCCAACACAATACCACCTATTGGGAACCAAGTGTTTAAATACATGAACCTATGAGGCACATTTCTCATTCAAACTACCATGAGATCAAATCTGTGACTTAATTTTTATCACATCTTATTTACTTACTTATTTGGTATGAGGAGCATGCCCATGACCCAGCATGCACATGGAAGGTAGAGGACTTATGGAAATCTCTCCTCTTCTTCTATCACATGGGACTCAGGAATCAAATTCAGGTCACCAGGTTTGATTAAGTGAGCACTTTTAATAGCTGAGCCATCTTCCTGGCTCCAAATCAGTTTTATCATTAAATAAACATGACCTAAATTCACCCCACTGATGAAATATAAAAGCATTTGGTTTGAACCAGAAATAGTCCATATATAAATGTGAGAAGATCATGATCCAGAAAGGTTGATTATCATAAACTGACAAATACCAATGAAATGAATGGAGGAGCACAGCCTCTAAAACATGAATAACTCACGACCTAGCAAGGACAATGGCAACATACATGTCAAAGTGGACAAGGAAAAATTCACAAGGCCTCAACCCTACACAAAGAGCTACAGGCAACAAAGGAAGGCCAAGAGTGGGAGAAAGTCTTCCCCAAGGAAGAGCACACCACATGGTTATCCAGTACCAAATGGTCAGTGCTGTAAACATACATATAAGTAATATTATATGTGCTGATCAGGTTATACTCAGGTATATAGGAATTTTGTGTATGTGTGTAATAGCAATAAATGAAAAAAGGAAGACATAAATTTTAAAAACAGCAAAGGGTATATTGGAGGGAGGAAAGGGAAGGAAAGAAAAAATATAACTATAATCTCAGAAATTAAAAAAAAATGAAAAAAAAATTAATTACTTGCCAGATTAGAAGAAGATAAGAACAATCCTAATTAGTGATAAAATGAAGAACTTGTGGGCATCTCCCAATGCAGCTTTAATGCTCATGAGGCAGAAACTGCTAGAAAGAGAAAATAGAAAAGCAGTATGAGACAGAGGTTTGAAGTAATATATTTTCATCTGTAGAAGAAAAAAAAATAGGGAAAATCAACAAGAAGAAAGGCAGGTGTAAAAGTTGGGGTTAACAGGACATTGTCGTTACAGAAACAAACCAAAGAACTTGTTTCACATGAAAGCAGTATTTTCCCAAACTGGCCATGTATTGAGACATTAGCAATAGTAACATTTTTTCAAACAGAAGATAAGCAGAAAAGAATATCAAGCTATAAAGCAAAATGTTCTACCATTTAGAAATTGGAAAGCCCTACTCAATTTTTCTGGACAAGCCAATTTGATTTGTAGAACTTGGAAAGACTCACAATGATGGAAACGATACATATTAGATCCTTGAAATGTAGTTAAAACAGTTAAAAACATTTTCATACTACCCACTTCATTTTAATTAAAATAATGATGAAGTAGACACATACCTATAAAACTAGAAACATTCACAGAAACTGAGAAAAAAGTCAAAAAGAATCTTTTTTTTAAAGACAAGGTTTCTCTGTGTAGCCCTGGCTATCTTAGAACTCACTATGTAGACCAGGCTAGTCTCAAGCTCATAGAAATCCACCAGCTTCTGTATTCTGAATGCTCTGGTTAAAGGTATATACCACCATACCCACCGTAAATAAAGACTTTAAGTAAAAATACTGTATTAGAAAATATTAAAATAGGAAATGCACATATAATTTCAATATCTAATTTTCTTATCACCTGTATTGATGTATTGATTGGTTGATTGATTGTGAGGATCTAAGAGGTTGCACCCGCACAGTGCTCATGTAGAGGACAGAGGGAAGCTGTGAAAGCTGATCTTTCTCCTCACACTACGTGGGTCCCAGGGTCATCAGGCTTAGCAACTGTTCCTTTTATTCACTGAGCCATCTCAGTAAGCCTGAAACTGATTTTCTGAAAAATAAAATTAATCTTCTCAAGAAAACAAAAATCACTTAACAAAATCAGAAACTAGAGGGATTAACCAGAGAGACACAGAAAATGACGTGACACCATTTTGCTCTACTCCTTGAAAACTCAAGTAAAATATTTTCAAGAAAATATGACTGATCAAGATTGACACTGGTAAACAATAACGTCTTAACACACCAATAGCTGTAGAAGTTGACGTGATCTACAGCAAGTAGAACATTCACAGAGTTAGCTTCATGTGTAAAGTGTCCACATCTACAAAGGACAGACAATTGAACTGTTATTTAAAATGTACTAAGGAAATTAAAAACCATAAACTACTTTCAGAAAAATGAAAAGATAACTTGAGCTGCACACAAATGTTTAGTTGATGGGACATCACCACAGGCAAAGGGAAATGAGAAACTGAAGTCCCTTTTGCAACTGTTACTATTTGAATAACTTCAAGAATTATTTTACATCCATAAGGGAAAACAAAACATAATGAACAAATTGCCTAATTTGTTCACACAGTTTACAAAAATTATACACGCATGCCTCGGAAATGTATTTATGGATTCCTAGCCCTCCACACACACCTTATTAATGCTAGAACCATTGTGTATTATTCAGAATTGTGTTGCAAACAATTTTGTAAGCTGGCTAGTGGGTTGCATGAATAATAGTGATGGCCAATGAAGGGACATTTGTTAACCTTGCATTAATTTATATATGCATGTGTTTTAATTGGTAAAAATAATCAGACTCTGTAGCATGATGCAAAGGAAACACAAGAAAAGTCCCTGCTAGAGACACCACTGCCTGTCACAGGTAGCTGTGCTCTCTCTCTGCTTCTGTGGAGTCTTTCACAGTGTCCACTCATTGTCATTCCCTCATCCAGCCATTCATTCTAAAATCCCTTCTTAGGGATCTACTGTTCGCCAGGCACTAGAGATTCTCAGGTCCTCACAATCCCTTTCAGGGTTTCACTCTGGTTGTGCAAAGAGGCATTTTAAAAAGAGAAAATATAAGAAACATAGATGATGATGAGTGTCCTGAAGGACGAAACAAAAGGATGTGAAATATAGATATCTGAGGTTCACCTACTGATGATGAGTGAGAAAAATTGAAATTTGGGTATGAATATCATGAGGAGGGGTTTGAAGCATTTGACTGAAAAACTGACTGCAAGTGTCCTGGGAAGAGCCATTCAGAAAGAATAACAAAACAAAAACACGGTTTGTATTAAAAAGAAATGCAGAAAAAGCTTACAAGGACACAGCACACCTAGAGGTACCCTGAAAGGCTTGCCTGTGTGGCAGAGCAGCAGGGGGAACTGAGACCTGCTGAGTCTGTGTGAGGCTGCTATATCATGCAGAGGAAGGATGAGATGGAGGGCATAGGAGAGGTGGAAGAGCTTTCTAGGGAGAGCACTCTACCTTGTTGAGAGCAGTTAGATGAGGAGCAGTGACCAGGAGTGGAGGCCCCTTCTGAGGTCACTCTGGGACCCCTGTGAAGGATGAGTGTGATTTTGGAGGCATGGAGAGTATTGGGAATAAGCTGGATTTCAGAAACCACTGGGAAGGATAACAAACACTTATACCTTTCCTTCCTGTTTAATTCACAGCAGAGGATGCCTTGCTATTCTGAACTGCCCTTGGGTTCCTGATGCTTCTTAGCAATTGCCTATGTAAACAGAAAACATTCATTGCCATGATTCTGATGACATATTTAACCTGCCCTACATTGGTGGATATTTGGTCTGCCTTTGGGACTTTGGTGTCACTAATTGTGCAGATATAACCTCATCTGTGTGCCATATCGGGTGAGAATATGACATCACAATAAAGTGGTAAAACCAGAATTTTCTTGGTCAATGTGTAACATTTTCTGATCTCCCTCTGTAGAAACTGTTAAAGATTTCACTTGCAAAAACAGGTGTAGGGTTCAAATTCCTGACATACTTGAGGAGGAATGACAGGACATGGGTGTCAGAACAGGTGAGATGGCTAAGGAGTAAAGGTGGTGACCACCGAGCCTAACTGGGATCCACAGAATGGAAGAAGAGAACCAAGAGAAAGAAAACTCCTGCAAATTGTCCTCTGACCTCAGCACACATGTGGGGGCAGGGGAATATGCAAACACACACACACACACATTCACAAGCATGTGCAAACACATATGCACACATATACACTGAATAAAATGTAATAAATCACAGGTGCTCTTTTGTGCCACACTCATCAGCCACAGGCTGGCTTTTGCTTTATGTCTTTAATTCATATATTGCTACAAGAGAATGCACCTGGATACACTCAGAAGTCCAGTGTTTTAAAGCTACTAGTGTAGTAGGATCATGTTCTGGTACCTTGTCCCTTCTACTGGTTTAATAAAAGACTAATTGGCCAAAGGCACACAGGAAGTGTGGGTGGGGCTACCAGACTAAGAAAGCTCTGTGAACAGGAAGAACAGAGCAGAGACCCCAGAGAGATGCCAAAGAGATACTAGTGGAGATGCCAGAAGACACAGAGGAAAGAAGACAACCATGCTGCTTTGAGAGAAGGTACCAAGACACATGGCTAAACAGATTAATGGAAATAGATTGAGATAAGAGGAAAGAACTAGCGAACAATATGTCTGAGCCATAGGTCAATCATCATAAAATTAATAAATAAATGTCTTTGTGTTTCCGTGGGTATGCAGGTCTGTACCACAGGCCAAACTGGCCTGAAACTGCTTATTATGTACTAATGCAGTTTGTTATATGAGAGGTCTAACATTTGATAAACCCCTAGACTTCTTCTGGATTTAAAGCAAATCAATGTCCAGCCAATAAACATTCATATCTTTAAACACAAATGGACCTAAAAAAGGGACTGGGGACATATTCTCCCCAAAGTCAGACACCTGTCACTGTCCCTGTTCATTGTTCAATTCTGCTCATAAGGTCTTTCCTATGGCAAAAATCTCATTGTTTATTATCAGTGTAACAATCTTCCAAGAAAAAGAAAAAAATGAAGACCCTAAAGTCTACTGTAAATTAAATTTAGATGTTAAAATTATAATATAAAATTATTTTGCACTGTCAAGCAGTGGTGGCATGTGCCTTTAATCCCAGCACTAGGGAGGCAGAGGAAAGTAGATCTCTGAGTACGAGGCCAGCCTTGTCTAAAAAGTGAGTTCCAGGACAGCCAGGGCTACACAGAAAAACTCTGTTTCAAGAAAAAAATTTACATTGATTTTCAGAGTATAAGCTGTGATGGATCAGATTATTAGGTAAATAAGAAATCTGGATTTGATAGGATGCCATCCATATGTAAGGATGCTTGCCTGACTGTGTTTCATCTCAGGAACCCACTTCAGAATGGAGTTTAAAATAGCCTCAAAGTTATGGTAATAGGAATATAAAATGTGGTAATCACACTTTACCAATGTTCAAGATAATAGTGATGAATTCATAGAAAAGTTTGTCACATTAAAAAATGTCAGAAAAAATTTATTGTTCTGGACTGGGCATAAGAGTTCACACCTTCCACCACAGGACTTGGGATAATGAAGTAAAAACACTCATATGAACCCCCAGACCATGCTGGGTCACAAGCAAAATCCTTTCTCAAAAACCACAAACACATGAAAAGATGTTTGTTCTGTTTGTGCTCATTTTAATTTGAAATAGTTCCAAGACTAGTCAAAAGTCCAGAATGCCTCTTTTCCACATATATGAAACCCCTTTAGTCTGTGCACTACAACCTCATATTATTAAGGGTGCTCTTTTACATTTCTAGGGTGGAATTTTTAAAAAACAACCAAAGGATTCAAGTAGATATTTTCTCAAGACAGTGTCACACCTGCTCACCAATCCCATGGAAGACACCCTACACCAACAGTCACTGGGGAAATACAAGCCAAAAGCACAACCAGAGCCTACTGTACACCCACTAAGACTAATTCTATCACAAATGTTAGCAAAGAGGCAGAAGAATATAAACCTCCTGCAGCTATATAAAAGAGTATGGTTAATCTGGAAAATAATCTGACAGTTCCTCAAATCACCAGTCATAGAATTATCATGTGATCATGAATCCAGTCCCGTTATGTAGGCTTTAACTCAAGAGAATTAAAATGCACAGCAACAAAAAAATTTACTCTGATGTTTACAGCATTATTAATCACGAGGACCAACTGTCCATCAGAGGGTGAGTGGATAAATGTGATGAATCCATGTAAGATGAGGTACTTTTCTGTCACTTTGGTAGAGTAGAAAGAAATTAAGGGACACAGGGTTTATTTGGCCTGTAGTCCCAGAGGGATTCGGTCCTTGTGGCGGGGAAAGTATGGATTTCATATATGCATAAAATGTGTTTTGATCAAATCATCCCTATTCACAGTGCTTTTCATCCCAGTTTCATATTCTATCCTCTCTCTCTCTCTCTCTCTCTCTATATATATATATATATATATATATATATATACATATATATATATATGTATCTTCCTCCTTCTCTCTCTCTCCCCCTCTCCCTGTCTGTCTGTCTCTCTATCCTTCTCTTTCTCTGTCTCTCTGAAATGACAGATCTACTTAGTTCTGCCTGCATGTGCATGGGTGTAGGACCACCCACTAGAGCATGTGCCCTCTCAGGGACCACATCTCTACATCGATAAAGAAAATGCATCCCCCCCTCCCCGCAGCCATCTGTTGACAATAACTTCTCTACTAAAGGAGGGATTTCATGAGCTCTCCCTCCCTCCGTGCTAGAACATATGTCTGCAGTCACAGCTATTGTGAGTTTATGTGTACAATGACCCCATCATGACTGGCAAATGTTGTGTGGCTGCAAAAGTCCACTACTTTGGGCTCTTAGAATCCTTCCACTGCCCCACTTTGGGGGGTTAATCCTTTGGCTATGTGGGGTGGAATGTAATGCAGATGTCCTATTTGGAACTAAGTGTTCCATAGGCTCTTACTCTCCTATGGTGAACATTTGTGGGTCTCCATAGAAATCGGCAACTGTTGCAAAGTGGCTTCCCTGATGAGGGTGAGAGTTTCACCAATCTGTGTAGAAGTCGTTAGGAGTAGGTTTCCTATTATGTCCATTTCATAAAATAACCACAGGATGTTCTCCCTTCACTCATGACCTAACCAGTCGTTGGCTTTTGGCCCAATTCACCGTCAGTACCAGACATAACTTGCACCTAGCAGAATGGACCTTAAATCCAATCAGTGGTTGGTTACTCCCATAATCTTGTGTCACCATTTGACTCATGGGTTATATCTTGTCAGTTTTTATTAGAGTTCACAGGGTTCACAGCTGATTTAGATTACTGATGACTTTTTTCGCATAATAATATAAATAGAACCTTCCAGCACCATGAAAGCTAGCTAGGAGTGAAGTTTCTAGGTCAATAACTGCTTGATTTCTCCATGTCCTGTTGTGAGAATTTGTGGTATCTTCAACAATCACGTCATCACCAAGTTCTGGAGGGTAAAATACAAGAGATGGCAATAGCCTATAATGTTTCAGAGGATCTATGGGATGCCACAGCAACTCAAAAAGAAGCAACTCATCCCTATCATTGGACTGTTTAGGTCACCTATGGCATCTAGAGAAGGCATTGATCCCTCATCATAGGATAGCTACATTTAAACACCTTTTATATATCTGCATGTATCTATCTTAGAAGGTTTCTGCAGTGATGCATTTCTAGGTGGCATTTTCAGAGATCTTTAGTATTAGCTATCTTTCCCCACATACCCCTTTCCACCTTTCCATCTCATCCCCATCCCATTTAACCCTTGCTGTTCCTTGTCTCCCTTTGTGGTTACCTAACATGTTAACTGGCTAATAGAGCAGTGACCATGAGTAGAATCTCCAGCAAAGCTTCAGGACAGCCAGGCCATTTTTAATTCAGACATCCATGAGGCCACCCCTCATGAACAACTGACCAGCACTTTGTCAGAAGGGTTACTAGATCCAGCGCATTTAGCTGCTACATGCCACATTCTCATTGTCATTCTGTCAGAAATCTTTCCATTCTTTAGCCTCTCATCCATTACCCTTTGAGCCCCCAAGGTAATGAAAAAGCTTAGTTAGGAAAAGATAGGCAATGTTTTCAGTTACAAATCTGCAGTGCTTGACAAGTATTGACTTAGGTAATGCTTCACTGGCCAGTGCTGAGTCAGCAGCAACCCCTCCCATCGAGATGGGGCAAAAAAGTAATTCTGTGTTCTGTGTATTCCTACAAGGCTAAGGACAGTAGTTCAAGGTTTGGCTCCAACACTGTCCTCTGGAGTAGCAAGAATAGGGGAGCAAGTGAAGTCCTGGGTGAATGTATATTGTTTTTCATTGTCATTTTTTGGTTATTTGAGACAGAGTTTCTCTGTGTAGCCCCTACTGTCCTGAAGTGTGGTGATATATATTTAATAAAATTAATCTGGAATATCAGAGTTAACCACAGAACCAAGCCAAGTCAGGGAGTGGTGACCCACACCTTTAATCCATCTTTAAGAATATAGAAAGAGGAAATTAAAAGAGCTGGGCAGAGAAAAAGAGGATTTTTTTCAGCTTTTCTAGAGACATTCCTTCCCTTTCAGTTGAAGACTCAGAGGCATTTGGTTAGAGGATTCCTGGAGACAGGCATGAGGAGTTGGGTAGGTGGCTTTGGTTTGTTTCTGATATTCCAGCTTAATTTTATCAGATACATATCACCACACTGAGGCTCATTTTGTAGACCAGGTTAGCCTCAAACTTACAGAGATCTTACTGGTTCTACCTCCTGAGTGCTAGGATTAAAGGCAAAGGTAGCCACATCAGGAACCCCAATGCCTCAGCCCCATGAGAGTGGCAAAGCCTTCCCTGGGTATATGAATGTTGGCAGTATACAGAAAACGTCCACCACCAGAGATGTCTCCCTCAAGATGTGTACAGTGTGAAGACTGTTCCCCTGCAGAGACAGTTCAGACCAAGGTCAGCTAACTTTGGCTCCTTGTTGGTCTTGATACCCACTTGTGACACCTAGTCTCTGGACATTTAGAATTAAAAATAAAAATGTGTTTTCTATATACCTGCCTTCTATTTTTATTCATTTTGATTGTCTTGTATTCTAATATCTTCTACATGGTAAAATATGACTATACAGTAAGACAGTGTTTCAAAAAAGTATCTCCTTCAAAAACAAAAAGTGTGTACTTCTTCTCACCCTTAGAATCAGTGAATGTGACTCTATTTAGAAAAGGGCTTTTGGTGATGTGAATATTCCAGGATTGCCTTAAATAAGAAGTCTTAAATTTCCATCCAATTTTTCACTTATTCAGGTCTCTTTGGGTTACCTATCCTCCCCTCCCCTACTAAGTTCTAAAGCTTTTCACAGGGAATCAAAGAGGGAAACAAGCCAACATGCTTCAGAACTATTTGGATTTTTATTTTATTTTATTATTGTATCTGCTACATTTAAGTTGGTGTACTATAGGCATATATGGTACTTGCAAGAGACCAGAAGAGGGCATCATATTCCCTGAAAATGGGTCCTCTGGAAGAGAAGCCATTGCTCTTAATCACTGAGCCATCTCTCCAGCCCCAAGAACTATGTGGATTTTTAAAGGCTAATATCGGGGTTTTCCCCATTAGTCAACAAAGCTTTATAGGCAACAAGAAATGAATGATTACTATTCAGAAATTTCATACTCCACTCCCTCAGCATGAGAGCTGTCTCTCTTGGAAAGCAGATAACAAAATCATTCTTGGGCTTCTGGGAGTTGTTTTGGCCGACCTAAGGTAGATGTCTCTACTTGAATGAAAATACAAATTGAATTAGAATAAGGATGACTTACATATCAGACACTCTTTGAGAGACAGCAGAGAAATTTCTAAAACTTACCTCACTTAAGAAGTCAGAGAAGCGGGCTGGAGAGATGGCTCAGAGGTTAAGAACATTGATTGTTCTTCCAGAAGTCCTGAGTTCAATTCCCAGTAACCATATGGTGGCTTACAACCATCTATGATGACATCTGGTACTCTCTTCTGTATACTGTATACATAATAAATCTTCTTTTAAAAAAAAAAAAAGAGGTCAGAGAAGCAAACATGTTTCCTTGCTTAAAAGCCATTTGGGTTAAAAAAAAAAAAAAAAAGGCTTCAGTAGACCTTTTCCCATCATGCCTGGCTGGATAAAATAACTTTACTCCAATAATAACCTAAAAGGCATTGAACTACAATAACCTTTGACTGTAGAAGGTAAATCTAAAAACACACATAAAAGATAAGACCTGTAAAGGTGGTCACAAGCCAAAAGATGTGTGTCACCAACAGTACTCAGGGAATGTGACATACTCTTTCTTAGAGAGTTAGAGGGGCAAGGCAAAGCAAATCTGCCTTTGAATTTGCTTGTATGTGTGTTCATACACGTAGGGTATAGTTAGTAGGGTAGACTAGATGGCCAGCAAGACACAGAGATCCTCCTGTCTTGACCTCCCCGGCACTGGGATTAGGACAAGGTGCCATGTCGCCTGGCTTCTTCCAGGGATGCTCAGTTCAGACACTCCAGGTTATATAGCAAGCCCTTTGCTGATGGAGCCATCTCAGCTCTCCTCATACATCTTTATCTCAAAACTAATCCTGACATTTGTTCTAAACCCATAGTATACTTTATCAAAAAAAAAAGGTAACTTTTTTCATTAATTTCTCAAACTGTGGACTCCATCCAGCTAATTTCCCATGTATCAACCCCGGACAACCTCCCTACCAGGCTGAGTCCCAAATTCAAAAAAATTTCCATTCACATCTTGCTTTTCTTAATAGATTTTAATGGTAGCATAGTGCATTTCCTCAGATCCTGAAGTTTTAATTTCATATAAAGCATGGTAACCCAAAGAGGAGACCTGAATAAGTGAAAAATATTCAATGTCATATTTGACTCTGGGTGCATTTACACCCTGTTGTTTCATACAAGCTTTTATTTTTTGGATGGAAATTTAAGACTTCTTTGTTTCCTATGAAGATTTAAGGCATTTAAGGTTATCCTCATAATATCCTCTAGTAGTATTCTGTATGCTTTATTGAAAGAAGACTTTTTAAAATACATAAAAATCACTGGTTTTCATATAAAATGTGTCACATGTGGGATTATCTAGAGAAGGAGAGGTAGGGGGCCCACAATAGAGTAAACCCAGGGTGAAAATAGAAATCACACAACATGGTGCGCTATAGTGGCCACAGGAGAACATAACATAGAAGCCTCTATGACACGCAAATTCAGGGGAATTCTTTTGTTGTCTTACAAGCCTGTAAAATGAAGTTGCCGGTGCCTGCTGTCAGGGTGGGTAGGGGTTAAGTAGGATGGAGACTCATGACAGGAGCCAGATACACTGGCTGGCGTGTAATGGCTCTCTGACAATGACTAGTTTCTTCCCCAGATCCTCCAGCCTCCTGCTTTCTTTTTTCCCTGGCCTTTAGATTGGAGGTACATGGCTCAGGATTCTCTAGGTTCCTGATTTAAAGTAAATATCATCATGAACCATGAAATATCCCTATCCACTTTAAATCTCCTTCATCATCATGGTTGGAATCAAGTCCACCTCAGTGTGAAGCTCCACCCCTGGAATGCTGTGCTGCACTTCTGGGGTAGCTCCCAGCCCTATGCAGCTCCTTACTTATCTGTGTCTGTTCCCACTTCTACACTGTGGCATCCCTGGCCCAGGCTTCTCAAACACTCCAGAGCTGGAAGGTTTTCAGTTAGTTCCCATTTCCTTGCTGGAGGCTAGGATCAAAAGTATGTATACTAATTTATTTGACTATCATTGTCTTCCTAGACATCAGCACATTATTCATCACCACCTAGATCCTGCTGTAACAGTAACAGCCCATGTGAGATTCAAAGATGAAGAAAACACAACCCTTCCCTCAAGGTTACAGTTAAAGCCCTCAGCAATAGGCTGTGTTTGAAGGTGAGACAGAGATAATCATGGAAAGGTTACCATTGGCCAAAGGATGGGGCTTTTCTAAATCAGTGGTTCTTAACTTTTCTAATGCTAAGACCCTTTAATAACAATCCTCATGTTGTGGTGACCCCCCAACCATAAAATTATTTTGTTGCTACTTCATAATTGCAATTTTGCTACTGTTACATATCATAATATAAATATCTAATATGCAGGATATCAGATGCGACCCCCAAAGATGTCATAACCCACAAATTGTTAGTCACTGTCCTAAGTCAAGGTGAAACAACTGAAATGAGGCCTCTGACAACTTAATTTACAACAAGAGTATGTTCAGATAGTTCAGAAGACCCGCAAAGACATTAATTGAGAGAGGCATTAGACAAAACAGACAGTTTAAGGAAGTGGACTGAATTGACTATTCTCAGCCAACTCAAAATGTAATAAAAAGGACACAATGTGCCTTTTACCTCTACAAGACTTGAACATGAGGTGATTGATTTGTTGTTACTGTGGCCAAGAGTTGGGATAATGCTGTGAGACACAGGGATGCAATGATCAATTACACCGGATCATGTCAGGCAGGCAGAGAAAATATGTGGCCTTGGGCTTTTACCCTCAGATACCAAAGTCATGGCAGGCATTCCCAATCAATCACAACAGTCTTGTTCATTGGATTCAGATGTAGCTTTAGATCTCTCGTCAACATGGTGCTCCAGGCAGAGAGGACAAAATCCATCAGAGCTGGTGGGCTAATTAAAACCTACTTACCTTTTTTGGCGCTCAGCTTTGAATGCCAATGCAACAGTTGTTTGGTTATTATTGAGCAAGCAACCAGATGTCACTAATGGCTTTTGAGGGGAAAGAGTGACAGGTGGAGGACATTACCTTTGGTAGGAATGTGGAAACGAGGCTGTAGGAGTCAGTGGCTAGAGGCAAGCAGATAAGTCAAAACATTAACTCCATAATTTGATGGTTAGTCACTAGGGAAACAAAGATTAGAGATTAATTCATAGGACATGCTCATTTTTGCCAAAGTATCTCAATTTCATGATGCCAAGGTACCGATTTATTTCTGTGTATATGCCTCTTTGTTTATGCAGATGAGGTATAATATGTTTTGCATCTGTTTGCATGAACGTAATCTTAGCATGTGTCACAGGTTAATTTCAAACAGACTCGATTCCACAAAAAGGAACCCGAGAGACTAATTTTTATTCTTTTAAACATACTATTCTATTTGTTTCCTTGTCTTTGGTACTTTTGTAATGTTGTTCTTACTTTTCTTCCCTAGGAAACAGTCAAATGCAACAAGAAAGCTAGCAGGGCAAACAGGATTCTGGTCCCAGTATGTTATGGTTTAAATATCCTTTCTACAGAATTCAATCATTGCCAGCATGATAGCATTAAAGGTAATTAAACTAGGATAAAATGTCATTCCCTTTAGTGTGATCAAGGCCTTTCTGTGGCATTCAGAAGGCATTCTCTGCCCTCAGCAAGGTAAGGCTTCAGCCAAGAGACCCTCACCAGACTCCCAATGTCCCCATCTTCATCTTGGACTTCCCACATCCTGACTGAGAATTAATTTCTGTTCTCCCAATGAAGCCCAGGCTGTGGTCTTCCACGGCAGCAGCCCAAATGAACTACAAGAAGACTTACATTTTCTCCTCAGTGCCCAGGTCCAGCGCAGCACACCTGCAGCCCAGAATAACAGTGATTCCCTGATAGAGAGGTTGTATCTAGAGTATCTTGAGAACTGTTGCAGCAGTCTGTAGGCATCAACTCTAGCTGTAAGCAAAGGTGGATATTTACCTTCTTTGTGTCTCTTATCATATTTAGAAAACAGCATTTAGGGGGGGCTGGAGAGATGGCTCAGTGGTTAAGAGCACCGTCTGTTCTTCCAGAGGACCCGGGTTCGATTCCCAGCACCCACATGGCAGCTAACAACTGTCTGTAGTTCCAGTTTCAGGCAAAACACCAAGACAAATAAATAAATAAAGTTTTTTTTTAAAAAAAAAGAAAAGAAAAAAAAAGAAAACAGCATTTAGGTAGATATTCTCCTCAGTACCTACATTTTATTCTACACTGATGATCTGGATGTCATTGAGGCTGCAGAGGAAGGTGACCATTGGCTATTGACACACTTTCAGTAATGAAATAAGACACTAAAGATAAATGAATTCTGATGCTACTGATCATTGGCCTGAGGCTAAAGACACCAATTTAGCTCTAAAATTCTGGTCATGGATGAGAATTTCATTAAGATTCCAAAGTATCCAGGGTTATCTAGGGGCATTAAAGTCATAGTTATTCCCTCTTTAACAATCTGTCATTAAAGTGTGCCTGGGTACCTCCTATCCCACTGAAGTCAGGGACTGTGCCATAGGGACTGATGAATGAATGATGATGCCTGATGAATGATGATGCCTCAAACAATTTTCCAACTCTTTGGAGCTAGAATTCATCCTGTCTTGCTCCATTATGACAACCAAATCAGCACCACATGGTGATGAGACCCAGATTACAGCACAGAGGCTTGCCTTTGAGGACATCTGGAAATCCTTTACCACAGGACTCTGAGTGACTTGAATGGGTCATTGAATGGTCATGTATCTGTGTGCTGGATACAGCATTGCTGGGCTTTGTGTGGTGTGCAATAGGCCTATGCAATTAGCAGGCCTTTCCTGAAGAAATAATTGGTTAATGTTACGCTGTCATAGATGTGTCTTAGAGAACCTATTTGTCTCTGCAATGTGTAGTGTTTATATACTAAATGTTGTTGAATCCACACAACTCAGAGTAAATGGGGCCAAGTTTCTCTTACAATAATAATTTCAAATATGGGGCATTGATCCTGCACTCTCTGGGGCCACCAGCATTTACCAAGTTAGTTACCATATTAATGGTAAGTCAGAGAGAACTCAAAAGGAGCCTGTGTACCGTAAGTGTAATTGGCTGTTTAAGATTTTATCCAAGGTGGAATACTTTACATTACCATGATGAGTACTGCCTCTCTCACTAGAATTGCTCATTTCACTCCAAAGCTCCTGGTATTTTGATGGTTCACTCTCCAATGTATGATTCAAATATGTATACAGATAGTTCATATGCATGTCTACAAATGCAGAAAAATTAAAAAAAAATGATCAGCCACGTTTTTCCTAGAACTAAGGAAAACTGACCAATGTTAGAATTTATGCTAATGTAATCCTTAATTACCCTCTGTATATGCTATTTCTGAGATAAAATAATAGCAGGATATTATAATCAAATTAAAGTAAATGAAAATATCTTTGATAGATGATATATAGCAGTTTCCTCTGAAACAAAACAAATTCCCTGGACAGGGAGCTCAAGAGACTCAAGAAATAAACTCTACATGTCCCAGCAAAGCTGAAATTTGCAAGATCTGTGGATTCCTCCCCAGGGATACAGAAACAGAAAATAACCACTGGAGGAGGGGACTCTGGCTGATTCAATTGCTAAGAGATTTCTCCAACCTGTCCAGCTGCCTAAAAATAATGGGAGCAGCAGCCTGCTCTGCCTTTCTGGAATATCTCCTACCAAATAAACCAGTCTACACCTTGCAGTCAACTTCACTCAGATCCTCAGGATGCAGGCAAAATGAAGCCACATTTGTGACTGGATTAGGCACTGCTTAGGCAAGACTGAGAGGCGTGGTTTTGAGGTCTTGAGGACCCTTGTAAGGGGGCGTGGCCAGCCCCTTGGAAGCACACTTTCTTTCTTCCATTCCTGTTCGTTCCCTGTGATTGTCGAAGGAAGTTCGCGGCCTCTTGGCCAAACTCTAAGGATCCTTAGCCTGATTCTAGCAGCACTTTTGTTCCCTTATGAAACCTGGTGATCCAGGCCTCATTGTTTACATCTCTCTCAGCATTCTTATCTTCCAAACTCTTCCATGTTCTTACCATAAAACAGTTATAAAATCCTAAAGACATGTGGTCAGATGATCACAGCAAGGAGAAACAAAATTAAGAAAAAAGGTTTTATCATAGAATGGCCTCCCATACTCATGGAGGCCAAGAAGTCCTGTGACATGCCATCCTCACGGCAGAGAATCAGGACAGCAAGACGGGTGATTCGGTGTAAATCTGAAAGTCTGGGAACCAGGTCAGCTAGTAGTTCGGGCCAAGAGAAGCTGGAGGCACAGGGGTGACTTACAGGTACCAGAATTCAAGGCCCCAAACAAGAAACCCTGGTATCCTAGGGCTGGAGAAAGTGTAATTCCGTATCATGAAGAATACATTCCTTTCCTGTCTCCATCTATCTAAGCCCTTAATGGATGTGATGTCACTTACCTGTACTGGTAAGGGTAGGTTATCTATAGTCTTCTCATTAGAGAGCTAGATTCTTAACAAAAAAATCCTCACAGATAAAACTCAAAATAATATTTACTAGCCATCCGAGTATCTCTTAACCCACACATGCTGACACAAGAAAATTTGTTAGTATAGATTTTTTTTTTGATTTGGTGAATGATTTTATATTATATGTTTATGCATCGGTTTCAGAGAACACACTACAGAGATTAAAAAAAAACTTTCTAATCATATCTGGGGCTATATGACCTCTATATGACAAACATTTAACTTGGTTGCTTAGTTACAACATGCCTACCAGGTTTCCCTAGTCAGTTAAATACTTTTTTATTCTTTTTAATTATGAATAAAGTCATATTTTTTATCTATGTATCCCCTTGTTCAAACTCCCTTCCCCCTCCTGTCCCTCCCAGTCACTCTCCTCCTCATAACTTTATCTCTTCCCCAGCAAGGGCAGGAGGTACCAAGGTCCCAAGGTGGCTGAGTTCAGGATCCACTCCAGGCAGATCTGGACTGGGTCAGGTGTTCCTCTGGAGGGAATGGACTCCAAAGTGCCTATCCAAGGTGTTTCAGATCGCAAGCTATTCAGTGGTTGTGGTTTACAGCTTGGGAATACTTTGCATTTTGTTTAAAATCCACTAATGAGTGAGTATAGCTCCTGCTTATGTTTCTGGGTTTGTGATACCTCACTCAAGAGGATATTCTCCAAATCCATCCATTTGCCTGCAAATTTTAGGATATCATTTTTTCTTACTGCTGAGTAGTACTCCATTGTATAGATATACCACAGTTTGTTAATCCATTCTTCAGTTGAGGGGTATCTAGGTTCTTGCTATTACAAATAATGCTGCTATGAACATAGTTAAGCTAATGCCTTTGGAGTGCAAATGTGCATCTTTAGGGTATGTGCCCAGTAGTGGTATTGCTGGGTCTTTGGGGAGATTGATTCCCAGTTTTCTGGAAAACCGCCATACTGCATTCCAGAGTAGTTGAACAAGCTTACACTCCCACCAACAATGGAGGAGTGTTCCCCTTGCTTCCCAACCTCTACAGCATAGGCTGACATTTATGTCTTTTATCTTAGCCAATCTGACAAGTGTAAGGTAGTATTTCAAAGTTGCTTTGATTTGCATTTCTCTGATAGCTAAAGATGTCAATCACTTTTTCAAGTGCTTTTTAGCCATTTGTAATTCTTCTGCAGAGAGTTCCCTTTTTAGATCTGAACCCCATTTTTTGATTGAGTTATTCAAGGTTTTGGGCTCTAGTTTCTTGAGTTCTTTATATATTTTAGAAATCAGTCCTCTGTCACTTATAGGGTTGGTGAACATCTTTTCCCATTCTGTAGGCTATCATTTTGTCTTATTGACTGTGTCCTTGGCCTTACAGAAGCTTCTCGGTTTCAGGAGGTCCCACTTACTGATGCCGTTCTTAGTGTCTGTGCTACTGGTGTTACATATAGGTAATCATCTGTGCCCATGCATTGGAGGGTATTTCCCACTTTATTTTCTATCAGGTTTAAAGTGACTGGGTTTTTGTTGAGGTCTTTGATCCACTAGGATTTGAGTTTTGTGCAGGGTGACAGGCTTGGATCTATTTGCATTTTTCTACACACTATCATCCATCTATGCCAACACCATTTGTTAAAGATAGTACCTTTTATCCATTGAATATTTTAGGCCTCTTTGTCAAAAATCAAGTGTTCACAGGTGTGTGGGTTAATGTCAATTAATGTCATTTCAATTCTATTGATCCACAGGTCTGTTTTTATGCCAGTACTAGGCTGTTTTTATTACTGTAGCTCTGTAGTATAACTTGAAGTTGGGATGGTGATACCTCCTGAGGTTCATTTGTTGAGCAAAATTGTTTTGGCAATCCTGGCTTTCCTGTTATTCCAAATGAAATTGAGTATTGTTCTTTCAAGGACTGTAAAAAAATTGTGTTGGGATTTTGATGAACAGTGCATTGAATCTTTAGATTGCTTTTGGTAGAATTGTCATTTTTACTATGTTGATCCTACCTATCCAGGAACATGGGAGATCTTTCCATTTTCTGATATCCTCTTCAGTTTCTTTCTTCAGTGATTTAAAGTTTTTGTCAAATAGATCTGTTACTTTTTTGGTTATAGTTACTCCAAGGTATTTAATGCTATTTGCAGCTATTATAAAGGGTGATATTTCCCTTATTTCTTTTTCAGCCCTTTTATCTTTAGTGTATAGAAGGGTTACTGATTTCTTTGAGTTAATCTTGTGTCCTGCTACATTGCTGAAAGTGTTTATCAGCTGTAGAAGTTCCCTGGTAGAATTTTGTGAATCACTTATGTATCATCTGAAAATAGAGATAGTTTCACTTCTTCTTTTGCAATTTGTATCCCCTTACTCTCCTTTCATTCTCTTATTGCTTTAGCTAAAACTGTAAGATAGATAGATAGATAGATAGATAGATAGATAGATAGATAGATAGATATCTTAAAACTTTAAGAAGATAGATAAAGGGAGAGAGGACATCCTTGTCTAGTTCCTGATTTTAGTGGGATTGCTTTGAGTTTTTCTCCATTAAGTTTGATGTTGGCTGTTGGCTTCTTGTATATCACCTTTATTATATTTAGATATTTTCCCTGTATTCCTGATCTCTCCAGAATTTTTATCATAAAGGAGTGTTGGATTTTCTCAATGGTTTTTTTCAGTGTCTAAGGATATGATCATGTGTTTTTTTTTCCCTTCAGTTTGTTTATATGATGGATGGCATTTATGGTTTTTCGTATGTTGAACCATCCCTGCATTTCTGGGATGAAGCCTATTTGATTGTGGTGGATGATACTTTTTATATGTTGTTGTATACGGTTTGTCAAAATTTTGTTGAGAATTTTAGCATCAATATTCATGAGGGAAATTGGTTTGTAATTCTCCTTCTTTGTTGCGTCTTTGAATGGCTTGGGTATTAGGGTAATTGTGTCTTTGTAAAACATTTGGCAATATTCCTTCAGTTTCTACTATGTAAAACAGTTTGAGGAGTATTGGTAATAGTTCTTCTTTGAATGTCTGTTAGAATTCTGCACTGAAATCATCTGGACCTGGGCTTTCTTTACTTGGGAGGCTTTTAATGAACACTTCAATTTCCTTTAGGGTTATAGGTCTATTTAGGTATTTTTTAATCTGATCTTGATTTAATTTTGGTAAATGGTACCTGTCCAAAAAGCTGTCCATTTCTTCTAGGCTTTCCATTTTTGTGGATGACAGACTTTGAAAGTATGACCTGATAATTCTCTGGATTTCATGGGGGTCTGTTGTTATGTCCCCCTTTTCATTTCTGATTTTGTTGATTTGAATACTCTCTCTCTGCTTTTTGGTTAATTTGGATACAGGTTTATCTCTCTTGTTCACTTTCTCAAAGAACCAACTCTTTGATTCATTGATTCTTTGTATTGTTCTTTTTGTTTCAATTGTATTGATTTCAGCTCTAAGTTTGATTTATTTCCTGTCATCTACTCCTTCTAGGTGAGTTTGCTTCTAATTGTTCTAAGGTTTCCAGCTGTGCTCTTAGTTCTCTAGTGTGGGATTTCTCTAGGTTTTTCATATAGGCATCTAGTGCTATGTATTTTTCTCTTAAGACTGCTTTTATTCTGTCCCACAAGTTTGGGTACATTGTGGATTCATTTTTGTTATATTATACGAAGACTTTGATTTCTTTCTTAATTTCTTCCTTGACCCAGAGATGGTTCAGCTGAGTGATGTTTAGTTTCCATGAGTTGGTAGGGTTTCTTTGATTTTTGATGCTGTTGAACTCTAACTTTAGGCCCAGGTAGTCTGATATGGTACAAGGGATTATTTCCATTTTTTTGTATCTATTGATATTTGCTTTATGACCAATTATGGGGTCAATTTTAGAGAACGTTCCATGTGCTGCTGAGAAATACGTATATTCCTTTGCATTTGGGTGGAAGCTTCTGTAAATATCTATTAAATCCATTTGCATCATAACCTCTGTTAGACTCCTTATTTCTCTGTTGAGTCTCTGTCTGGTTGACCTATCCAGGTGTGAAAGTAGGGTATTGAAGTCTCCCACTATTAGCATGTAAGAGTTGATGTGGGATTTGAGCTTTAGTAGTGTTTATTTTACATAAATAGGTGCCCTTATATAAGTGGCATAAATATTCAGGATTGAAATCTAATCTTGATCATTTTTTCCTGAGATGAATAAGTAATGCCCATCCTGGTCTCTTTTAATTAATTTTAGTTTAAAGTCTACTTTGTTAGATATTAGGATGGCACACCAGCTTGTTTCTTAGGGCCATTTGATTGGAAAATCTTTTCCCAATCCTTTACTCTGAGTCTGTGTCTGTCTTTAAGGTTGAGGTGGGTGTGTTTCTTGTTTGCAGCAGAAGGATGGCTTCTGTTTTTGTATCCATCGTGTTAGTGTGTGTCTTTTTATAGGTGAATTGAGTCCATTGATATTAAGAAATATTAGCAACCACTGATTGATATTTCCTGTTATTTCTGGTGGTAGCTTGTATGTATTTCCTTTCTTTGGGCTTTTCTTCTGTCGGATTATCGATTGTTTGTGGTTTCACGGGTATATCTGGGATCCTTAGGTTGGAGTTTTCCCTCTAGTGCTTTCTGAAGGGCCAGATTTGTGGATAGGTATTGTGTAAGTCCGACTTTGTCACGAAATATCTTGTTTACTCCATCATGGTGATTGATAGTTTTGCTGGTTATAGTAGTCTAGGTTGGTAGTCATGCTCTTTTAGTGTCTGTATAACTTCTACCCAGGACCTTCTTGCTGTCATTGTTTCCTTTGAATAGTCATGTGTTATTCTGATGGGTCTGCCTTTATAGGTAAGTTGGCCCTTTTCTTCTGCAGCTCTTAAAATTTTTTCTTTGTTCTGTATGTTTTGTGACTTGATTATTATGTGGCACGCTGACTTTTGGAGGGGGTCAAATTTATTTGGTGTTCTGTAGGTTTCTTGTATTTTATAAGCATTTCCTTCTTTAAGTTGGGAAAGTTGTTTTCTATGATTTTATTGATTACATGATCTGTGCCTTGGAGCTGGTATTCTTCTCCTTCTATTTCTATTATTCGCATGTTAGGTCTTTTCATGGTGTCCCAAATTTCCTGAATGTTTTGTGTTATGGCTTTTTGGTTTTAGTATTCTCTTTGACTGATGTATCTATTTCTGCTACTGAGTCTTCCACTCCAGAGATTCTCTCTTCCATTTCGTGGATTCTGTTGGTTATACTTGTATCTGTAGTTTCAGCTCTTTTCTTCACATTTTCTATTTCTGCCTTGCCTCATTATGCACCTTTTTTATTGCTTCTATTTCAGTTTTTAGTTCCTGGAATGTTTCTTTCATTTTTTGGTTTACCATTTCTTGGTTTTCTTTCCAGGATTTGTTCATCTCTTACAATTTTTTGTTTGTATTTTCTTCTATTTCTTTAAGGAAATTTTTAATATCCTCTTTTAAGGCTTGTATAATCTTCATAAAGGTGTTTTTGCTGTTGTTTTCTTCTGTTTCCTCTTTATTGCTTTGTTCAGGTCTTGGTGTTGTAGAACCACCAGTTTCTTCTGGTGTTGCCTTGTTGTTCTTTATATTGTTATATGTATTCTTACACTGGCATCTTCCCATGGCTTCTGAGGTTCACAATTAGTCAGCTCCTAGTCAGTTGTGGCTAGAGGGCTTGTGTGTCTCTTGTCTGCTCTGAGCAAGGTGTCTGCTCGATTTCTGACTCTGCTCTACACATGGGTCTGAGTTTCAAAAGCCTCTGTCCTTCTCTGATGACACAATTCACCCTGGAGGTGGTGCCCGGCCGTGCGAAGTCCCTTCTTTTAGGGGTTGCTGGACAAGGCTCCTCACAGCTAAAGCCTAGGGCCTATCTGCTAGCAAGAGTCTAAGATCAGCCCCTTGGGTATAACCCTGATTCCAGACAGGGATTCTCCAGACAGGAGGCCCAAGAGCTGGAATCTGCTCACCTCTGACTCCGCTCTGGACAGTGCACTCAGATTTATAAAATGTAAATATTCTGTTACTTGTCATTGAACTATCTATTAAGTAGGAAAAGTGTTAACTTAGTGTTGTCTTTGACATATTAAATTTAAATATATATTGCAAGACATAAAGAAACCACCCAAAAGAAAATCAGTGTCTGATTGATGTGCTAAAAATGAACACAGAATATTATACAATAATCATAATCACAAAAGGCAGATAAAGAAGATATAACAAAAGCAGGATCATATGGCAAAGATAGTGATAAAAAGATCTTAACAAATAGCGTAAATATTAATCTAGTGACGTTGAGATTTCCTTCTGGGGTTGGCTTTGTTTTACTTGATAGTTTTTTGTTTCAGTGCTTTTTTGTGTGTTTGTCTGGTTGGTTGCTTTTTTTTTTTTTTTTTTTTTTTTTTTTTTTTTTTTTTTTTTTTTTTTTTTTTTTTTTTTTTTTTTTTTTTTTTTTTTTTTTTTTTTTTTTTTTTTTTTTTTTTTTTTTTTTTTTTTTTTTTTTTTTTTTTTTTTTTTTTTTTGGTGTTTTGAAAGAGGATCTTTTCCTGTGTTCTAGCCTGGCTTTGAACTTATAAGGGCAGAGAGCAGAAAAGTCTGTAATTCACAGGAATCCTTTGTCTCACCCTCCAAGTGCTGGGATTATGACACTGTGCTCTGTTGTCCTGCTAAAATTATCTTTTTGTTTTGTTTTGTTTTGTTTTGACACAGAATCTCTTTGTAGCCCAAATAACTTGGAACTTACGGTAATTTCCTGTCCAATACTCCCAAGTGATGTGTAATACCATACCAGGCTAAAATTAAGATCTCTGGTGTGAGTGTGTGTATGTGTCAGAGAGAGAGAGACAGAGACACAGAGACAGAGAGACTGATACACATTTTTACCCTGTAGACTAGAATGATGTGATACTTACAATGTAGTCTAGGCTGGCCTGGAACTCATGGCAATCCTTCTGTCTCAACATTCCAACCATGTGTTAGGATTTCAGGTATATTTCTACATTCAACTAAGATTGGTCATTTTTTTCTGGCTTTTTGAGACATGGTCTTCCTATGTGTCCCAGGCTTGCCTGGAAGTAACTAGGTAGCTTGAGATGGCCTCAGTCTAGCAGCAATCTCCCTGTCCCACCCCCATGTGCTAGAATTATATGTATACATCACCATTTCCAGCTCAATAGTCATTTTAAACACTCATGCTCTAAGCATACCACTTAAATTACACACATTATTAGAATGCATCAAAACAAAGACTCAGCTATATGCCATTTACAAGAAATTCCCTTCAAAGACACATGTAGTTTGAAGAGATAGAGAAAATTAACATATTAACATTTTAATACCAATAAAAAGAAAGCTGGTGTTGCTATAGTAATTTCAGATAGGCCAGACTTGAGAACAAGAAAAATCATCAAAAATAGAGACAATATTACATAGATGTCACATAATGTGATTATATAGTGTTATTTTATAGATATTATATAAATCACATTCTTAGACAGTATATAATAGAAATTACATAATGACAGAGGATCATTTCTGAGAAAAATTAACATTCCTTGGGGTATGTGCTCCTGACAGCAAGACACCAAAAATACCCAAGGAAAAAATAAATACCTCAAGGCAAAATAGATGGAGTCACTATTATAGCTGTAGATTTCAATTCCCCACCCCAACCCTAGCTCTGCCACCACCACCCACCCTCAAAGAAACAGATATACAAATAGCTATGAACATCCAGCTGAACCTGGCAGCATCACCAATCAACTGGATAACTGGCATCTGTAGCCTTGAGGTGACAAGGGCAGGCTGTGCATTCTTTGTAGGCTCACATTGATCAGCCAAGTACAGCACATTTTTGTCCCTGAAACAGATCTTTAGAGTAAGAAAAAAAAAAACATACACTATTTTCTCCCAGAACCAAATGAGTTCAAACTAGTGATCAATAACAGAAAGAAAATTGGTAAAGTGCAAAATTTTGTGTGGATTAAGCAACATTCTTCTAAGTGGCACATTGGCCAAAGAACAAAATTAATGAAGATGAAAATATAACTCAACAGAGCTCCAGGATGTAACAAAACAGCACAGATGCAAAGAGAAGGAAGATCTCTCAGCCGGGGTCCAAGCTTCAGTCTTAGCAAAGCAGAGTATATTAATTCCAAAGTAAACAGGAGAGAAATCACAGACATTGGAGCATAGATCATCAAAATATAAAATAGCAAAGAAAACCACAGCAACTAGAAGTTAATTCCTCAACAAGTTCAATAAAAATAAACATGTATCCAAAGTGAGAAGGGGGAGAGGATACACATTGATTAAAAAAATTAAAAATTACTATGATACCAATGGGCAGTTCTTAGAGAGGGAGTGAATACAATGGATAGCTCCAATACACAAAGTTGATAATGTGAAATTGGGCAATTTTTTTGACAAACAGTATCTGCCAAAATTCATACAAGAAGAAATGGGTCATCTGAGACGGTCTATGGGGATTAAAGAAATGGGGCTGGAGAGAGGGCCCAGTATTGAGAGGACTAGATGCTCTAACAGACTGCAGTCTGGATCTCAGCACCCACATCAAGTGACTCAGAATCACCAGTGACCCCAGCTCTAAGGTATCTAACACCCGCTCTGGGTCTCCAGGTACCTGCATACATGTGCATGTACCCCATACACTTTTAAAAACAAAAACAATTCTTTAAAAAAGTAAGAATGTCAGGGGCTGGAGAGATAGCTCAGTGGTTAAGAGCACTGACTGCTCATCTAGAGGACCCAGGTTCAATTTCCAGCACCCACATGGCAGCTATCTGTCTCCTAACTTCAAGATCTGGCACCCTCACAGATATGCAAGCAAAACACCAATGCACATAAAATAATAAAAATATAAAAAGGGATCTCCTAAAACAGAAAGTTCTAGGCCTAAAGGAATTGAATTATTTTTTAATAAACATTTAAAATATATATAACAATTGTTTGTAGTCTTCCAGAACATAAAATCTAAGCAAATACTTTCTAATCCACTCTATAACAACAATAATATCCTGAAAATGAGAACAGTCAAACATCTATATGAAAAGAAAAAAAAAGGTGTAGATCAGTGTGGTAGTTGGAATAGAATGGCCCCCACAGGCTCATAGATTTGAATACGTGGTCACCAAGGAGTGACACTATTAAGATGTGTGGCCTTGTTGGAGGGAGTATGTAACTGGGAGTAACATACACTCAAGCCAGGTCCACAGTCTCTCTCTGTTCTTGCTGCCTGTCAATCTGGATGTAGAACTTTCAGCTACCTCTCCAGCATCATCTCTGCCTGCATGTTGCCATGGTTCCCACCATGATGATAATAGATTAAATCTGTAAAGTGTAAGCCAGCCCCAATCAAATGTTTCCTTCATAAGGGGTGCTGTGGTCATAGTGTCTCTTCACAGAAATAGAACATTGACTAAGACCAATATCAGCTGTGAACATGAACCTAAAAATTCTCGGTGAAGTATTAGCAACTGAAGTTGAACAATGAAATGAATCACAGAGCACAACTGAGATTGATTCCAAGTATGAAAGGTTATTTAATAATCTAAAGTTAAAATAACAAATCATGTCATATAACAATATTCTCAGTGAACTAGGAGTAGAAGAAAAATTTTCTCAATCTATAAAAAACAATTAAAAATCTAATGGTATCACTAATAGCTTACATAATGATGAAGAACCTGGCATTTCCAGCTGATTTTATTTCTTTTTTTATTGTTGTGATAAGATATCTTGACCAAATCAATCCAAGAGAGAAAGGTTTACTACAGCATACACAGTTCAAGGTATAGTCTATCATGGCAGAGAATCAAGGCAGCAGATGCCTGAAGTTTCTGGTTCCATCACATCCACAGTTAAGAATCAAAAAATGATGAATACTTAAAGCTAGAACTCCGTTCCATTTCTCCACTTTATGAAACCTGAGTCCCTCTACTTGGGGAATGGTTCCATATATAGTTAAGATAGATCTTCCCCACAGCAATTAATATGATCAAGATAGTACCTCCACAGAATACAGGAGACCCATCTGTCTGGTGATTGTGTATATATATTGTCAAGTTGACAATCACCATGAACTATTATGCCATCTTCAGGAAACTAAGGAGAAAGCTCTCTGTCATCATTTATTTTCAGCCTTGTACCAGAAGTCAAAGTCAACATAATATCACAGGAAAGGAAATAACAAGTATACTGATTGAAAAGAGAGGTAATGCTCCTGTTCAGAAATTACATAGTTTGCAATACAAAAAGATAAGGAAGAAAGACACCTATAAGAGTAAAGAGTATTGATAAAAGTGAGGCGGGATAAGGGAGTGGGGGTAACTGTGATTAAAACACATGTTCAAAATTATGAAAAATTAAGTTTAATTTAAAAATTATATCAATTTCCTATGTAGAACATCCTAGAAAAAAATGAATGTTTACAAGGTTGCAATATCTAAGACTAATATACAAATGTCACTAGCTTTTCTATATAGCAATAATATATAAAGGATTTGAAATTAAAGATATATTAACATTTACAATACATCTCCAAAAAATATTAGGTGTGAGCATAATAAAATATGCATAAGACCTACATGAAGAAAGCTATCAAACTCTCATAAAAAAAACAGCCCTAAGTAAGTCAGCAGAGGATATACAGTTAATGTTCACTGATGGGGAAAGTCAGTATTTCATTTCACCTCAACTTGATCAATAGAGTTATACAAGCCGAATCAAATTCCCCAAACCTATAAAGTTTATTCATCAATATCAATAAATTGATTCTAAAGCTTATATGGGGGCGAAAGGCCTACAATAGCCAACACAATATTAGAGGAGAAAGACAAATTGGGGGTATAATGCTACTTGACCAAGATGTTCAATAAAGCTGCAGTTGTCAAGGCAGTATGCCACTACGAAGGACAAACAAAATGGGAAAAATGATTGCTATAAAGAGCCTGGAAAGGTTCCGCCACCAGGACCTGTGCTCTCTGCAGCGTCCCAGCGCACTCTGGAGCAGGGGCAGCTGAACTCTGCACCTGGCCACACCCGCAGCTCCTGCTGCTCAGGGAATCTACTAGGAGCCCTACTGCGACCCTGAACTGAGTGAACTGAGCAAACTAACTGCAGGGGTCTCTGAGGGGCGGTTTCGAACCCTGACCAGAGAGGTGACAGGA